>JAZAYU010000088.1:966380-1363298 GCA_038501625.1 Corbicula japonica
GGCCTCAGAGTTTGTATGTCACGCCTACCTGCAAACTTTAAATACTCTTCAACGAACTGTATACGTTTACCATTTAATGCTCGACAAAAATATTTAGGAAAAAGACATGTAATGGATGAAAAGGGAACTTTGAAATCCCCGAAAACCATAAATAAGAAAATTGCAGGCTCGGTTTGACTGAGCCTGTTCATAGGCAGTAATGGAAATGCACATTACTACCCAAGCCACCAAGCCCCGGTTGAGCGAAACTCAATATTTACACCAATAAACAGTACAATTCCGATCAATCCCAAACGATGGTATGCATATTATGGAACCTTCAATGGGATATTTTCAGATTAATACCATTCCATGATCAGCTGCGTATGCATTTGTAATCGTGAACCTTCGAAACTATAACTTTAAACAAACCTTAGACTATGTTTATCAAATCCGAAACATTTCGGGACGACATTAGTTATCGCCTTTTGTTTGTTCTCAGAGCGGCATGTGTGTTATACTCACTAATTCTAGGAAACTTGTTACTATTGAAGTCAGGTAGATTCAATTGTTTCGTGTCGCCGCAATGTATAAAGGCACTGAGGCCCTTATATTTCATAACATATCATATTCCTGTACGAAGATTTTAAAATATATGATTTTACATCAATTATTTGTTCTAAAATCCGAAAAATATACAGAAATCATTTTTAAAAAATCTCTATAACTGATACACATAGATAACTAGAAACATACAAATGATTGAGTTAACATGTTCAATAAATGATACAGTCAGATTCGAAACTGGATGCATGTTTGGTCTAATGTTTTGATGTTTAATTGATTAGCTACGGCGTTCTTATTATTGTAAGAATAAAAATTATATGTTACATCATCGCTAGCATGACAATACCTCTCAAACATGTTTAAAAATTAACATTTACGCTATTTTAGAGCAGTGCACAGTGCAAACGGTACATAGTGTGAGTGATTTAAGCGATTTTTTTAAAGTTTAGTGCATACAAAAGAAAACAATGTCTTTCAAAACAAGTGCTACGAAAATCGCATGTTATGTATTTGTCTATTTGATTTCTCATTACAATACATAAAAAATCTCCTCATTTTTGAACTGTTTACTATGTGTTTGTGACAATCAGTGCGCGATATCCGGTAGATGATACAATCGGTTTATATACAGTGGGCATGGGCAGAATTATGCATTTTCATTACTGATTATGAACAGGTGCAATCAAACCGAGCCAGAAATATTTTCATATTTGTCGTGTTCTAGGGCTTTCAAAGTTCACTAGTAATCAATTTCAACTTCCTGTCTTCAATTAATTCACAAAACACATTAATTAAACAACTACCACTTAAAAACTTTACAGACATTTACATGTATTCACAACCTGATAGAATATAAATGTAAATTATTTCCTTCTGTAAATTAATATCACAGATAACCAATAGAGGTAGGTTGATGAAGAGGCTTTCTGTCAACTGAAAGAAATGCTCATACTGCAGATCTTAGGAGACGAGTTTAATATTTACAGATGTTGCTTCTGTTACTAGTTGTGCTTGAACCTAAGCCTATAAACTATTTGTTCAAAAGTTTGATGTGGATATGCCTAGTATAAACTTACATCATTTATAATTAAATCATTTATTATAATATAGTCCACTTGATATCTACTCAGTATATATTTTTATTTGAAATATACCATTTCAAAGCAGAATCTGGCATAATAATCCGCGTCTCGGCAGTTTCAATTGATACATTCTCTAATTCAGCATGCTTCGGAAAAACAAACCTTCATTCTGATACCCATTGTTTGGAGTATTATGCCTTTGCAAAAATACCAATCAAAATACATACCGTTTCTCCTCTCAACATTTTTTTAAATCGTTCAATATCAACTTTGAATTTTAATGTACGAAAGCATCTTTTTAACAAAATAGTGAGACTTTGCTGAAATTATTTAGACATTATTTGAGAAATAAAATAATAAAGAAAACAAAACAATGCCACTTATAAAAATTAAGAAGGGGAAATCATGAGAGGATGAACGTACCTGCCGTTACTTTCGTTCATCTCTTCTAAACCGTGCATTTAAGAGATTCAAGGGAAGCTGCAGCTCAGAAAATGCATGTATTTTAAATGAAATGAACTATCAAAATATTATTACAAATACTTAAAGTTATCCATTCAGAATGTCAATCATTGTAGGTATCTGTATATAGACATACTTAAACTATGCTGTTTTGGGAATGAAGATTGTATGTACCTTGATTGTCTCTTGCTGTCGCATCTGTATGGCTTAGCAGTTATGTTTACATTCAATTATGTATTCTGTGTTGACCAACAACTTTGTTCAATTTAGTTATTAAGACATCTGTTATGCAGTTAAAATCATTTTTAAAGTTTTACAAATGTCCCTTTATGTTATTAAATATTAAGCAATTACTTATCTGTGGTAATTATTTAAAATTGTATATGGATAAAATATCCAGACGGACAAAGTAACGAGGACGCAGTTTCTTAATCTCAATTAAGAGGTTGTAAAATTGTCAAGTCGCTAAAAATTTGGTAACTGGTAACTTATATGGTATTCCATATGAAACATATTTGTTGTTAAAGGTTTAATTATATTATTTGGATTTTCCGAATGTCAATATTGATAATTGTTATTGCAATTGGTATTCCGTTGTTCAACGAACTGATTAAACGATTGACATTCGGAATAGAATTCGTTATTCTTCTGCAAACCGCGCCTAAGAAGAGCATATCACATCTTCCCTTAAACACAAGTAGCCCCTTTAATTATCAACTATAATAAAGCATACCAAATCCCAAAGGAAAGCGTTGTGAATCTTTTTTTTTGAAATTTTAGAAAATCTTTTACAATGCAAGACTACAACTGTTTTTTAACCTGTTCGTAATATATATTTATCTGTAAACACAATAATTACTGTATTTTGACTGGCTTAGGTAGAGAGTAAAATTTTAGGTTGTCTTATTTCGAAATTATTTAAGTTTTCCATAACTGAACATCCAAGAACTTATCGCGGGCATTGTATATGTCTCTTGAAAAATCGAACAAAGAATCAAAACGACCTGTTTTCCTATATTAAATCGATGATTTCAATAGCATTTAATCTGCAGCCCGTAGAAAATTTAGGCTCGTCTTCATTTTTAAAAAAAAGTAGAACAATCTACGTTTTACGTGTTTTTTTAAATCAAAAACAACTTTGAATAACGGTTGAGTTTAATATTATAATTTAAAAAACTATTTAATATTAATTATTAATATCATTTTTGTTTTCTGACTATTAATTGCTTATTCTAAGACTGTTTCTAATTTAATATGTCCATTAATTTGGTATCCTGGAAATCCAAGAATTAACAGCGGTTATTGCATGTTTCTTGAAGTCAAATGAAGAAATGAAATTCCCCGGTTTCGTCTATTAATTAATATTGTATATAAAATTTAATCTGTAGTCTGTGTAGCAAGGTCGTGTCATACAATTTACATACTTTCTTGATTTTCAAAAGCAATTTTTATTTAGGGTTGAGGTAAATATTATATTTGGTTTTTGAATATTAGTATTTCTAATTAAAAATATACCATAACATAATCGAGAATTTTTAGGGTGGAGATACGTTTGCACGTCGACGGTGGCTGTTCATATAACATAACATAACAAGGTGTCAACATAATTTTAATTTTGACAGTCGATGTATCTACCCGACGTCTAACGCCGCGTTCTTCCGACAGCTGTTTACTATATATGTCCCTAGATTTAATCATTTTTCAATTAAAAAGTTTTTAATTCAACAGGTAACTAATGAGTGTAAATTTAATGTAATTTTAAACTTAAAAATTTATTACTGCTGAAATTCTTCGTTTATTTATTAAAATGAAGTAATGATCAGATATGGACATTATTTAATTAAAAAAGAATTGGTTAAATTATGTCCTTTCAGTTTAGTTATGCATATGTTTTGTGGACTTTTGAAACTCATTCTGTTCGGAAATTTCATTTTTTATTCATTCTTAATGTTGCTTGAAATCAATAGTGTACGGAACTGACTTTTAATAATCAGTAACAGTTTTGCAAAATCGGTGTATGTATTAAAAGTTACTTCTAATTTCAATGGAATGTATATTGTGCTAGGTAAAATAAGACTTATAAAACGTTTTTTGTGTGTTCTTTTTACATAGAAACCGCAGAAAATGAAGGGCACAATCGTCGCAATCCTCGCCGTGGCTTGTATGGTCGGTCTGTCCATGGCTAACTACGCCAGCTACTATCCAGTACAAGGCGGTGCTGGAGGTGGTCTCTCCTCACGTAAGTTCACATTTCTTTTTTTTAAATATTAATTGATATTCTGACACGGTTCATGAAAAAAGTGCTGTACTACGGCTTTCACGAACCATCATAGGCTGTCCCCATTACAACTTTATGCGATTGGCGCAACTTTTTAATTGAAAAAGGGTTTATTCTCTTAAATATTTTATCTTAATGTTGTAATTGAAGTTAGAGAAGAAGATTTTTATCTGCATTATACACAGTCTTAAAATACCTCTGGCCTTTAAATATCATTTGATTTCTTTTCAAATGAAGTAGTAATAAAATAATATAATTAATTAACTGAATTATTATTCAGTTCGAGATAAGGTTCCTTGCATTCTTCGCTACAAATTTATTTAAAGATCGAATGTTCATATTTTTCAAAATAATTTCAAACGATTGCCATATTAATGTTATTACATGTTAATATTGGAATCCTTGAAAACGTATAGAAAAATATAGGTATCCAGGCTTTCAAAGCGGTTACACGAAAATTATGATGTTTTGGTTTATTTCTGTTTTTGTGTGTGAAAAAAATCTGCCCGATGTGACGTGAGAGAGATCTAAAGTTATCGATCGTTTCATGGGTAATATGGCTCCAAGGTTATAAAACTGAGCATGGAAACCAGTCTCAAATCTCAAGCATCTGATTGGCTGAAATGGCGACCAGTCGCCATTTCAGCCAATCAGATGCTTGAGATTTGAGACTGGTTTCCAATCTCAGCTTTATAACCTTGGGCAATGATATGTTTAAACACTGGAGAGACTCAGACCTGTTATTTTGTGCTTTTATTTTATGTTAAATGTTTCACAAACTCGTATTCCTTACAGTGTTGCCATTGTTGTTCCTGTTGTTCCTGCTGCCAATGTTGTTCGGAAACGGCTTATTCGGCAGCAGCGGCTCATCCGGCAGCGGATCCACCACCATCATCTACGGAAATTTCTCTGGACCGTAAGTTTTTTCTCTTTTCATTTTCTTGTTTCTGTTTCCAAAACTTATTCACACTCGGCGCTTGAACTTTATCATATTATCAGTGAAAATGTATTTAGATTTCTTGCATTATATTTAATTTTGTGTACTTAGAGCGCAAAATATCATTTAATACAAACAAGAATAATTTGTTCCTAATAGCGTTTCTAGCAGCATCCCAATGTATTCACTGAAGTTCACGGCGATATGTTTTGAGATGAAATAATTTGATAATGATCTATAAGAATCTTTCCTCACAATGTCAAAGATCTGATTGATTACATAACAAAATCATCGTTAAAGTCGAAGAAACGAATCCTAATAGCTACTTAAAACTTGACATGAACTATTTTTAATCACAATTTTAAATGTCCTTTTCCACACTCAACCGATTAGAAATTTATTTTTATGTGCAAGAAGGAACACAACGTTCTGTGTAACGTTTAGTAACATTATAATGTAATATTTCAGTTCTGTTATTAGCTTTTGATCAAAAAGAAGTTCAAAATCGTAAATTGCTCTCTTCTAAGCTAACTCGTATACTTCTGATTCACACAGACCGTACCATTTTGCTACTCAAACATTTGACTGGCAGACCATTTAAACACTCATACGAGGCTAACAAAGCGAGATCAACATTTATCGGTGAAAATATAAAAATGACGTAAAAGTACTGTCTAGCTATTATGGATGGCTTAAATGTATCATTCTTCCTCTTTCAGAACTCGCGGCAAATAAGAAGTAACCTTTGCCTGGTGGGCGTGGTTTGCAGCAAGCTTTCTTCAGCAGATCATTTTCCCCGTGTATCACGTCATCTGACAAATCACAGTGCTACCTGTATTAATAGTCTCGTTTTTCTGTTTTTGTAAATAATGTGTTATTTATTGAAAACATTAAATGTAAATCAAATATGTCGTGTTTCTTTATTTTTATATATTGGGATGCCACTATGTGGGATATATAATATCGAACTTAACAATTAGTCGATTTATTCACACTTGTAGGTAAAATATTCAGGATTTTTTAAATTTATTTTTGACCAGTAAGAAAGCAGATACAAATGTAACAAAAGCTAAAATAGCGATATATTTGAACTTTACATTACCTCCGCTTACAATGGTTAGACTGACCGAACTTAAGCGTATTATAAAAAACCACGTTTCTAAAGATGTTCAGGTCACAATGAGAATGGGAATCGTTCAGCGAAGCTGATGTTTACTGAATACTGTATATAATTGAGCTTAATTTGTGGTGGACTTAGCAGAAATAAATTTTAAAGTAACTAGGCATATTGCAAAGCGACATTTATCTGATAACAATATTTAAAATATTTCTTAACTTGAATCATATAACCGAGCCTGCAATATATTCAAATTAGTCGTGTTCGGTGACGTTCAAGTCTCCTTTTCATCTATATGAAAATGTTCCACTCAAACCGAGATATGAAAATGTTCCACTCAAACCGAGGATTGTACACTAGGACTCACTTGCGAAGTAGGCGCCTACAAAATAAAACAACTGGAAATTATGAAGTTAAGAATGGATTTTATTACCAAAATTGCATAAGAATAACAAAATAACCTCGCCAGTATCGTGACTCTAAGGGGAATTAAAAAGGATTTCAAACTATGGTTAAATCAAGTATTTGATGATCGAACACAGCACCCCGCAAGATGCTTCACTGACAAATCATCTAGCCGAGTACTGATATAAATACTAACACGCAATACCATTTTCATTCAGCAAACTAATGCTTTTTAGCAAATTGAAAATAGTCGTGTAGTTCTAGTGACAATTGAAAAAAGGAGACTTCGAAACATGAAGTGTGATAAATATTATATTTACTGTTTACCTACACAAAACGAACTTTTAAGTCACTCGAATGTCAAACAAGAACTATCTTTAAAAAAGATAAACGGCGTTGATCGGAAAAGATTCATATATACATGTATATAAGAATGAAAGAAATATAGAGAGGCGAAGCAGACACAGTTTAGTTATTTAAATTTACTTGTTATAGCTGTTGACGAACCCTATCTGCCTTCTTAGTATGACCTAGAGAATAAGCGACCGAATCATGACAACTAATAAATTCATTGAAAGTGTCTTTAAAAAACGTTGAAGCTGTTGCAAACTTCATACGGTGATAATAAATCGGTTAAAGAAGCAATGTCTTACATTCAGTCTTGATCTACATTTATTCAGTTTCAATAAAATACCTCTTGTAGAGTTAGAAATCAAGATGAATATATGTCCTTGAAATTTAATAAATATAAATAATAACGGCTTGTTACAACAGCGATATCTACCAACTTTTACGTAAATTATCTTTAAAAAAGTGTCCGTCCTGAGTTTTGAAACCGGGGCCTCCGCTTGCGAGGCTAGAGAGTTATCGACTACACTACAGAGAACTTGCATTTCGGATTTGAAATTAACTATCAGTATCAAAGGAATTATCAAGGAAACCGTAAGAACTTGAAAATATCTGCACTTCTATTTCGTTTTACACTGTGAATTATACGCCTGTGTTTAACTGACACCCAAGAATATTTCATATAAAATTGTATTTAAGCCATCAATATTTTCTTACCTGGTTATTTAAATCGTAAATATGTTTTTCTCCAATAAAGTTATCGCTTTTAAAAACGAAAATGCTCGAACATGTAAGTACCAGGTAAATACTTACACAAAATATAAAAATTGTTACGGTAATCGTAAACAACACCCACTAACAAAAAATCGAAATAATCTATTTGATTTTCCCGCTGCATAATAATAAAAATCCCACTAGATACCTCTCCACCCCGCTAGATGCCTCTCTGGTGTAAATAGCTACCAATCGAAATAGCTTATTTCATTTTCCCGCTGCATAATTATAGAATACGAGTATTATTTACAACATTTCATTGGTCGAAAAACTAGGTCAAAAGTGAGCTTAGACAGCTAACGCCGAATAACGCCGAAAACGTGAAATATGCGTACCAGGAATTGCCAAACCCGCAAAACAAAGCCTCCATACCAAGCTAAGTAGGAAGGAAGATATCTAGCATGTGCGGTTACAGTCGTCGAACAGTAAGTGGCAAAACAATTTGTCATTGGGTGTTTAAACCAGGTTATAACCAGGTTCTAGGTTGCATTATCGCCAAAGGTGCCTCAACATGTTCTTATATAAACAAACAAGTACAAGTTACCGAGGTGATATAGCTCCAACCTAACCATTAGCTCGCCAATGTTGCAAGCAAAAGCCAGAGACAGATGGAACATCAGAAGGTGCTATTTCAGCCAATCAGATGCTTGAGATTTGAGACTGGTTTCTATGCTCAGTTTTATAACCTTAGGCACAGATTATAGCCGCTTGTCAAGCAAAAGTGGGTACTCAATGACATGAGCGATACTAGAGTCCCTGAAGTCAAATAAACAAGAACAAAATCATATAAATAAAACAAAAAAGATCTAGCTCCTTTGTTTTACATGATTTCCATATAAACCTTCAAAAACTTTTCAACGCATGCCACTGTTGTGCAAACAACTATCAGCATACCAGGACTTGTCATACCCATAAAACAGAGCCTCCCCTCGCAAACAAAAAGTTGATTAGAATTTTTCTGGGACTCTATTAAAGAGTCAGTGCTTTTTGCTATTAGTTTTGTTTTCTAGCGGTTTATTACATTTTTTAAAGTGTATATTTTTAAAGTGTCTTTTGGCAGTAATCCACCAAATAAACAGACAATCTTGACGCCACTGTAAAATGCAGGATGACCTCAATATTTAATTCAATGGGTTTTAGTGTTAAAATGTTAACATACATAAAATTTTTGATGGCAGACTCTAAGTTAAATACCCCCCTTAAAAAATCCAAATTCCCTATTACTAAAGAGAAGTCTTAGCTGTATATATACAGAGTACATATACTGGTTAGTTGAATTGAGACAAGCTGAGACCCTCAACACTATGGCTGAATGCTAGTGCATATTTTGCAACATCAAAATTGAAATTAACATTTTTATGTCGTCAAATCAAATGTTTGAGTGATTATAATCCATTAATCAATTGTTGCCGAGGTCAACAGTCTTTTTCTGTTTGCGTTTTTTTTCCATTTCATGTATCCAAATAGATAAAAGTGGAAATTTGAAAGCCACCGAACACGACAAATATGAAAATATTGCAGGCTCGGTTTGATTGAGCCTGTTCATGGGCAGTAATGGAAATGCATATTACTGCCTACGCCGCATAGCCCCGGGTTGAGCGCAACTCAATATTTACAACAATAAACAGTACAATTAAGAATCACCTAGGCGATAGAGCCATTTGGTCCTCATGTTCAACTAATTCATTTGCATATTGCTGATTATTAGTGAAGACATTTAAATGAATTACATAAACTACTTAAGTTATGTTTAGCCTTTAGTTTTCATACGAATTCACCACACGTGAGGAATTTGTGCGATTTAGTTGCGCCTATGTGAATAAGTGCGTCGAATACATGACAAATTGCAAATGTGATATATCCGTTTGATTTTTTCTGGGTTGTTACGAAAGTATTTGTCACAGACTGATATGGTTCTTATAAAACTTTATTTTGCATGAATGGTACGTGTATGCGTGCGTCCATGCGTGTATTTGAGTGTGTGCGTGTATGTATGCACGTGCAAGGTGTTCTTATGGATTAAAAACTGTAAGTATTTATTTTAAGTTTCCAGCGTATATAATGAAAAAATGATTGAATACAATATTTTTATGCAGATATCCACACTCGTTCTTGCGGATCATAATATCATGCGATGACTCCCGCGCAAGTCAATAACTCTGCAGTAACAGAACTCTTCCATGTGTCTTCATATTACCGCAATACCCTACAAATTGCGTTTAAATTTCTGCGCATAGAATTGGAGTACAGTCTTCAAATTTGAAACATAATAAGATGCACCATTCTTAATTCTTATCCTGAAATTTCCATTGAACTATCCCTCCGTGCGTTCTTAAACCAAGGACATAATCGAGGTGAGGGCAAAACCAAAAGTCGCAATATTGAGTGTAGCTTTAGTATATATAGAGGATATACTGAAACCGGCAAAAATGCTGAAAGATCTTCTGTGTAACAGCTAAACAATCGCATTATTGCAGAATTGCATAGAATTCTTCAAAATTACTAAAAATCCATATTTAAACGATGAGGTATGAATTATCGTTTACGGCGAATATACCCACTACCGACAATTTTGTGACTTTTGGTTTTACACCTACTTTGATTGAATGTCAGTGATTTCTAAACGCGTGAAGAGAATCTAATAATTGTTCCATACAAATAAGCGAAAATGATATATCTTATTATATTTCAAGTTTGGAGTTATATCCCGAATCCTTGCTGGGAAATTAAAAAAAAAGATCGGTGTAGTTAGAACATTGGTTAAGTGTAGTAATAAACCCTTCTCGAAAGTTTATATTACACTGACTAAAGATTACACAAGTCTGAAACAGGGGCGGATATAGAGTGTTTAGATGCGTTGCTCGAACCTACTTTTTTGGACAGCAGTTTTTTTTAATATTTTCACGGGGATTTTGGGCAGAAATTATCATGTAACAACCCTAAGGCTACCCTTAACGAACATTTTACTAGAAATCGTTCATCCATCCAAGCTGAGAACACATGATTGAAATTAAATATGATACAACAACAACATAATTTTGATTCAAACTTAATATATTTAATAAATAACACGTCATTTACAAAATCAAACTTAACATGAGACTGTTCACACGATGTGCACGTTGAGTTCCGGTCACGTGAACTGTCAGCAAATTGGACGATAAGATGATCAAGATCATCATTTGGAATGTACCCGCTGCAATCCACTTGCTTCTGGTAAATATTACCATCTACTTGCCACGAGTTCTGAAGGAGAAAAGAAATCTTTTACATACCGAATTGTTGTTGGTTATAGGGACATGTAAGTAGATATAGTAATTTCAATAATACTCTTCTTCGAAAACAAAGAAAACGCGAACGCCAAATGATTTAAATCTGGCATGTCTTTAAATAGGTTCTTCTGACTTAACAATGCGTGTTTTATTGTTGTTTTTTTTTCGCTGTTAACATGTTTGTTTATACGTCGATCTAAATTTACACTGTTTATACGTTGATCAACATTTACACGAAGCTGGCCACGTCCGCCCCCACTCTGGTTACAAGATTTAACTGAATTCCGTTTTGAAAAATGCTTATTATAATTTAATGGTAGTGTTTCGTATCTTGCAAGAAACGGAGAAAATTTTGGACTTGTGAACATGAAAAAAACACGAGAGTTCATTCTTTAAACAGTCGATAGCTTCTTACGACGACTGTGACGAGGATTTACGTGTTACCAAGAGTAACCAATAGTGCAAATTACACTTAACACATATATTATACAATTTCAACGGGTCTCGATCAGTTCTTTGCACCCGTTATTCGTTGTTTGATTTTTTTTCTTATTAAAATTCCATGCTCCTGGTATTATGCTTAATTCAACAACATTACTAAAAACTTTAAAGAGAAATTTCGGAAATTAGATAAAAACAAATACAGTGAATGATGACAGAATTTAAACTTACGGTCCAGAGAAGTTTCCGTAGATGATGGTGGTGGATCCGCTGCCGGATGAGCCGCTGCTGCCGAATAAGCCGTTTCCTCCGAACAGCATTGGCAGCAGGAACAACAGGAACAACAATGGCAACACTGTAAACAATAAGAGTTTGTGAAACACATTTAACCAATTAATAAGGGCACAAAATCAGGAACAAAAACTAAAAAAAGAGTACCCAAGCACTAGTTTCTCATTCTGAATCATTTTGGTGACAGGTCTCAATTTAGCCAGTCATGTGCTTCTAGCTAGAGACTAGGATCCATAAGCATTTGTATTGTCTCGTTTGATCCCGAGGTTCTCATTTAGCATTCTGTTTCGATTTGTTTCTGTTTGGATGTCATCAAATTAATAGAGTGATAGAATAAAAACGGGCATAGGCCTGTTGCTCTGTTGCATTTTAAATCATACATGTTTAGTTTTTTTAGAACATGGCGCACCAAATGAAACAATTGAATCAGACTATTAATATTAATTAATACTATGTGATAAAAGATTAACTTTACTAAACCTGGGTCTAGTGTTAAGTTTTCGATTTAGTGTCTAGTTTCCTTTAAATTCCCAGAATTTGAATAACTTTACATTGTCTAATTTCTCTCGAAGATATTTTACCATTTGTATTTGTCCAGAATTGTTTGCATGGAGCCACCAATCTTGACCTATATAAAGTCACAAGCCATTTTAATGTGCTGCCTTGTTAAATAGGAGACCCATGTTAAACAAATCTCAAAATAAGAATAGTAAACTTACGTGAGGAGAGACCACCTTCAGAACCGCCTTGTACTGGATAGTAGCTGCCGTAGTTGGCCATGGACAGACCGACCATACAAGCCACGGCGAGGATTGCGACGATTGTGCCCTTCATTTTCTGCGGTTTCTGTGAACATAAAACATGTTTTCATCAGAACAAATACTAGAATTTTTATTTCTCTATGACTTGTTTAATCAAATGCTTGTCAAGGTTTATTAGTATATTTGATATTTAAGCATTTAGCTCAGTGTTCACATTCAAGTAAACATAGATAACTAAAAATGGTTCCGTTAAATACGATATTGTAACAGATGGAAAAAAATGGCCGCATTTGCGAAAACTCTGTTTATCCATAAAAATTATTATAACAACTTTGTCTAGCATCGGTCTGATAAAGTTTATGTTAAAGTTTTCAGTGAAATGTATTGTTTAAACCCTCAATATGTAACAATAGTCATAAACAGGTTAAACAGTTAAACATGTTATATGAAAAAATAGTATGTTTATAAATGATATTAAACAAACAAATTTCATCAAGTGGTTTAAAAAAGATCAATAACAAATAAAAAAAAGATAAATATTTAAATTTTGTTGCATTTTCAAGTACTTACCTGATGAATTAAAATAGATTAAATTAAAAGTTAAGTATAAGCAAGCCAATATATAGTGATTATTTGTCTCAAGGAAACGGCGTGAAGGTGTGGTGACAGACGGTTACGCCGAGGCTGTCAATATACTAATTTTACTGATAAATTGACACTCAAGACTTCCTATAATTTTAACGTTTGTTATGTTAACGAAAATAATTTGTTTGAAAATATAACACTATCAATCGAAACTACGTTGTATCATTTGCATTCAAGAAGAAGTCCTTTGAAATGTCTTTAAATGTTATATATCATAAATTTATTGACGATTAAAAGTTCAAACATTTATTAAAGTTAAGACTTAAATGGATTACTTTATTTTAAATTGAAGATTTGCATTTAATAAAAGCACACAATATTTAACCAGAAACACATATCATAATAATTGTTGTTGGCAACGGATTGTTTACTATCCTGACTATCACTAGAAATTTTCCCATTCCTCCATATATACACATTTTAAGCATGTGCGACCAATTTATATCCAGATCAGATGGCACATCCGTTCCTTCTGATCAGGATCTGCACTGGTCGCATTTTGGTCAGAAATAACCTAATGCATAAAAAAGCGAACAGATCTGCCGGCTGATCTGGAGCTAAAGTGTTCGCCCACACAATAAAGGTGTATCTATGGGAGAAAGGGTTAAGACATACATTTTAGTAGCATAAAACATGTGTGCGAGTGTTAGTCAATCATAAAATGAAAAACAGTACATGTTCTTTAAAACCCGTGATTAAAACTGCCCTTAATTTGTTATCATTCTGTGCTTATATTATTTATTTTGTCTTTCCCATATTTGTTCCAATGTATATTGCCAAAGGCAAGATATTGTCGAAAAAGATGAATGAAATAATATTTACTGCTGATTATCAACGCGAATCCGAAAAATTAAAACAATAGCTTTCCTTTATTTTATGAAGTCATTTTTACTAAGAATAAGATGCATTCCACTTACAATTTAAATATGTCATTTTGAATGTTCTCAAACTGTTTTTACATAATGCAACAATATCTTAGAATGAAAACAAACAACATTTTTACGGATTTTTTGACATGATATAGTGTTGTCAGTGGAATTAATACATACTCGGATACAACGCGCGAAATATGAATTCTAAGAACAATTTGGTTATAATACAGATTTCGATTTTTACTATTTCAATTTTTAATAATAAAAGAAATTTTATGCTGTATCGAATTATTTATTATTCAATTGTGAGCAACCCAGCTGGCGACAAACTGGTTGTCAATGAAATATAATGAAGAAAAGAAATCAAGAGAACCCTTAGTTTGAAGACCAATTTCTGTCACTTAATCTGGTGATTTGGACACTTCAATCCTCAATAAACAGGTATACGTCACTTTGAAAAATCATATTTACATATTTATATCAAGTTCTACTTGTACTTTATGACAACAAGCCTTATAGTTTTGAACTTTTCGTGCATGTGATCCATTTTCTGGCTTTTTAAGAAACTGGTGAAATGGAAATTTATACATTAAAATGTGAAAATAATATTTACTGAGGAAAATAAAGAATGGAGGCAAATAGCTTAATGCAAGTTCGATAAAATTGAGTCTGTTTATTGGCAATTTAGATATTCATATTACTGTCCACACGCGCCTAGCCGAGGGTTGAGCGCGAGTCAATATTTACACCAGTTAACTTATTCCAAATGATGGTGTGCACAAGGCGGTGAACACGAAACTTTCAATACGGTATTCCATGTTCAGCGGCGTAAGGTCCCGGATAAAGGAATGCCCTGAATAAAAAAAAACAATGGATGGACCTTAACAAAATAGAATTTCGGCACGGGATCCGAGAATATAAATCTTGCCTAGTACAGAGAACGCCAGAATTTCGGCACGGGATCTGAGAATATAAATCTTGCCTAGTACAGAGAACGCCAGAGGTAAAAAACAGGAAGTATCTCCTTGGGTGATTAAACAATATCTAAATCTATATTGTATGTGATATTAAAACCACCCATTTTAAAACTGGCCATTGTAGTAAATTTCAGAAGTACTGCCAACATACAGAGAATATCATGAAGAGAAGGTCTTTTACAGCCGCCACACGGCACAAACAACGCTACGGTGATAGTGAAACGGATGAAAATGACATTTAGAACGTTGCAAGATGCCACTGAACACGACAAATCGGAAAATATTGCAGGCTCGGCTTGACTGAGGCGGCTTGGACATTAAAGCAATTTCACTACAGTAAAATCCATTGAACAGGCTCAATCAAACAGAGTCTGATGTATTTTATCATGTCATTAAGTGTAGATGTTCGTATCATATTTTGCATGTACCAGTCCTTTAATGTTTTAGGCAATTATACTTTGTAAACGGTTTGTGACGATAACTATTCAACAAATTCAAGTTATTGATTTGAAACAGTGTGATGTGAACTACTTCTGCAGATCATTGACTAACTTAAAATGTAAACTTATTCTTGGCATGAAATAGATTAAAAGGGAAATTTGAAAACCATGGAACACGACAAATATGTAAATATTGCAGACTTGGTTTGATTGAGCTTGTTAATGTACAGTGGTGTGCATATGGCGGAGTATCATTGTGCGTGAGTTATTTTTGTGGGCCATTATATCTTTTTCGAAATAATCTATCTTCCTTTCTTCCTATCTTCATATCTTAATGTGAAATATTCCTTTATATTTTGGCGGGGAACATAATTGTTCAAAATCTTGCGAGCATCATCAAAAGTTTTTCAAGTGATTTACTAGTATTTGAAACATTCAACATACTTTCATCATGAAGTGTTGATATGCATGACATAATTTCCATGTGCGAATTATTACAATAATTTTTAATATGGAGCAGGATGTTTAAAAGTCTTCCAAACAGAACTACTATATCTATATACTGATTTCAATTTTTAAAGATCTGTTAGTCATAATGTGTTGATCTGCGTGACATTTTTTGTTTGGATAAGTCCATTCTGTATTAGGTGAAGAAGCATGATGTTTAAAAATCTTGTAATGCAAACTACGGCGACAGGTTTCAAGATATTAATTTCAAAGAATGGAATGAAGTGTAGATGTGTGTGACATATTCTTGTTGCCGCCGAGTCTTTTATTTTAATATAAATTTTCTGATGCTAATTCCCTCTACAGTTTTAAGATATTAATTTTACTTGAAAACTTGACAATATTTTCAGCATGAAGTGTATGATGTCCGTGTTATATTTTTCTACTGGCCCAGTTCACTATGTTTGAGGGGCGGGACTTTTTACAATCTCGTGACACAAACTTGTTCTCATCATACGCGGTTGTGATGGTGTTGATTTGAAAATTTTAATATATGGGGCACGCCACGGGAAAAGGTACATTCGGTCATATTTTGTAACATTTTAGTTGTTACTATATTAAGAAATAACTAACAACTCTCTATTATTTTTTCATAAATAAAAGGAGATTTTATTACACATTTTGACAATAAAATGGTATTTTTTTACCGCGAAATGCATAATAAGTTACGCCATCTGTTCAACTTTATGACGTCATTTCAAGGATTGACGTCAACTGTTTGAAGATACCTTTTCCCGTGACGCGCCCCATATGAGTGATGGTTTCGGTGATATTTTTGTAGGGCTCAGCCATTTTTAGAGGATTTGGATTGAATTTCGGTAAAATTGTGTGGTGCTAATCACTTTTACAATTTTCAAAATATTTAATTGAAACTATTAACATTCGCTCTATGAAGTTAAGATGATCAGGGCTTTTTCAGATGGTAAATGTCTTTTTATTGAGATTACGCTTACAATTTTCAAGGTTTTAACAGAAAACTATGAATTTGTGCTCCGAACCAAGTGTTCATGACATTACATTACATTTAGTACAGGTCATAATTTGTTGAATGGGAGGCATGGTCTACTTCTTAATTTTCAAGTGGTTTAATTAGTTTATTATTTGTTGGAGCTGTGATATGACTACATAGACTAACTTTTAGAATAACTTTCGGCATGTGCTTTAACATGATGTGCAGATTTTCTTACACAGTAGTCATGTGGCCCATTACATCATTTGTTGGGGTGGGGGGGGGGGGGGGGTTTAGTTGTTCTAAAACTCCTGGTGTTATGATCTGATTCTATGCTTCTTTAAATACTTTCTTGCCAAAAGTCAAATTTTGTCGACACGAGTTTTTTATATTAGGCCGGCGATGTGTCATTTTTTATTTTCTGTTTTGTTTTTTATCTAGAATTTGACATCTTTGGGGTTACTTTGCCTTTTCTCATAAATAAAAACAACATAAGTTTGATTTTAACTTTATATATTTCAACGAAAAACACGTTCAATACATAATCATTTTCAACATGAAACTGTTTAGAGAACGTGCAAGATGATTGAACATGTGAACTGTCAGCAAATGACACGAGGAGATGATCATGTGGAATGTGCTTGCTGCAAGCCACGTGCTTCTGGTCAATGTTACCCTCTACTTGCCACCAGTTCTGAAAAAGAAAAACAAGTCTCTTACATTAATTCAGATAAACAATAGATATAGTTAAATATTTTTAAGTAGAAAGACGCAGTCTCTTGTTTTTCCAGTGAGCAATTCCCATAAAGAAATCTAAACATTTCATATTTAAAACTGTTGGCAGGTTTACAATACTTAGATTTATTTGTCTTGCCACGTGACTGTCTTTCAATAACGTATAAATAGCGCACCTTGGTTTTGTATTTGTAAAGCATTTAAGAGAATTATGATGTTTTGTGAGTACAAATTGTTAGACGATTCGTGGTTCAAGTAATCATGATAACAATTGTTTTAGCATAAAGATGAAGACTTCAAAGTAGGACCGGTATGTTAAAAGAGGATAAGTTTTATGCTTCTCAAAAAAACAACAATTAATTCTCCAAATTATGTAAATCCGGTTGGTATTCATATCTGTTATTCTGATTTGTAGAGACAAAAACATTTTTCTTTTCTTTCTTTCCCTGTTAACATGTTATTGTTATACGTTGATCAACATTTGCACGAAGCTAGCCTCGTCCGTCCCTCTCTGAATCCACTAGTGAAACAGTACATATGTGAGTTCAGTGTCCAAGGTTATAAAACTGAGCATGGAAACCAGTCTCAAATCTCAAGCATCTGATTGGCTGAAATGGCGACCAGTCGCCATTTCAGCCAATCAGATGCTTGAGATTTGAGACTGGTTTCCATGCTCAGCTTTATAACCTTGGGCACAGGTTTGGACGATTATGATTTAAATTTATAGAAATTGGGGAAAATAGTAAGCGAAAATAATCGAATGTTTACAGAAGTATTGGTTTAATACTAAAAATTAAAAAAGGTCTTATTTAACAAAAATCTGACAGAAAACAGCAGAAGATTGATGGAAAAAACTTACGGTCCAGAGAAGTTTCCGTAGATGATGGTAGTCGATCCGCTGGAAGAGCCGCCGCTGCCCAAAAAGCCGTTTCCAAACAACAGTGGCAGGATGACAATCAGGAACAGCAATGGCAACACTGAAATATTTCAAGTTTGTGAAATGCATTTAACCTAAGAAGAAGGAATCAAAATCCTGGCCTAAGACTGATGACTGGCGACTTTTTTCTGTGTTGCCGAGCTATCGGAGAATATATGTTCGAGTTCAAACATGTAGATGTATTTGATAAGGATCTACTTAAACGGGTTTTTTATGTTGTTTTTGAATCAAGATTTATGGGTATTTTTTAAACTGCATATTAGAACAAACATGGTAAAAACTTGTTCTGAAAGTCTAAGTATTTTAAGATTTAAAATAAGTGATCTGTGTATGGTAAGCATTAAAAATATCACTGAGTTGAATTTTAAATCTAAACATAACATTTTTCGTGATAGTTATGTTTATTTATCGATAAAACGGTAAAAGTTTTCAAGTACATTTGAAAATGAGTTAAAATAGTCATCAATATTTGGTCCATTGAAAGTCCAATGCCACTAGAAGTGTGCAGCCACGTTAAATACCAGAACCGGGTAAAACATATCAAAATAAAAATCTAAACTTACATGATGAGAGGAGACCACCCCCAGCACCTCCTTGAGCTGGATAGTAGCCGCCGTAGTCGGCCATCGAGAGACCGACCATACAAGCAACGGCGAGGATTGCGACGATAGTTCCCTTCATTTTCAGAGGTTTCTGTGTGAATAGAACACAATATATGATCACTATATACTAGAACTGTAGTAAGTCGAAAATTTGATATATCAAATGCTGGTCAGTGTTTGCTTTAGCATGATTATTAAATATAAGCATTTAACTCGGTCTGCAAAGTTCAACATGATTTATGTTTTAAAAAATCTGTTCGAACAAACATGTTTTGCAGAAGTCACAAAAAATATCCTTACTTTCTGTGCCCAATGTTATAAAACTGAGCATGGAAACCAGTCTCAAATCTCAAGCATCTGATTGGCTGAAATGGCGACTGGTCGCCATTTCAGCCAATCAGATGCTTGAGATTTGAAACTGGTTTTCAATCTCAGCTTTATAACCTTGGGACCAGATCTTTTTATTCTTAATAATTACAAACCCTTGGATATCAGTCTGAAATTTAATTTGTAAAATGTTTCAGTTAAATGTGTTGATTTCATACTAAAACAATTAAAATAAAGTTATATGACGTTAACAGTCTTAAATTAGGTATAAACAGTTTTAAATATGAAGTATTATGCAAATATTAAAGCACATATTTACAATCCGCCTTTATCTTTTTGCAAACGACCGTAGAAAATGATGATATATATTATTTTGAACACTTTAAACTTTAAAAAAATATAATCAAGATAAAAACGTATAATTACCTGACGAATTAAAATATATTTAATTAAAGTTTATTAAACGCAAGCCAATATATAGTAACTAGACGTCTGAAGGAAACGTCGTTAATGTGTGACAGACGGTTACGCATCGGCTGTCAAAATAATAATTTTATCGACGAATTGACGCTCGAAGGATAGACTGCCTGAAATGTTAAAGTTGATGATGTGTTAAATAATTTTTTTTATTTTTTTTATTTTTATAAAAAACAAACATCAATTGAAAATACTCGATATCATTTGGTTTCGAGAAGAAGTTCTTGAAATGTCTTTTGTTATCTTTTTTTTTATCTTTTTTTTTTCAAATTCTACAGTTTAAAATTTTTAATGCATTTGATGTTTAGAATAAAAACAAATAATACATGATTTGAAGATATGCATTGAATAAAAAAGGAACAAGCACTCCATATTTAACCAAAATCAAAAATAACGGTTTTGTTGGAAACCTATTGTTTACTCTTCACTTCTGTAGAACTGGTTTTATTTGCGGCAGTTTTATTTTCGCTAATATTCGCGAATCGCTCACCTCTGCATATGCAAAAGTTTCAAGTTAGAATCTTGAAAACTGCAAAAATTATTGTAGCTGATTTCTGTCATGTTGTTTCGGTGGGGCGAAATGTAGAAGTGACAAAAACATGAAAGTTCGAAATAATGCCTATTTGAACGTATCGGCGGTTTCGAAATGTCGAGGACACAAAATCACGAAGGTCGAAACTGCTTATCTGTCGAAAACTTTCGACTTTCGAGGCGAATGCCAGAAGTATCAAAATAGCGACATTTTTAATACGTTGCCGCTTATACATGTTATAGATTACACGTAATTTATTTAAAAACAATGCAGTTTATTGAAAAAACTAATGGTGATTAGTAAGAGGGATATTTACCCGTGTCCTTTTCTAGCGGTCATTTTTCCCGGAAGTTTTTTTTTCTAAAGATATTTAAACGGTCTCTACCATACATGCAAATTTTAAGCATTTTCGATGTTCGTCATAAATAAGCAAGCCGCTACTCCCACAAAAAATTGTTTTCCTCGGTTTAATGTTTTTCGTTATCAAAAAGAACGCCACACAGTCAAATAACAGTTTTTGCTAATATCCTGATTCCCGTTAAGGTCCGTGTAACAGTGTACGTCGGCTGTACGAGGGTTGATCAATAAATTCGTAGACACTATCAATAACTTAATAATGAAACGAGGTATTGTAAAGATTTTCCGCTATTTAGTAGAAGAAATTAATACAATTACGAATATATTGTGATTTTTAAAAAACTTTTCTCATTTATTGATTAAACGTATCGCCATAGCAACCCTATGCCGTAAGAACGCCGCAGCTGAAAAAAGTAATATTTATTATTGTAAAATACTTAAATTTTGTCATTATTTTGGCGCGCTTCTTTACAATACGAACATGACGTCAACGTTTATTCATAACGTTTATAGAGCAAACAAAAAAACAAGCGTCGCTACCATTTATCTTGTTTGTTAGAGATGTCAATGGAGACAGGGGTGTGTACGCCAGAGAGGAGCGCGACGTTGTTGGAGCAGAGGGCAGTAATTAAGTTCTGTGTAAATCTTGGTATGGCGCCACAGCAGACTAAAGAAAGCATGGAAATTGCATCTGGAACAAAAACGTGTCTCGTTCTTTAGTTTACAAGTGGCACAAACGCTTCCATGAGGGTAGAGAAGAACTTCAAGATGATAAAAGATGCGGCAGACCAACAGAAGTTTGTTGCGATTCGAACGTTATGCGAGTGAAGTCGGCCGTCAATGAGGATAGGAGGAGAACAATTAGAGAAATGAGCGATATGCTATGCCTAAGTTATGGATCCGTTCAGAAGATATTGACTGTAGACCTAGCTATGAGACGATTGTGTGCGAGATGGGTGCCGCGTTTATTAACGGAGGAAGAGATGGCGACAAGAGTTGCTCAAAGTGAGAGGTTTCTGAAACGGTACAGACGGCACGATCCAGAAACGAAGCAACAGAGTAGCCAGTGGAAGAACACAGATTCCCCGCCGCCGAAGAAAGCTCGTGCCAGCCGATCGATAGGCAAACACATGTTTATTGTGTTTTTAGACAGTCAAGGTCTTCTTCTGTGCCATGCAGTACCTTTAAGAGTGACCGTCAATGCAGATTATTACTCGAAGGTAAGAAGAAAAAATATATTTTTTAAAGAAAAAATGAGGTTATAATATAAATAATAATTATAAATAATACAAATGTAACAATAAATTAGGATGTGAAAAAGTATAGTAAATCACGCAACATTTGTGTAAACGATTGGTGTTTTGCCATTTCAGGTTATCCGCCGGAACCTGCTTACGGCGATACGGAAAAAACGCCCGGATGTGTACGCGGACTTGGAAAATAATTATTATTCTTCACCAAGATAATGCTCCATCGAGCCGTGGAGACCCAGACCACCATCACCGTCCAGCTAGGGCCCGAAGTCTTGGAACATCCGCCTTACTCTCCGGATCTCGCCCCTTGCGATTTTGGGTTATTTCCGAAATTGAAGGCCGAGTTGAAGGGACACAGGTCTACCGGATTTCATGATTTACAATCCAGGGCACTGTCTGTGTTGCGTTCATTTGATAAATCATTTTACAAGGACATTTTTAGTCAGTGGGTGCACAGGCATGAACGATGTGTAGAAGCTGGTGGTGCGTTTTTTGACAAGATGTAACGCAGACGTAACGATGCAACGTAGGTTCCGGATAAGCTGCGGCGATCAGCTATACATGTATGTCTAAAAACTGTCATTTCGGGTACAATTTAAGGAATATCTATCTGAAACTTTCAAATCATATTGGTGAATCATTGAATAAATGTCAAATATAAGTATATCTATTTTTCTTATTTAAAACAATAATTTATGGAGTGTGTCCACGAATATATTGATCAACCCTCGTACACTAGACTCTAGCGATGCCGCACACTAGACTCTAGCGATTCCGTAGTCTCAATAATTCGACTGCAAGCACAGACCCATTATCATTCGGACTTTTTACGTTGTCTGTCCTTTACGTCTCAAGCAGTTACGATCAAAACTGTGGTGGAAATTGCACTGCTTTAAATTCCCATTTTTTCACTGCAACTTGAAAATTTCAGCACTGCTAAGTTCATTTGTTGTTATAAAACATAAATATTCTCTAAAGTATCAATCAAATAAAAAATATTCCACAAATAACACTTTTAAACTTACTATTGTTTATGCCGTTACCAAAGAAAACGTCCCTTTTATAAATCGATACACTACACGGTCAGATAAACTTATGGCGGAATAACATAAAAACTGCTGACATGGGTGGAGGTTTAAAAGAGTTTTGCATAAAAAACGAAACCGTTATTTATAAAGGATTTATAAAGGATTACATATATTGATTCTACTTGAATGTGGCTTTTCAGGTATGTAATTTTTTAAAGATACATTTGGTTTAAAATGCTTTATGGAACCGCCAAAAGTTGCGACTCATTTTCCGATCGCTGGCATATAGAAATAGAAGAAAAATGTTCCGCATTGATTTGAATAGTTACTGTGCGAAGGACGAACATCGCATATAGAAAAGTCCTTGTCGCGCACATATAGTTGTGCTAGCGATTCGAAGTAGTAATACCAAATTTTTTAAGGTTAAAATATCTACTGCAGTGTACAAATTAATTGAAATTATTTTTTTACATGAAAATCACAAATGTTTCTGTAAATTGACAATCATTTTAAATTTGGTGCATGGGAGTTTCAGCCATGATCGTTCTTAGACGGAGGCATAAGAGCATTTGTAATTCTCGGGTCTATAGTTGTCCTATTAATGTAAATTTGTGAGGATAAATATAAAGGTCGATTCCATCACTTAAATTGTTCTTTTTATTATTATCATATTTAAGTAGTTTTGAATTTCCTTGGTTCTGTACATGTAATTTTGCATTTTATATTGATACCTCGATGCAAGGTCCGTCAAGGCTAATTACAACTTTCAATGCATACAAATATGTAAACTTCACATTCTTATTGATTAACTGAATTTTAAGAATGCCTTGCACCATTTTGAATGAGCATAGTTACACATTAAATCCAAGTGTTATTGAAAGCAGAGTTACTTTCATGCATTGACCCTAACACGTTTAATGCTGTAAATGAGCAAAATGTACAACAAATTGACACTTCAATATTAACAGAACATAGTTACTCTGCAAGTTATAAATAATCAGACAAAATGTACAAGATTTTACACCAAAACTGCCTTAATTTGATTAAATGAACACAGAAGTTTCGCAAATCCAAAAATTACACGAAGTAAAAATATTAGCACTGGTCAGTCATTTGATTTCACAAACTTTTAAGACCACTGCAACAATGAGTGTATTAATGGAGTTCTGTATTCAAATATTGATGTTCCAGGGAATGACAACTGTTTTTTATGTCTATATTGCTACTGTCAGTGTCACTCGACGTAACCAATGGTTACATAACTCAGTATTATAATTCAATGATTCTAAGAAATGGGTGGGAAACAATGTGTGAGATTAAAGCTGCATATTATTTTTTGCAAATTAACATTTATACGTTGTTTAAGGGAATATCAATTAACAATGTTACTATGCAGATCCAGACACGATATACATTTCAGTTATACTTATCATTAACAAAAGCGAAAAATAATATTTGTTTACTCCTGTGGAACAACCATTTTACAGTGCTGATTGAAAGAGTTCAAAGAAACCAGAATGTATATATAGATCATGGACAACTAAAATAAAAGAAATAAAATTTCACATTATCAATACTCAATACTCAATATCTGAGTCTGGTCTGGCTTAAAACATGTATTGTTTTGATCCACTCCTCTGGACTTAGGTTTGTTCAGTTGTCACTGGCCACTGAAAAAAACTTCATGGCTTGCGTATTTTTCTACCACAATGATTCTGCATATGATTCTGACTGTGTGCTTGTAATTAAAATCGATTAAGGTGCTTTCCTGACAACTGCAGTTCGTTTTAAATAAAACAATAAAAAGACTGGTGGTACAACTTTATTTCAGATTGGTTCCAGCACTGCTGACTGCACCAAGTATTATGTTTTGTAATTGTGAACAATTTGTTTGTTAAGTGCTACTTTTACCAAATGGATCCATAAGTCCAGTCAACAAAGGCTCAAAGGTAATTTGAAAAGACGAATTCTCCAATCAGAACTCAAGGAAAGTGAACTATATCAATTTAGTAAGTTGTTTTATTTGGAAAATGCTTTTGCCGTACCTAGGCATAGCGTCATTCATGTTATATATATATTGATTACTTTGAAGAACAAAAACTATCTTTACGGAAGTGGAACTTGAGTATTTGAAAACTTCGATTTCTTGAATGTGTTCTAGCTTAATTTTTATACGGAGAGTTCTAAACATAAATACTACACGATACCGGATATATTTGGCTATATTAATTTTTCGAAATTCAATAACATAATATGCACATATGTAATGTTATAATTTTCAAATTTAAAAATTAAAAAGAAAGCCTGTAAATGTATTACATGCGAGAATTGTTCAATGTATAACGGATTTCTGTCATAAAGCTTTAGAAGAACATGGCCTGATATAAGTGGGATTTTTGACGGTGATATATGACGATACCTGTTTGGTTTAAACAATATTTATTTCTTCGATAAATGTACATAAACAATGCATCGTGAATGTGTTGAAATAAACATTACTTTGGTTTTATCAGTATTGATTTGCATGTCATTTGTTGCACACCATTTTTGTAAACTAAAAAGAGCTGTATATAAATTAGATTCTAGAATACTCTTGTCACTTTGAATATCATAAATGGTTGTATCATCGGTATAAAGATCGGTTTAACAAATTTCGTGCCCGATAGCGAGAGGAAGGTCGTTTATAAATATAAGAAAAAGCAAAAGGCGAAGAATAGATCCCTGAGGCACGCCGCAAGTTACAATTTCTTCTTGGCTAGAGAGCTGGTTGTTAATTTGCACTCGCTGATGACGATTTGACAAGTAGAACCTAAACCATTCGATGCTTGAATTGTTGCATTTGTATATTTTAAGTTTCTTGATAAGAATATCGTGATCAACTAAATCGAATGCCTTTTTAAAGTCCACTAATAATGCGTCAATGACTTTGCCGTCGTTTATAGCCCAAGTTTCCCTTAAATATGCCAGTGCAGTTTCGGTTGAATGTTGCTTCCGAAAACCGCTTTGAGTACTGTGAAGTAAGTTAAAGTTGTTGATGTGACATAAGAGCATCGTGCACATGCTTTTCGATTATTTTAGAAACAGTTGGGAGAATTGAAATAGGTCTGTAATTGTTTATTGAATCTTTGTCACCGCTTTTGAATAAAGGTTTCATTTTGGCAGATTTCCATAAATTTGGAAAAGATGACTGTAAAATACTTCTATTTATAATCATAGTTAACGCTTCTGATATAAACGATGCGGCTTTCTTTAATAAACATGATAAACGCGGTCCGATTGTATCTAGTCCGGTCGACTTAGAGACATCGAGATGTTGTAGATATTTGCTGACTTCACATTCGGATATTAGAGGAATAGAAAAATAATTTTCAGGAGGAACCTTCGAATTAACATAATCAATTATGTATTCGAAATTGGATACTATGATTGGGTCTTTCAATTTCTCAGCTATAGTAGCGAAAAAATTATTAAAAGCATTTGCTTTTTCTGTTCATCGCTAATGATTTCATTATTAACATTTAAATTGCATATTTTGGAAGGCTGAGAAGATTTTGTGCCGGTGCCAAATTCTTTGAAAATGTTCCAAATGGTGTTCGGGTCATCTTTACCATTCTCAATTTTTTTGAATAAGTGTTTTTCCTGTTTTCCCTAATAAGTGACAAAACTTTATTTCTTTTAGTTTTGTATTCATTAGAGGATTTGTCAGAAGAAAGCAGATCGCGTTCTTTTATTGCATTTGCTATTTCTTCGGAAAACCAATCTGGTTGATACTTTCTTTTTACTCGTTTAGTTTGAAGAGGCATGTGACGATTTACAATTTCGAGAAATCTAAATTGCGAATGTTCTAAACACTCATCAACAGATTCACACGAATCCAAGTCAGTCCAATTTAAATTAGACAAGTCAAAACAAAAATTATCTTCATTGAATTTTTTACAATTACGAAACGTAATAGTTTCATGAGTTTCCTTTTTATAACCCTTGCTAATTTTTCTGTTTATGAAGATCGGAAAATGGTCGCTGTTTCCTAAATGAGGCACAGTGATAAGACTTATGTTAGATGGACCGCTATTATATACATGATCTATTAGGGTTCTGCTTGTATTAGTTATTCTTGTCGGTTCAGTCACTAGTTGTTCTATACCAAATGAAAAAAAATATCCCGACCATTCGCGGTTTAAACTATTATTTATCAGATCTCGATTGATATCACCCATAATAATTATTTCTTTATCCTCTGCGTAAAGCTTTTCAACGAAGTTTTCAAATCTTTCCTTCCACTCAACTCGAGAAGATGGATGTCTATATATATGACATGTAAAAATGGTTTGGAATGCTTTAGTGTTACCTCAAGCACAATGCACTCTAAGTCATTAATTTCAAGATCAACCCTACGAAGAACATTAATAGATTCTTTTACATACACTAAAATACCTCCTCCGTTGCTCAAACTACTTTTTCTTAAACAGTTATAACCATCAATTTTCATAAAGCTATCTTGCACATGATTTGAAAGTTTTGTTTCAGATAAACCAAAAATAGCAATATTGTTTCTCATTGTGAGCACGAGTTTGATTTCAGCAAATTTTCCTGATTTGTTACGACATTGAATATTTTGGTGGCCGATGTTGGAA
The DNA here is from genome assembly GCA_038501625.1 of Corbicula japonica. Lineage (NCBI taxonomy): Eukaryota > Metazoa > Mollusca > Bivalvia > Venerida > Cyrenidae > Corbicula > Corbicula japonica. Next base: position 994,367 of record JAZAYU010000088.1, read on the forward strand.
CCTTTTTTAGGTGGTTTTAAATCATACAAAGCACTGTCCTTGTGCTCTCCGGAGGAAATATTTTCATTAATAGAAATATCATTGCTGTTTAGACTACTGTTAAATAAAAGACAATTATGTTCATTAAAAGTTGATGTAAAACCAGCGTTTTTCTTTAAAGAAGTTTCTCATTTGTTATAATTATATTTGAATGACTTTCTATCTCGTTAGTTTTATAGCATTTACAGAGATAATTTGTACAACAATCTTTCAAATTCTCTAAAATGTCATATCGGTTTTGGACATTACAATGCTTCGGAAAACAAGAAAACAAGGACGCCAAATGAATACATCGGTTCTTCTGGCTTGTAGACAGGAAGTATGTCTTGTCTTTATTTTCTTTTTTCCTCTTACAAATGTAACAGGGTTGTTTATTACACGTTCATCATGATTTTGAGGAGGGGGGGGGCGAGGAGTTGGATGAATCCTGTCAATGATGTTACATCATAAATATGACTGTCATTAGTATATAATAATATCAAAAACTTTTAGTACATCTATGTTTTTTTTCTTTTCTTGTAGGCTTTTATCTAAAATTACAACACTTTGATATTACCTGTTTTAAATAGAAAACAACAACATTTCTTTGATTCAAACTTAATATTTTTCAATAAATAATACGTTCAATACAAAATCATTCTCAACATGAGATTTTTAGACACAATCTGAAGCACGGTGTTTTCTTGTCACGTGAACTGTCAGCAAATGACACGAGGTGACAATCACGTGGAACGTACGCGCTGCAAGCCACGTGCTTCTGGTAAATATTACCCTCTACTTGCCACCAGTTCTGAAGAAGAAAACAAGTCTCCAACATAAATACAAGTTAGTTATACGAAAACTCAGACAGATTGTTGTTTTTTAGACTAATCCTCAGTAATAAAAATTAAACTACTGTTAAACCAGTATTAAGCAGCTCCAAAGGAAGTGGCGAAATTTGGTAGTCGCCATTTTACCATTTTGTAAATGATAACCCTATTTCATATCTTAAACAAGGATCAAATACAAATTCCTAAGCGGAAACATAATCCAGATGGTAACCAGTAGTGTAAATCACACTTTAACGTAATCATGTTATGTTTGTTCAACATTTCTAGAAATCGAATGTTTACCCGAGGTATTGTCTTTCTTTTAATGAAATTTCTCGAACCTGGTAATGCGCTAAACATATCAAAATTAATATTAAACGTTATTTATCTGGAATCAGACGGAAAAAACCTATATTTAACGAACAAAAAACTTACGGTCCAGAGAAGTTTCCGTAGATGATGGTGGTGGATCCGCTGCCGGATGAGCCGCTGCTGCCGAATAAGCCGTTTCCTCCGAACAGCATTGGCAGCAGGAACAACAGGAACAACAATGGCAACACTGTAAGAAATACAAGTTTGTGGAACATATTTTAGAATGGGATCATGAATTAATCAGGGCCAAAGACTGAACACAAGTACGGTCAAACCGGTGATAAAGACCATGTTTTATTAGTACCTATTACTTAATTGAAAGAATTAATTCACTTGTCAACGACCATCTGCTGTCAAAGACATTTTATTTTCGCGAGTGGTTTTTGAAGGCAGGTATAAGTGTATTAAAATAGCGACAGATTCTGAATATTTTGGAGACCGGTCTTCTTCCGACTAGAATTTGGTCTCTAATATAACTTTTATGGTCTTTTTTGACTGTAAAAGGTTTGTACTAGTAGAACATGACGCACCAAATAAAATAACAAGTACATCAGATAGATGTTAAAGTAAAATTATATTAACTAATAGACCTGGATTTAGTGAGAAATTGACAACGCAGTCAAATAAGATGTTTCCTTGAAATTCCATAAAACTTTATAATTATAAATCCAAGCTATACCCTTGACAAAAAATAGTCTTTTATCCTTAATAATATCGATCGATTCAATAGAGTGATAGATACTTTGGAAATGCACACCTAGTATTTTTTCCATTTACATTAAATTTTCATATATACCATTACATGTTCATTTTTGTGTTGTTTTATTTACAGCAGTGGTGTATATCAAGAGTAAAATACACGAAAGAAAGCTTACAGAGTGTGAATTTAAACCTTCAAGATGCTCGAAGTAAACTACACAGATATGCTTTTTTGTTCTCTCAAAGATGAGAACAAAGTACACATCCTTCTTTATCTATATATAGATCTTTATCTTTTTCAAGAACAAGTCTTAGAATATGATAGTCGTTTTATGATAGCCGTGTTTAAATCTCATAACAAATACAAGTGAACTTACGTGAGGAGAGACCACCACCACTTCCGCCTTGTACTGGGTAGTAGCTGCCGTAGTTGGCCATGGACAGACCGATCATACAAGCCACGGCGAGGATTGCGACGATTGTGCCCTTCATTTTCTGCGGTTTCTGTGTAAATAGAACATAAGTTAATGTTTCATTTGGATACTTGACAACTGTAACGAATCTTTTTATTAAAAACACTTACCATAGCAAAACATTTGGCTTGGTACTGTTTTGATATATGAACATTTAGCTCAGTGTTTATAAGACTCCGAGAATTATGTTTAAAAATAACATGATCTTGTTTAAAAGATGAAAATTTATTTAAAGCGGTTACGAAAGCGGTCTTTGTAATCTTAAAATTTATTAAAAACCCAGTCTGAAATAATGTTTGTATAATTATTCAGTAAACATGTATCAATTTACAAACGTAATCATTTAAAATGTATCATTACGCAATTAGAGTTAAAAAAAGATAAACAAATACTATAAAGCAATAATATACACTAGAAAAAAATCCTAGAATTAGTGCTTAATTCAGCAATTCAATTAAATAAGTGAAACAAATATAAAATTAAGAATAATTACCTGATGAATTAAAATAGATTTAATTAAAGTTCATTAAACGCAAGGAAATATATAGTCACTAGTTGTCTCAAGGAAACGGCGTGAAGGTGTCAGACGGGTTACACCCTGAATGTCAACATTTAAATTTTATTGACACTTTGACATTTTAGATGGTAGGCTGTCCAGTAGCGGATCCTAGAGGGGGTATAGCAAAAATTTATTTTCACGGGTACTTTTGGTCAAAAAGTTGGAAATTATCAAGAAACTAACATAAGACGCGAAATAACAATTCCAAGTTGCCATAAAAAGCATAATAACCAATCAGTATTTTCAAGGCATTTAACCGAAATACAAATTGTTGAAATTTTTAATGAAAACATGTTGATACTACAGATTCCGAGATAATACTTTTTCATTTCTTTTCATTGTTTAAAATTAAATAAAAACCAGTCGTAATATTTTAACGAATTTGTATTAATCTAAAAACAAACAACAACTCACAAACCATGTTAAGGAACATTTTTATTTTATAGCATTCACGTCTAATATGGGTACTAGTTGATTATTAACGGAATCATAAACCTGAGTTGGAAATACAAGATGGTTATTTCACAGAATTTTAATTCTTAACTCATCACTAAACATATAACAAAAACCCTGATATTTTGTTTCATGAAATTATATTGAAATATGGACTATTTCTGTTAATTCAATGGGCCTGATGTAACCTAATCATTTACCCGTGTCCAATAATGTCAACAAGTACAAGACCGAAAACAACTTTTCCCGTGGCGTGCCCCAATGATACTGTAAAGCAGTTTCATAATACACACCGTTCAACAACAAGAAGGTTGATAAGGTCGCAGAAAAATATATCGGGGCAGTAGTAACACCTGTATGTATCCATTGCTTTTAACTTCAGTGGCAGACCTGAAACCGAAAAAGCGATTTAGATGAATACATTGTAACTACGCCTACTTGAAAATGTCTGTACCTATAAATCTTTTATTTCTATTTATTTTATCCATGTATACGAGGGATGATCCAAAATTACCCGGAACTTGTTTACAGAGTCAACATTTTTTATTTAATATAAACGAAACATATACCATTAAAAAGAAGAATCATTCTGCTTTACAATAAATATAATATGAAACAGTAAAACAAAATGTGACCTGCACATGAACAGAAAATATAAATACACCAACGCGCCTACACCGCACGCTAGTCTTAAAATCACGACGTCGCCGACGTTAAAACTTCGGGACGTTTAAAGTTTCTCGAAGTACGCTCTGTTGCATCCTGTGAAACGACGATGAGTATGAACCCACTGCCTGAAAATGTCTTCATACCACGAACAGTCATATTTCTTGTTGTCCTGCGCAGTTTAGTCAACGAATCGAATCGTTGGCCCCTCATTTGCCGCTTAATTGATGGAAAGATCGCGAAATCAAATGGGGCCAGGTCTGGGGAATACGGTGGGTGCTGCACTGATCCGAAACCTAGGACCCCGATCTCTAGCTGCGTGACCGCTGCTGTATGGGAGGAGGCGTTGTCCATGTGCAGCAGGAAATGCTCCACGCATTTTCCGCTATCGTCCCCAGCCTTTGTTGTCTTCTAGTTTTGTTCGACCCTCAGAAAATCGTTTATGCCATTCATAAACCGTTGTTTGACCTTTTTTATCCTTGTGCTAAGTATCCTTCAACATGTCGAATGTTTCCGCGGGTGTTTTTCTTAATTCCTGACAAAATTTTATCACAGCTCGAATTTCTTGACGTTCTAATGACGACATTTCTGATGTTAAGAGTGTTGGTGCTATTGACGGTTAAAAGATATTTACTTATGAATCCAAGGCGTGAATGACGTAAAAATTGAACATGACATCATTTAAAGGTAATTGTACATTTTGGCGTAATTCTAAGCGTTTTCGTTAATTTATTTATGGTGTATATTCATTAAAATAAATATTAACGGTTAAAGTTTTTGCGCTACGCTGTTACTATGGTTATTTAAAAGCGTCTTACACGTGTCATAATAATACAAAAAGAACAAGAAAAAGTAAAACAGTAACTTACTGTTTTACAGACGGTCTATTATTCAGAGACAACTGAACAATCTCTCACAGAATTGTATTGCAATGTCTAGCCTATTTGTTGATTTGTTTTAATGATATTTTGAAAGAAAGCAATCCAACCTGCATTCTGATTTCAAACCTTGCCTATCTGTATCACACTTGTCCTTACAAATTTTCATAATTTTCCCTTTTTGATAGTGTTCTCACCACATATTATTTGCCTATAAAGTATGATACATGTATGTTTTGTTGATTTTGAAGAACAATTCAATATTCTATGATTTTTTTCATTTTTAACCACTACTATGGGTTTCAATTACCATACCCTTCTTCTCCAATCTTTATGTAATATTTAGTGTTTACAAAATATATAATTTAAGAACAACAGTCAACAGTATCAATTTATTTTACCACAGAATTGATGAAAGTGATATTATGTCTTGAAGACATTCAGGCTTCCTCTAGTTCAGGCAAACTTAACGTTGGAACCTTTTTTTAAATGATAGGGTAATCTTTTTAAATTAAGACTTCTTTTCTGGAATTTCATACTGAATAGCTCATGATTTGACAAAAACATGAAAGTATGTTTCATTCTGTTAAATAAACTTGAAAATAATTCTTTATTCACAGAAAGTTTCATAAATTTATGTAAAATATCCAATACACTATATTTTGTGAATTTCCAGAAAAATATTTAATCATTAAAATAACAAATGCTGAATTACATTCAAAGAATGTGTTTTATTTATTGAACACACTCCAAGCATCACATCCCGATCACAAACCACAATGCAGTTGGTACTCATAGCGAATAATAGCAACACAATTAACCTTTGTATCAATTTTGCATTTTCAAAGGGAGGTAATGTGAAAAATGGAACGCCTGGAAGTTATCAGCTGCTTATAATTCAATTCATTTTACTTCATAACCTTGCTTATTTCAATGTGGTTAATAATAATAACTTAAATGCAGCTAAAATCTGATTGCGTTTGTAATATTGACAGAAATCTAAACACTCTTGAGGTGAAAAATGCATTATAAAAACACAACATGATGACAACACATGTACATCCTGCATTCTTGAATGTTGCATCATGTTAAGAGACTCAGAGATCAGTAGGGCGAGCGGTTTGCACAATTGACAATAACTAGGTTTACCACCCGATGACCATAGTTATTGGTGAAAACCCTAGATATAGGCTGATAACCAGATGTCGGACCAATTACCTTGGATATTGGCGAAAACTTACCGACTGAAAACCATAGTTCTTGGAGTTAACCGTGGTTAACGAACAATAATTATCTAGGGTTTTCACTAGTAATTATGGATATCAGATCTAATGTGCACTTGGCACAAAACTCTAGATATAAATCAATATCCTAGGTTGTTGTCTTGCCATTGTATCTGTTTCACTTTGACATGCGGTTTGCCCAAATAATCCAATATCTATAGTTATCGACCAATAACTAGTGATATCGGCCCGATTCATAATTCATTTTCAGAGGTCGCAAACATTGCAAATGGCGAAAACTAGCTAAAAATTCAAAAATGAATTTTGGGGAAAATACTTATTTCTACTTTCACTTTGAACCTGGAAGTAAGATTTCCTTGAATTTTTCGAAAACCCTAACATTATTTTGATGAATTGGCACTAAACATTGTAGATCAGCATATACTTATTTCAGGTATGAGTTGTTTCGGTATATTGTTCATGAATTTCAGAGTTCTCATGCAAAGGTTTTTCTTTTGTTTTAGTGTGTGCTTGGTAATTAGAACATGAATTAGACTAAACTGAGCTTGAAACATTTACTACATCCATAGCTAAATACATTTCTTGACTAAAATCTAGGTGGCAATAAGTATTTCCCCCAAAAGCCATTTTTTTGAAATTTTAGCCTGTTTTCGCCATTTGCAGTGCTTGCGATACCTTAAATCACAACCTTGCTTATTTCAACTCTGTTAAAAATAATAACTGAAATGCAGCTAAAATCTGATTGAGTTTGTAATATTTCCATAACATGACAGAAATCTAAATACTGGTGAGGTATTAACAAATGCATTATAAAAACACTACAATGATGAGTACATCCTGCATTCTTTAATGTTGCATCATTTTAAGAGACTCAGAAATCACTGACATCATCGTCACTATGGCAAGCGGTCTGCACAATTGATCCGATATCCATGGTCAGAAACCCATAACTATAGATATTGATCCGATAACCATAGCTATTGACAATAACCAGGGTTACTGTCTAAAAACCATAGTTATTGGTGAATATCCTAGATATCGGCCGATAACCATAGTAATTGTCAATAACTGTGGATATCGATGTAAACTATAGTTACCGACCAAAAACCATTGTTCTCGGCGTTAACTGTGGTTACAGTGATTTCAATTAATTCAGTTTCTTGCTTTTTGAGGCAAGCATATTTGATTTTTTTCAACTTTTGACCCCACCTAATTCAGAAAACAATATATGACTTAATTTCAGATTTAATTTCGCGCATTTAAAAAAGCAAAAAATACGCGAATTTTTTACCCGGGCATAATATGATGATACCACAGTTATAGAATACCACGGTAATGTTTATTTTATATATATATTTAGATGAAATACCATAATTATTTTCCGCTTTTTTGCGGCAACATGAAGGTGATGTTAACGCGCCATTTTAACGACGACACGTCATTTCCGTTGTTTACATGTTATTTTCTGGTGCAGTATTAAACCGTTGAAATGACAAAAACGGTTCGAACGACGACTAGAGAGTGCTGGATGAGCGGTTGGATGGATATGTATTCAAGTTTGTCATTTAATCTTTGCATTCTTATCAGTTTTTGAATTATGGAGATGTTTAGGGAGTAAACACTAACTGCCGACCTTAAAACCAATTTCCGTTTATTACAACCCGCTAAAATTGAGTTATGATTATTTCGCTTATTCAGTCAGATGTGTCGTGTTAGAAGTGAAAAATCTACGCCCCTCGTGATATATCCTTACGCATCTGAACTCCGCCCTGTGAATTATCCTGCGATAATTCACCGGAAGCTATTGATTATTTCTTAAATATCTAGGGATTTCACTAATAACTATGCATAACTGATCTATTGTGCAATTGGCACAAAACTATAGATATAAACCCTTGGCTGTTGTCTTGCCATTGTTACTGTTTGACACGCCGTTTGCCCAAATAATCAAATATCTATTGTTATCCACCAATAATTATGGATATTGGTCAGATAACCATAGTTATTGATGATAAATAGGGTTACCAGCCAGTAACCATAGTTATTGGTGAAAGCCCAAGTTATTGGTCAATTATCATAGATTTCATTCATATCTATTGCACAATAATTCTGATATGGTTATTGGTGAAAACCCTAGATATTGCCCGTTTACCATGGTTAAGGCTGAAAACTATGGTTTTCGGCAGGTAACTATAGTTTTCGCCAATATCCATAGTTATTGGTCCGATTACCATAGTCATTGATTAAAACTATTGTTATCATCAGGTATCACCAATAACCATAGATGGGTCAATAACTATGGATTAATTCCGCTTGCCATAGATCAGTCCACACAAAAACTCGTACAAATACATATCAAAACTTTCAATAACATTACACATACATGTATTATGAAAGATGTTTTGGGACCATACTACAAAAGTTACTACCGGGTATAAAGTTACATGCACTACTGAGTTTCAAAGCCACTTGTTGAAGTTGTTCGAAAAACAAAACAAAACACATCTTATCACAAAACACAAAATATATTACATTAATTAAGACAAATACTTCTTGGGCAAAATGCATCATAAAACATTTGTGAATACATCAGGAATTAATTTTATTTCTTGATGTATTCAAGATTGTTTTATGTCCTTGGACACTGATGCCCCCACTGCGGCAACATAATTTTTAATAACAAAGGGTTATAACTCTAGTAAAAATGGTCATAGGAAAAAATCCTTTCTTTACTATCATCTACACATGATCCTGCTTGATCATCTGTGCAAGTTTGAAAGAAATCCGCCTTATTGTTAAGGAGGAGTTGATGCCACAAGATTTGGGGACATACACCATTACGGGGGCATGCAACTCTACCGGTATGCCTCCCACTTTGTGGGGGCATACCAATTTTAAATGCAGAATCCTTAAATACATAACAAACTTATACTTATAATCAATGTATGTGATGTAGTCCACTATTTATTCCAGTGAGTTATAGAATTTCTCTGTGAAATAAATGTAAGTGACCATTTCTTTACCAAATTAGCCAACAATGAAAAAATCTTCCTACCTTTGGATTATGAATATGAGCCAGTCTCACTTCATATGTGTTGACCAATATGGACTTTGTCTAATGGTAAGCTTCAAATAGCTGTGACTTCACTTGCAGAAGAGGTTGCTTCTTCATCTTAATTTGTAGGCCAGACAACAAAGATGCACTTGCTATCTTATATGTTCCTATATGTACAGCGACACTGTCCATATAAAAACGTAAAAAACAGCTCTTTTTCAACACTTTTCTGGATCTGAGTGTATTTTCAGCAGTGATTCTTGATTAGCCATGCTTTATTCCCATGCTTCAATATAATCTTGTTCTACAATAAGATGTTCACTTAATCAATCCTTCCAAACTGAATACATGTATCAGTCATTCATTCAATAGCTTCTTAAATCCACATTTTACCCACCGAGTATATTAGTTGTTTCAAGTTGTGTAAACATCCGGTATACATTTCACACTTTTCCAAAGATAACAATTTAACACAACGAATCAATGGAACGAAAAGACAGCATGTCACTAACATGGACAACTGTGTTTTTCTCAGCAGTTATAAATGCCGATCGAATATTAAAAACCTAACTTTTGATAGATCGCAACAAGGTCAGCAGTCGCTAACAATGTTCACCCTTTTTTTTACAACTCGCTGCAAGTCAGCTGACCTACTTTACTGTATTCCACTTTAGGGGGCATGCAAATTCATTTTTGTTTCATTCCTCGTAATGATAAAATTGTTCAACAGAAATCTATATGCATCTTCTTTTAAATTATAAAGTTTAACAATGCAAAGTCTTCGATTCCTGCAATAAAGTTGTTTATTTAGTTCTTAATCGCGAAGTCCACGACAGTCGAATTACTATTACTGCGCATGCGCGACCGGATCTCTGGACACAATACAATAAGACTATCAATATATATCCAATACTAAGTAGCATTAATATATTCCCACTACCTTATACCGTCTTGAAAATATTACGGACACTGTTAGTACAGATTTAGAGCATTATAACGATATGAAATAAATAGTTATAATTGTCTTTAAAACATTGGGAAAATTTATAGAATTCCGGGTTTCTGCATGCCTTAACATTTGTTATCAAAATTGAGATAAGATCATTTAAATTGTGTACTAAAACTATCCAGATCTTATCCAAATTTCGAAGCCAAATATTGTACATGTTCTATTGGTTGAAAAGACTATCCCAAAATCAATCCCAGTTTTTCCATTCCCAACAACTAATATTCATATGTCACACTGTCCACCTAAGCCTAGAAAAATACCAAAAATAGAATAATGAACGAATTCAAAATGAACTGTAAGGACAAATGCTTCTAGTGTACGAAGATTCCTAAACAAATTAAAACACATCCTTTGTCATTTCCATTGAAATTATCAACAAAACAAAAATTTAAAACTTAGACACATTTTTGATTTTACTAAAAAGCTTTCGGTCCTAAAGTGTTATCTAGAAATTATCTAATTCAGCATGGAAGCAATGACAAAATACCAGTTTTTCGCGTTCAACCAAGTGTGGTAAGGTGTTTATTTACAGACCTAAATACTAATCTACCATTTCGGGGATCTACCATCGTTTCGGCCGGAAACGAACAGAATGGAATTCGACAGGGGATCTGAGAATACAAATCCTGCCTTTTACAGAGAATTACGATAACTATATTCATTCATTAGTCAAAAAATTCTAAAATTCTTTGTAGAATGAAATAAGACGTGCAGATAAAAATTCAGTCACAATCAAATGACATACATGCACTTTAAGAAAAGGCGTTTGTTAGAAACAAGTATATTTTATATTTAATTTATCTGAACGTTGATTTTCCGTATGAATTGACACGCTCAAGAAACAACAACTGTCAAATTATCTTGCTTATGACAACACGGTCACTATGACGCAAAATTCTTTAGGTCAATGTCACGAAAACTTAACGTTGGCTTGAACTTTGCCATTTCTTAAGATTTCTTCACCATACTTTCAAATTATACTGCTTATGACAACACGGTCACGACGATGATGCCAAATTGTTTAGGTAAAGGCCACATTTGATTCAATTATGCCCCTTTTCTGTTACACATATCCGCCACGAAAACTTAACGTTGTTTATAACTTTGCCAACTTTTCTTAACATTTTTATCAAACTGTAAACATATATTGCTTACAACAACAAAATTGTGTCATACATGTACCAGCATGTTTTGGTCAAGGTCACATGTCACAGAGTTATGCCATTTTGTACTTAGATTTTGTCATGAACATTGACTTTGTTTATGAATTTGACATTTGTTAACATTTTCCTCATCAGGTTTTGTGTTGCCCTTTCGAAGAAAAGGCGATACATAGGAATCGTTTTGTCCGTCCGTCCGTCACGAAAACTTAACGTTGGCTTTAACTTTGCCATTTCTTAATATTTCTTTATCAAACTTTCAATTTATATTGCTTACATGTATGACAATACGCTCGAGATGATGCCAAATTCTTAAGGTCAGGGTCACATTTGATGGAGTCATGCCTTTTTTGTACTAAGATTATGTCACGAAAAGTTCACGTTGGGTACAACTTCGCCATTTCTTAATATTTCTTTATCAAACTTTCAAATAATATTGCTTATGACAACACGCGTGAGATGATGCCTAATTCTTAAATTTAATGTCACATTTGATGTAGTTATGCCCCTTTTTGTACTTGGATTTTGTCGCGAAAACTTTACGTTGGCTATAGCTTTGCCATTTCTTAATATTTCTTCATCAATCTTTCAAATTATATATTGCTTATAACAACACACTGTCATAATGATGCTAAATTCTTTCGGTCAAGGTACTTTTCATGGATTAATGCCCCTTTTTGTACTTGCATTTTTATTCCGACAAATCACCTGAGGGCGACACAAGTGATCAACTGAACACCCATCTAGTTTCACTAAAAATTTAAGAAGTCATCCTGGTTTTGTAGCATTGCGTCGTCTTTTGTTGTGTTGCCTGCTGGTAGACATAATGGCATGCTATTGTCCGGTCCCGGCGGTCCCAAACATGTTGTGTTGCCTGCTGGTAGACATAATGGCATGCTATTGTCCGGTCCCGGCGGTCCCAAACATGTTGTGTTGCCTGCTGGTAGACATAATGGCATGCTATTGTCCGGTCCCGGCGGTCCCAAACATTAATCATATGAACCCTTAAGTTGGCTATAACTTTGAAAATACTTTTTTATCAACTTAATGCTTGCAGTATAATATCTGCACGAATAAAGCCATCCGTGACAATAAGACACAAATCCTGTAATACTATTTTGGGGTTTTGTGCCACTTTCTAAAAAATATAATATGAAATTTTATGTTATTAACTTTGCATGTACCTCTGCTCAATGAATACATAAATTTATTAATTAACTAAAACAATATTGACACAATATGTACAATTCAGTCCACCTTATATGGGTTACACTCAATTCGTATGAAATCTCAACTGGGCCAATACGAGATAACCTGGGCCAATACGGGTTTTATTGAGCCAATATGAGATCGCACGATTCTGATTGGATAATGAACTGGTCCAATATGGATTGAATCACTTCCTTTTAAAAACAAAAATGCCGCCATTTTGGAATTTCTAAGTCGAATTTTTATGGATAAAAATGATAATAGATAGTGTGACTTTGGACACAAGGTGCATTTAATCAAAGCGGCAGAGGATAAGTCTATGTTGCCGCTTTTGGTGGTTTCTTTCTGTGTAATGAAAATCTTTGAGTTTATCTAACTCACCAGTACAACAACAACGCGGATGTCTGCAGCAAGAATTCTTGAAACTAAAAAACAGTGACTTTTAAGGGATTACTCTTGATTTGAGCAAGTATATTCAGAAAAATTTTGCAAAAAGGATCAAAGCCTCGTTTGGATAACTTACAGACATGATAAATTGAGTATTACATGCGGAATTCGTGGATGGAATGTGCGAGAAAAGAAAATTTTTTGGATATATTTGGATATGAACTAAATTTAGACTGGAAGAACAAGAGAGTTGGCTGCCACAGTGTGTAGGAATGTTCAGGTTGTTTTTATATTCAAAACAAAACAACCTTCATATCTGCATCTCCATGGTAGCTTATATCAGCCAGGTCACTACTGGACATAGACTCATTGAAGATGCCAGACATTAGAATCAGAGTTGACACTTCATCTCTTCAGGCCGGTAAATTAGCAATTCTAGAACTATGAATATTGTGTTAATTAATAAAATTGTCATTAATCAAGTGAATTGATATTGGCCTTGTTATTGGGTCTCGGGCAATCATATTAGCCCTCGGCCTTCGGCCTCGGGCCAATATGACTACCCTTGACCCAATAACAAGGCCAATATGAATTCACTTGATTAATAACATTATAATATTATCTGCACGAACCATTTATGGCTTTGTCAACAGACAAATTGTACTATGTGTACATAAGCAATAATGGTCAAATGGTATTTGGCGGTGGGTGAAAATATTAAATGTACTTGTCTGTCAAGTGACAGTAACGTATTATACCTGTGATTTCATGACCTGTATTTAATAGAAAATAACAAAGCTTTTATTTAAACTTAATATATTTTAATAAATAACACGTGCATTACAAATCATTTTCACATGAAACTCTTCAGAAAACGTGCATAATGATTTCTGGTCACGTGACCCGTCAGAAAAATGCACGAGGAGATGATCATGTAGAATGTACCCGCTGCAAGCCACGTGCTTCCGGTAAATATTACCCTCTACTTGCCACCAGTTCTGAAGAAGAAAACAAGTCTCCTACATTAGTACAATTTAAAAATACGGTTGGAAAGTAGACAGTCACATGATAGTCTATTTATATCGTCAAAATAGATCTGGACGCGTTCGTAGATTTTCTGTTGGCAGTTCTGACACATAGGAAGCATATCGATAACAAGTGTTAAATAACTAGTGATCATTAATAGTTTTGTATAAAAATCTAAGCTTTCTTCTTTTCAAATGTACCGTGAATACTATTGGTTTTGGTGACAAAAGTGAAAATATCTAAACTAGTACAGTATATAAACGTTTTATTTACATTAACGTGTCTTAACATCTGTTGTTAACACAAAGTCTTACACTAAATGAAATTTCGCGCTCCTGATTCTGTCAGTAAATATAAAGGGAAATCCCTTCGGAATAAGTCGGAAAAAACGTGAAGAAAATCTTACGGACCAGAGAATTAGTAAATTGCTATTTGGTAACTACGTCATTGGTGACAATATTAAATTCGAAGTGAGACGGAAAACAGCCCAAGTTAACGAAACAAAACTCATCCGAAAATCAGACGGAGGAAGGCGAAGGTTAACGGAAAAACTTACGGTCCAGAGAAGTTTCCGTAGATGATGGTGGTGGATCCGCTGCCAGATGAGCCGCTGCTGCCGAATAAGCCGTTTCCTCCGAACAGCATTGGTAGCAGGAACAACAGGAACAACAATGGCAACACTGTAAAGAATTATAGTTTGTGAAGTACATTTAACATAAACATTCAAACACAAAACAACCAGGGCCAAATATTGAATGGTAATATCTGTGCCCAAGGTTATAAAACTGAGCATGGACACTACTCTCAAATTTCAAGCGTCTGATTGGCTGAAAAAGCGACCAGTCGCCATTTCAGTCAATCAGATGGTTGAGATTTGAGACTGGTTTACAATCTCAGTTTTATAACCTTCAGCCCAGAACTTCCGCTTCTGATTGGTATTTTGTCGACTGGTCTCAACCAATCATGAAGACTGGTCTTCAATAGAAATATTAAATACTTTTAGAGACCAGTCGTTTATTTATTATTAACTCATAAACTCGCAATTGATCATTTAACAGTTAAAAGTTGTTTTCATACTTTTAGGATAAAGTACACGACAGTTAGCTTGTAGATTGTGAATGTTGTTGCATCTGTAAAGACGACTGCGTTAATGACCGTTTTCACAATGCTATTAATTTTACATGTTCTCCGTTTGCACTTAAGATAATCTAAATTCGCAAACTCAGTTGTTGAACAAAGCTGATTTTCAAGTATTATTTAAGAAAGAACGTTTCTTTCTTGATGACGGATTGCGCAATTTACATTTTCTTGAAACTAAACAACTCTTCAAAAGGACGTCGAATATGCAAACGGTTCTCTTGTAATTTATAATACATGAATGTAAACCAGATAGTTTTATATTGAACTAGAAAGTATCTTTTCAGTCCATCGATGATATTTTTGCGCAAAGTTTTTGTGAAGTTTCTTTTACTCGTGAAATTAAAATTCGTCGATTATATTTTTATTACAACTTATAACAGTTTTTGAAATGTTCAAAAACTGGTATAACTTGTTAATATAAATATCCGCTAATGTTAGATCGTTATGAATACTATGCCACATAGAGTGTACAGCTCTCAATACGATGCTAAACAACATGTGAACTTACGTGAGGAGAGACCACCTCCACTTCCACCTTGTACTGGGTAGTAGCTGCCGTAATTGGCCATGGACAGACCGACCATACAAGCCACGGCGAGGATTGCGACGATTGTGCCCTTCATTTTCTGCGGTTCCTGTGAATATTTAAAATAATACATTATTACTATATTGTTGCACTAATTCTTACAAAATTGTTTAAGTCAAACATTTTAATACTGTTTTCACATGTTGCACAAAATGTAAAAAAAAGGTTTCTTTCACTGAACAAAAATACTTTTAAAACATTAACAAACAAAAAAAGAAACACCAAATAAACAAAAAACTTGAGTAAATGCTATTTAAGATGTAATTAAAACATAGTCAAAAATAAAATTTTAAATATAGCATTATTAAAATTTAGATAAAATATTTGTATTAAAATCATAGTCAGAAATTAAAAAATCATAGTTAAGATAAAATTATAAACTTTAATTTTAAACCATTTACCTGATGAATTAAAAGGTTTTTAATTAAAGGTTAGCGAACGCAGGGAAATATATAGTTACCGGCTGTCTGAAGTATACGGCGTTCAGATGTCCGACAGACAAGTTACAGCTCGACTGTCAAAAATTAAATTTTATTGACATATTGTTATGCTATATTGATTTTCAAATGATAGACTGGCTATAGTTTGAATGTTTATTACTTGTACAAGAATATTTTATGAAAAAAAAAAGCATTGCATCAATTGAAATGCATATTTGTGTCTTTGGTTTCGAGGTGATATCTTTTGAAATATCCTGCATTATCTTATATTTATTTCAATACGTTTTAAAGTTTAATAATAACTTAAAATATAAGAATAAAATAGAGATACTCGTAATTGAAGATATGCATTGAGTAAAAGAAAACTAGAATGTGTCCTCGGACACTGATGCCACCACTGCTACAACAGTTCTAATAAACAAAGGGCCATAACTCTAGTAAAAATTGCCATAGGAAAAAATCCTTTCTTTACGATCATGTACACATCCTGCTTGATCATCTATGCAAATTTGAAAGAAATCACTCGGATAGTTAATGAGGAGTTGATGCCACAAGATTTAATAAGTGAAATTAATAAAGGGCCATAGCTCTGGTGAAAATCGTTGCAGGAAAAAATCCTTTCTTTACGATCATCAACACATTCTGCTTAATCATCTGTGTTTGAAAGAAATCCGCCTTATAGTTTAGGAGGAGTTGATGCCACAAGATTTGGGGACGTACGGAAGGACAGACGTACGGAGAGACGAACGGACGGACGAGTGCAACTCTATATGCCTCCCACTGTGGGGGCATAACAAACAGTATATATTATATGAGAAATAAATAAATATGATAGTTTTGTTAGGAAGGGCTTGTTTACTTTGCACCGTTGCACATCTGGCAATACATACAGTAAAAGTCCTTTGGATTCATTGCGTTGGCTAGAAAAAATCGGTATATTTTGTTTCAACGAAAGCCAGTCTACAAAATTTAGTTTATTTTTCAAAAAGTGTATTCGGACGCAGGCGGATATGTTGTTCCGGTTAGCCCGAAGCGCCGTCTACCCGGAAGAAGCGGTTCACGAGTTGCAATGTATAAATTCTGCCAAATTACCGTTATCGTCACTTCTAGTTTTGGAAAGTCAACACAAGTAAGTAAACATGAACATTAAGTTGTATGGATTTTATAATAAATCACGTGACAATTTAAATCAACTAATGTATATCATAAATTTAAAAATAAATTAAATGAACACATTTTAAAAAATAAAGAAGACAGCTATTTTTGTGTGCATATAGCCTTTGTTTTTTCAGTGATACAAAATTAAAAAAAAACAATTTTCAATTGATTATTTTCAAATAAGTTGTATGTAATATATTGTTTCTGATATTGCGCTAACCTAATACTCATTTTTCATTAATACAAATTTTAAAAAAGTAATTCAATTGATTCTTTTCAAATACTATGTTATAAATTGTTTTGGATATTGCGCATTTAAATAGACCGTTAAAACACAATTCAATTTTAATCCGTTCAACGTAAATATAACAAGAGACTAGTTCTATTTCACCCTTTTTTCATAGTTAATTGTTTTATTATAGACACAACAGAAAAAAATGAAGGGCACAATCGTCGCAATCCTCGCTGTGGCTTGTATGGTCGGTCTGTCCATGGCTAACTACGCCAGCTACTACCCAGTACAAGGCGGAAGTGGAGGTGGTCTCTCCTCACGTAAGTTCACAACCTTTTTTGTTCTTTTTCAAAATGGATAACAAAATAAAAGTTACAAGTTAAAAAGTGAAAGGAATTCATTGCGTTTTTTATTCTTTTTCTTTATATAGACTTCAGTTATAACTTGATTGGCTTATTTGTAAATTACCATGTTTGGGTAGCTATGATTGGTCCAAAGAATATGGGATGAGTACAGTAAAATATACATTTATTAATAGCTTTATTCGACAAACGCAAAACAGTGCCTAAGTTATTGTTAATATATATTAGATCTAAGTGAAGTGTAAACAACAACGGCCACTTCGCTACGCTACGTTCCCATAAAAGTTTCTTAATTGTTGAAACTTAACTTAATACATGTTACTTTCATATCATGTGATTTCGAGGCGACATATCTTGTAAATATAATATCAATATCTTATTTCTTTACAGTGTTGCCATTGTTGTTCCTGTTGTTCCTGCTGCCAATGTTGTTCGGAGGAAACGGCTTATTCGGCAGCAGCGGCTCATCTGGCAGCGGATCCACCACCATCATCTACGGAAACTTCTCTGGCCCGTAAGTGTTTATTTTCGTTAGCTTCCGATTTTCTGTCTATTTATAATCTGAATAAAACGCTTACTTGTCAATTATGTTACAAATGTTATCCAACGCATAACATCCTTAATTAGTTCTCATAATTATTTTTTTATTTTTTACCGATACATAAACATAAATTATTTTTATTGTTAGTATGTCGGTTAGTTTAAGTCTAGTATTTATCATTATTTCTTTGCAAAATATAATATACATGTATATTTAATTCGCTTGTCTTTTATTTTAAAATACTACTGTACGTGATACTTTATTTATATTGTCTCTCTTTGTCACACAAAACTGTTTCGTAAGGACCACAATGAAAAAGTGTTATTTTCACCCATTTTTGTGTCAAACTTATCATATAATGTTCATAAACAGTGCTCTCTAAATTCATGTTTTGTTGTTATACTGTATGTTTTATTGAGCTGCCGTGAGATTGTACATTTTATGATAAAAAAATCTTTCTGGCGCAAAATCAAACACATTGCGAAAACTACTTAAAAATTAGACCACGTGAAATTCTTTGGCATATATGTAAACGTATCTTGCGAATATGTAACTTTTGAAATATCATGTTTATGTCTTCTTTCCTTTTAGAACTGGTGGCAAGTAAGGGGTAACTTTTACCAAAACAGCGTGGTTCACAACGAGTACATACCATCTCTTCATCAAGTGGTGCGTGTAGCTGTTTCATCACGTGACCTGAAACTCGATAAAATACTGTCCACGTGTCAACGATTACCTCATTGGCAATGTTATTGTTGTAACGTGTTATTTATTGAAAATAAATTATTATTAAGTTTGGATTAATATATCTTTGTTATGTCGTCCTACTTTAAACACAATCTCAGGTATTTGACCTCCGGTGATACCTTCACAAAACTTCAATTTACACACCATTTGAGTTGAAATAAAATGCTATCTACTCGCAGTGTGGTAAATAAACAAACTGAAAATCTTAAAAAAACAATAGCTTTTGTTTGCGATTTTCACAACGTTATGAATTTTACGAGCGCATCTTTTGCATGACAAGGTCGCAGTTACCGAACTGGGTCAAGGTCGCAGTTAGCGAACTGGCTCAAGGTCGCAGTTAGCGAACTGGCTCAAGGTCGCAGTTACCTAACTGGGTCGTTGACTCGAGACCGACATAAGTTGATTTCTCAAGTATTATTAGGCAAAGAAATGCTCTACCTTGCCCATTGATTAAGATGGCTAATTGTTATGCACCCACAAAGTGGGAGTCATATAGAGTTGCACTCGTCCGACCAAACATCTTGTGGCATCAACTCCTCCTAAACTATAAGGGGAATTCTTTCAAACTTGCAGAGATGATCAAGCAGGATGTGTAGATGATTGTAAGGACAAGATCTTTACCTGCGGCCATTTTTACTAGAGTTATGGTTCTTTGTTATTAAAAATTATGTTGCAGCAGTGAGGGCATCAGTGTCCGAGGACACATTCTAGTTCTTTAGACAATTTTTAAAGACATTAAACGTGCAAACGTTGCACATGTAAAATCTTCAACGTTGTGAAATACCAAAACTAACGGATCATTTAATTATATCTTATCACTAAAACTAAGAGATGTTACATAACTATACATACTACATATTCACCAACTAGGAAGAGATAGTTAGACAAAAACTCAAAAGCATAATTATGTAAATGTAAGTGCTGAAAGAAGAGTTTATGCAATGAGGAATCTTATTTTCTTTTCTCATTATTTTCTTATGTTAATTTCATATTGATAATTTTTGTGGTATATTTCGAAGAAATGGAAAGTGGCAGTATTAATGAGGATTCATATACTTTTAAACTGCAAGTAACCTACGAAAAAAAATGAAACTCGTGTATCATGAATAGCCATACTCACCATACAGCCGAAAAAACAGAGCGGAAAAGAGAGCACGGGTTTATACATTGATCAGTGCCCAAGGTTATAAAACTGAGTTTGGAAACCAGTCTCAAATCTCAAGCATCAGATTGGCTGAAATGGCGACTGGTCGCCATTTCAGCCAATCAGATGCTTGAGATTTGAGACTGGTTTCCATGCTCAGTTTTATAACCTTCAACCCAGTTTCAAATAAGACACCACAAACAATTAACGAAAACGATAACCAAAGGGTTTACCGCCTTGGAATGGTTCGTGGCCAAACATTTTTCAATTTTTCAATTTTGCCACTGGATGTTTTAACCAGGTTCTAGAGTGCAGCAACCTCACATTGCCCCAGTTTGTTCTTATTTGAACAAACAACTTCAAGTTGTCTTAGTGAACTAGTTATTCCCCGTATTTCTCTTTATCAAATTTTTTTATAACAATGTTTTTTAATAAGTACTTTATTTTTCACAATTATTTAGGTAACATGGATTCTGGTATAACATTGTATTGCACAAACAATCATAATTACATTCTCTTCAGCTATATTCTAGCATGTCTAAGACAACACATACTATCTTAAAATAACGACCAGAAATGGAATAATGAATTTAACCAAATCGTTTTATCAGTAAGACTAAGTTCAAGACACTAACAATTATTTTTTTTAAGTTATACTATTCCTATTATTTCTTTAAACTGATACGAATGATTACATGCACGTTGCAGCTTGGCTAAAAATGATATATGTTTTATCGTCAATATGGAACAGATACTTATCATATGGGACACGTCGCAGAAAAGGTGCCTTTAGTAGTTACTTAATCTTACAATTTTCTATTAAATAATCACAACTGTGTCGTAATTTTATAACATTTTTCAACTATTTAATATTGTTTTACCGCGATATGCACAATTTTATGAAGTCATTTTAAGAATTGACCTGTCCGAATGTATTTTTATGTCACGCGCCGCTTATAATATGATGTTAAAAGATTTTCCTCCTTCAGTTTGCCCGTAATAATACAAAAACAATATTACTTAATGGTATAGCTTGCTTTTTATTTGGGAAAATTTACGTCATAACAGATTGTTGCTGGTTTTTTTTAATCCTTGAAAGTATTTTTTAATAAAATAACATAGTTTTCTTAAAAATTAATGTAAAAATAAATATAAAACCTATTAAATAAATCATACACATTTTATTGACAAGAGTTCTTATATATAGCTCTAATAGACCGGTGCATTGGTTAACTATCACTCCGAAAAATCTTCGCTGTGACTTCTTGTATAACTTTCCAGGAAAAGTTTACGTCATCAGAATTGGTCCTTGATGCACAAATTGCTAATCTTAGAAAATAGACGTCCTTGACTTTAGCTGGTACCATGTGTATTCTTCCATCTGCATTGATTGCTTTTAGGAGTTTCTCATTTGTTTCATTTGGTTTCTGAAATAAAATATCAAACACGTATACGTGAGATATGTCATTCGACAAGTTGTCTTCGCAAAGTTAACGTTAACACTTGAAATGACGTCATAAAGTTGTGAAGACTGCATTACATGTTGCGCAGTAAAAAAACATGGTTAAAGTGATTGACAAATCGTCTTTTTGTGACAAATGTGGATTATTTCCAATAGTAGTAACACCATGTTAAAAAAACATCGCAGAAGAACATGAGGCACGCCCGTTATGTTACATTCAGTATATTTAATAAAGTTTTAACATTTGAGGACTTGCGACACTCCTCCCAATCATTTTCATCGATAAAAAGAAAATTATCAAAATCTTTATATATCAAAATCTTTATAATGGCAAAATGGCAACTTTGCACAAATTAATGTTTCTGATTTTGCATACAGTAAGACACGTTAGAATAGTAAAAACAAGAAGCTAGACCTTAAAATTCCTTAAAATTCTTTTTACATAAGTTCACAAAAACTAAGCGATACAAAACATAATTATAAATTCCCACGTGATTGCAAATTTGCTGACAAGAAAATGTTTTGTACTTTGTAAAAAAACGTTTAACTACTAAAAGAGAAATCAGTGCTTGTCATGCGTTTATGCGACCAGGAAGCGACCAGAAAATTGAAGGACACACTTTTCCTAATATCTCGTAAAATTTACATATGTAAGTCACGAGGACACAATAAATTGTTGTACGTTCCATATAACTCATGTGGGCATTATAAATTATGTTCTGTGTTGTTTTGTTTTTGTGAATTTATGTAAATAGAAGTTGAGGAAATTTTTAGATCTCCCTATTTTTCTTAACTGTTCTAACGTGTCTTACCATCTGCAAAATAAAGATACATTAATAACATACATTTGTGCAAAGTTTCATTAAATGGCATTTTGCCGTTATTGATATTTTAATAATTTTCTTTTTTTTATCGATGAACAGAATTGGGAGGAGTGTGGTAAGCCCTTAAGAAACCCTTAGGCAACGGAGCATAGCAAAATAACCGTGGTTACTTAATTGTTGAAATTTAGTTCAAAATACTCCAGCTATAACAAAACATAAAAATGTTTTTCTTGAATTCATAAACAATTTTGATTATGCTTGTCAATATATTTTAGGAATTGTTAAACTACTCACCTTTAATCTAAAACATACCAGGCCCATTACAACTTTGGCGCAGATCTCAAACCTATCGTCGACTTTGACTAGATCTTCGAATTCATGCGCAAGTTTAACATCCTGAAAATATAATAATTATTTGTACGTTTGGGACGTTTAAATTTAACTTGCCCAACTGTGTATTGTGGTCCCAAGGTTACAAAACTTAGAATAAAATCCAGTCTCAAATCTCAAGCATCTGATTGGCTGAAATGGTGACTTAAAGCCATTTCCGTCAATCAGATGCTTGAGATTTGAGTCTGGCTTCAAATCTTAGTTTAATAATCTTCAGCACTGATCGCTAAATGAAAGAATATTATGTCAAACGTACCTAAAATGTTCTGTCTGTACTCAGTGAATTTCATACAAAATCATTGTTGCTGTCGAATCCCATTTAACGTTTAAGCTTGATTATTCGACTCTTGAATTTACATGACCTGTACATAATTGATTGGCTTCGTAGAAACTAATTCAGTGGGCCTTAACGGAATAGAAGACATAACTGTTTTTGAGTAAGTAGACAATCATGTGGGACAACCTGTATGTTTACATGTGTATATCAAAGAATGATCTTAACAGCAAATATGGCGATTTATATATTTTCCAGTGATATTCATGAAGAAAATTACAAATTTGTAACTTTTTTTGGTCAACCATAATTGAAGGTACTTGTATCTCACTAGACTTCCTAGTTATCTATAATTTACAATTGCAAATTCATATGTTATTCACTTATAAAATCATGTTTTGAAACTTTTTTTAACTTTAAAATTATTTTATATCTTGTTTGTTCTGTTCCAACATTAAATAGTCCACAACTTAGACACTTTGGAATTAAAGTTGCATGCAAGATTTCCAGAAAAGAAGTCTAGGGAACTTCAAGTTGAAAATTTCTTTAATAAAGTTATCTTTTGACAAAGTTTAATATTGCTGCACCCAAAAGGGGTTCGAGGATTAGCCCCTGTGAAGAAAACTACAGCATAAACCCGATATTAAGACCAGTTTTGGACTGAACAGAAGTGATATTTATAGAGTAATGGTCTTTATTCTGAGATAGAAAATAAACTTCAAAATAGGACAATGAAATTGTCTAATTATTGAGTGATCTGAATTGCGGGTTGGTCTTATTTAGATTTTTACTGTATTCTGTGAAGTATTCAACAGTAAGATATTACCTTTCTTATGCATTCTTGTAATCCTTTTTGTCCATACATTCGAAGAACAAACCAGAGTTTTAGCGACCGAAATCTCCTCCCTAGCGGAATGTGCCAGTGCTGGAATGAAAGGTAAACACATGTATATTGAAAGGTTTCCATGACTGCTTGTGAAAACAAGTGGAAGTTAAACCCCAATCGAGAGTTTTCAAAGGGCCATAATCAGATTGCCAAAGATCGAGTGTGGTATCCAGTAATCTAAACTACTCATACGAGGGTTGTTCGGGAAGTTCTGAGAATTAGGTCATATCTCCTATATTTTTCGTTTCTAATACGTCATATTTGGCACATACCAAGATTAGCATATCACGGAACTATTCCTAAAAATTGAATAGAATCAGACAACAATAGCCGGAAGTAGCAGTAACCATAGCAACACTATAACGCCGCACCGGAGCAGTCCGACTCTAAAGAAAGGTATAACGCACTACACTAATCATGACATCGATAGGTGACGTTGAATTGCGAAGCATCGTAAAATTTTGTGTTGCGCTGGAAAAGTCTCCCACAGAAACAATGAAAAAGATCAATTCTACAGGAAAATACAAGAAATGCAGTCCGGCTACAGTGTATAGATGGCATGCTCGTTTTAAAGAAGGAAGAAACTCGATCGAGGACGATCCTAGATGCGGTCGGCAGTCTGTTGTTGCATGTTCTCAGCTTTGACTCAGCTGACGATCTTGTTAAGCATACGCAAGCTATAGTCTCGTCCTTTACCGATAGCTGGTACGTGGAAACATACAATAAGTTAATCAGCCGACACAGGAAATGCATCGAAATTGCAGGTGACTACGTTGAAAAGGTGCGACGATCGATGGACTTTAACGTCGCATAACGTTGCAAATGACGTCGGCGTGCTCCGGGTGTTTGTTATATCGTTATTTACTATTTTTATTATGTTTTAGTTTCTGTGTGTATGATGATGATATTTTCAGATACTGTACAGTATATATTGAAATAAATGCGTATATATTTATATTTACGCTAACCCGACTACAGCGTGTCCTATAAAACAATTCTCAGAACTTCCCGAACAACCCTTATATAATTTGTTAGGCGCTGTTGCCGTACGGGTTCGCTCCCCAGTAGGGGCAATGTCATTTTTAACTTAATTTAAATTTATTTCATGAGTCTTATACATATTAACTTCATATTTAAAATACTGTCAACTGAACAATAATCATTTTTGTTGCAAACATACTATCAAATGTCCTAAATTATTATGAATTTAAATGACCCCAAACTAAAGATTAGGTGCGGTCAAAAGTAGGAAAAAATCGAATTTGCTTGAACCAAATGAATCTGCATCTTGAGATTACGTTCAATGTTTGAATAATGGACAGACGCGACATACTGAAAATATTCAAAGTTTAAAATTTAATACTTCTGTCAAAAATATTATCTCAAAATTAATATGGATAGTATTCATTGAATCACTTAGTCTATTCAATGCTTAAAACGACTGAACAAGAGAAAATATCGAAGTTTAAAAATATTTTATAACATTTTCATGTACCTTTGTTTATATTTACGTATTTTTAAATTTGAGAAAACTTTATATTTTCGTATTTACACGTGACCAGGCACCTCTCAGAGTGGCATTATTGGCTTACCCTGAAATCTGGCATTTTTCCTTGGTTTTCATGTTTGAGGTAGAGAGGATCCACGTTAAAGGCTTCGCTGATAAGACCGCTATTCTTTACCCTACAACAATATATTCATACATAATAAAACTATATTACAATGTCGGGTGCAAGATTTTAAGAAATATCATCCTTTTGGGTGTGGGGCAGTCTTAGGGTAGTTACATGATGATTATCAACTATCTCGTTACAGAATAACCATTAAAATTAAATATAATAATTGTTATGAAGAAAAGGTTAAATATGCGTATATGGAATAGCCACATTCATAAAATACAGCCTCCCAAAACAGCGAGAGAAGAGAGAAAAATCGATATGATCAATAGAAAAAGGTCATAACAACTAACGAAAATGAGAAAATGAAGAAGTGCATCTTTAAGCTGTTAGTGGCATGCAGGGATGGCCTTACTTTAAGGCATACTAAACTGATACCTGAACATTGTAAGAGATATACATACCACATTGCAGAACAGTCAAAGTTAACATTCAACCATTTGTGTGGATTAAAGTTGAAAGACTCTGCAAACTGCAAAAAGGGAAGTAATCGATCATGTAAATCGTAATTTTTAGTGCATAACTTTAAGAAAACATTGGTATATTCGCTCACATCAAAAAATACAGTAAATGAAATATTTACATCATAAAGTACAATAAATGAAATGATATTCGGAAAATTCAGAAAATTCAGAAAACACTGTCAGGAAGTAGAGCCTCCCTACACAGCCATGACGTAGAAAAAAAATTATTAAAATATTAAAAAATGGCACTACAATTTAAATTTTTTTCTTATTTTACTGATAAGTGCCGAGTCATCAATTTTTCTTATAATAAATGATAGATGCTTAGAAAGGGTATTCTCCGCAGGAATTAAATGAAAAGTATCGATCAAGGTTGCCATGTTGTTTTTAGTAATGGATTCCGTAATTGCCTCAAACAGGTTATTTACATAAAACTGATGGAAAATCTCGATTTCCCTGCTCATGAAATATCTTCGCAAATAGATTTGTGGAGTGAACTAAAGATTTCTAGTTGATATTGTAATAAAAAAATATTCCGAAATCTTTATTTCGGAGCTAATGGTCCTGTAGGAGGCAGAATACGTATGAGCCGCATAATTTACAAATATGTCTTCGGAAGATGGCGTCTCTAAATGAAAAAAAGTCACACAGTTGAGCAGACGACATTATTTATTTTGTATTTCGGTGAAATAAATACACTGTTTAGTAAAATTGTGTTACTTATAATAATCAACTATTACATTTGTAGTTATCAAGGTATAAATCCTCACAAACAGGATGTCAGGTATTTTTACTCCATGATTTTAGAGTGAAAACTTTACAGAGCGTCATTTCGAGTCCAAGGGAATGCCAGATAACAACAGGACCCATGATAAAAAAACTAGGATTGGAGACCAGTCTCAAATCAGTCGCATTTTCAGATGCTTGAGATTTGAGAATGGTCTCCAGATTTAGTTTTATGATGATGGGCCCTGTTGCCATCTGGCATTTTCTTGAAATTGAAATAACGCTCTGTACAGTTTTCAGTCTTACATCATGGAATGCTAAAAATAGCACAGAAGACACATTTTCTCATAACGAGGCTCATTTATTTATCAAACCTGAACACCGTCTAATAGAGGTCGGAACTCTGGGCATATAAAAGCACTTCCGGCATATGCAGCATCAATATGCATCCACAGCTTCTCTTTTTGACCTGAAATACGTTAAATAAATTTGTTTGTGTATAGATAAAATGAAAACGAAAACGTATTGATACTGCAAGGCACTCACTACACATGTAATTGAAGCAACTTTCACATAAAAACATCATTAAACGTCAGTAAATTCAGTAAGTTGTATGAATTTTACAACGAAACTTTTACATCTGCCACTATTTTAAAGGTGAATAATCACCTTTTTTCATTCCCACAAATCCAACATACGTGTATGATAATGTGACATGATGTCACTGTAGCATTATTCGTGTATAATAATGTGACATGATGTCACTGTAGCATTATACGTGTACGATAATGTGACATGATGTCACTGTAGCATTATACGTGTATGATAATGTGACATGGTGTCACTGTAGCATTATACGTGTATGATAATGTGACATGATGTCACTGTAGCATTATACGTGTATGATAATGTGACATGATGTCACTGTAGCATAATACGTGTATGATAATGTGGCATGATGTCATTGTAGCATTATACGTGTATGATAATGTGACATGATGTCACTGCAGCATTATACGTGTATGATAATGTGACATGATGTCGCTGTAGCATTATACGTGTATATTAATGTGACTGATGTCACTGCAGCATTAAACGTGTATGATAATGTGACATGATGTCGCTGTAGCATTATACGTGTACGATAATGTGACATGATTTCACTGTAGCATTATAGGTGTATGATAATATGACATGATGTCACTGTAGCATTATACGTGTATGATAATGTGACATGATGTCACTGTAGCATTATACGTGTATATTAATGTGACATGATGTCCCAGCAGCATTATACGTGTATATCAATGTGCCATGATGTCCCTGCAGCATTATACGTGTATAATAATGTGCCATGATGTCCCTGCAGCATTATACGTGTATAATAATGTGACATGATGTCACTGTAGCATTATACGTGTATAATAATATGACATATGTCACTGTAGCATTATACGTGTATAATTATGCGACAGATGTCACTGTAGCCTTATACGCGGTTAATAATGTGACATGATGTCACTGTAGCATTATACGTGTACAATAATGTGACATATTATCACTGTAGCATTATACGTGTATGATAATGTGACATGATGTCACTGTAGCATTATACGTGTATGATAGTGTGACATTATATCCCTGTAGCATTATCTAACCGCACGATACATTATGTAACGTCAGTGTTACATTGCATGTATCATAAACGTACGGTAGGTATATGTACCATCACGTGCTGATACAAGAGCTGTCAGAGGAGACAGCATGCTCGACTATTCGAATCATTTGAAACAAATGCAATTTGAAGATTAAAACAGTAACAACTATGGCCATACATTCATGTGCAATCAGTAAAAATATTAACAAATATTAACAAGTGAATGGTAAGGGAAAAATTCATTTCAAATAACAGAAATAATTTCTTAATGTACCATAAATATTAAACTGAAAAGGGGAATAACTATGAAATATTTCTGAAGTTGTTAGAAAACTTGTTAGAAATTTTTTTATTAGAGATATTTACTTTTAGTCAATTATCAATCACTTCAGTAATGTTACAGAAAAGAACTGACCTAAAGGCATGGAAATGGTACACGACTCACCAGCTTGTCATGGTGAACATTTCTGGCAAGTTACTATATTCCTAATGTATTTAAAACCCTGACAAGAAAATTCTATTTTAGTAGCAGTGACCTTGGACCTACAGGCATGGGCATGGTACGGGACACACCAACTTGTCATGATGACCATTTGTGTCAAGTTATTTTGAAATCACTCTATTCCTAACGAAGTTACAGCCCGGACAAGAGAATTCTATTTTTAGTAACAGTGACCTTGACCTACAGGCATGGTCATGGTATGGGATACAACACCCTGTCATTGTGAACAATTGTGCCAAGTTATTTTGAAATCCGTCCATTTATAATGAAGTTACATCCCAGACAAGAAAATTCTGTTTTAAGTAACAGTGACCTGGACCTTCAGGCTTGGGTATTGTGTGGACACACTGCCTTGTCATAGTGAACGTTTGTGCAAAGTTATTTTGAAATCCCTCCATTCATAACAAAGTAACAGCACGGACAAGAGAATTCTATTTTTTGTAAGATTGACCTTGACCTTTGACCTACAGGCATGGGCATGGTACGTGACACACCACCCTGTCATAGTGAACATTTGTGTCAAGTTATTTCGAAATCCCTCCATTCAAAACAAAGTTACAGCCTGGACAAGAAAATTCTATTTTTAGTAACAGTCACCTTGATCTTGGATCTACAGCCATGGGTATTGTGCGGACACACAGCCTTGTCATTGTGAACATTTGTGTCAAGTTATATTGAAATCCCTCCATTCATAACAAAGTTACAGCCCGGACAAGAAAATTCTATTTTTTGTAACAGTGACCTTGACCTTCGACCTACAGGCATAGGTATTGTACGCGACACACCGCCTTGTCATGGTGAACATTTGTGCCAAGTTATTTTGAAATCCCTCCATTAATAATGAAGTTAAGGGCCAAGTGTATATTTTGCTTAACACAAAATGTAAGTGGAAAAGGGGCATAATTTGAAAAATATTGAAAGCAGGGTTATGGGTCTTGTTGGTTATGATGTAGATTTTGATGGTGAAAATATATTTCAAGTTTCAAGGCAATATCTCAAGTAGTTTTGAAGTTATGGGCAAAATGCATATTTTGCTTAACACAAAATATAAGAAAAAAGGGGCATAACTTGAAATATATTGACAGCAGAGTTATGGGTCTTGTTGGTAATGATGTAGAATTTGATGGTGAATATATATTCCAAATTTCAAGTTGATATCTCCAGTAGTTTATAAGTTATGGACCAAAGTGCATATTTTCCTTAACGCAAAATTTAAGTGAAAAAGGGGCATAACTTAAAAAATATTTGTAGCAGAGTTATGGGTCTTGTTGGTAATGATGTAGAATTTGATGGTGAATATATATTTCAAGTTTGAAGTTGATATCATAAGTAGTTTTTAAGTTATGGACCAAAGTGCATATTTTGTTTAACGGACGGAGCCGCCGACGCCGACGCCGACGCCGACGCCGACACCGGGGTGAGTAGGATAGCTCCCCTATTCTTCGAATAGTCGAGCTTAAAATTAGTGTAACCGTGTCACTAAGGTAAGCAACAACATATTGCATACTTACATACGGTACCAAGTTCTAACGTATTATCAAAGGCACAGTTGTTTGTTGTACCTAACGTTGCACATACCTGAAAAATAACCAGGACTGTCAGTTAATTTACGCATTTTACAAACATAATGCATATTAACCGAACAATATCTTAAGACATACCCGTATGCTAATAAATAATATGTCGAATAATATTAAAACGTATTGCCTGCGGCAACCAGATAATAGATTGCATTATTATAAATACGATATTTATAACAGAAAACCGTATATTTAAAAAACAGCTAAAATGGCTGACCAGAAACCCTTTTAGATGTAACCAAAAACTGAAATTAAAACAAAAATTTATGGGCACCACATGCGCCATACAATAATCGGGTCATTTAATTATATAAAACGTGTTCACAAATTTGAAACTAAACTGCTAGAAAATACCTAAACATTTTAATTTTTAATCGTGAAAGAGAGATCACTGTAGTACAAAATTTATTGTTATTGGTTAGTTTTCTAACAATTGAATAATTTATTTTTCTTCTGTAAAAAGAATGGGTTTTGGGAGCTAAACTATGTACTCACAAAAATTGGTATAAGGCCTTGTGCTCGGTCTTGATCTATTGCATCTTGTAACGTGTGTCCTCTCAGAGAACAGC
Source organism: Corbicula japonica (assembly GCA_038501625.1). NCBI lineage: Eukaryota > Metazoa > Mollusca > Bivalvia > Venerida > Cyrenidae > Corbicula > Corbicula japonica. The sequence continues at coordinate 1,025,765 of JAZAYU010000088.1, forward strand.
TTTCATCTGTCGCTAGATGGCGCATCTTGATTGACGCAATTAGCCCCGCCCTTTCCACCGACGAATGTGCCTAAAATTGAAATTTTGAATCCTATGTGATATGGTGAAAAACATGATAACTATATTTCATAAGATTTCTTAGAATTAACACAATAACGCTTATCAAATGTTAAATTAATACCAAAATTGCTTAAGAACTTTAATTACTAGTATTTTAGTAAAAAAATCAAACTTCGCAAATTATGCCCCAATTCATTGTAAGCCCAGCGTTCCTTTTACATATTTAAGAACATTATTTCCGGGGCTAACAAGACATTCTACGTCATACCTGGTCTGAACAATATGCTACAAACTTGCTCATGATTTCCCCGTCCTCTAGATTCAGGTCTTGATGCTTGTGTTTATATGCAAATATTTCTCGTGCCCGGGCAGAGAGAAGGGCGACCAATGTGGCTTCGCTGGCGGTGCTCTGTGAAATAATTGCAACATTAATTTAATACAGAATTAACAGGACTTCTATTCTTCGAATGCAAATAATTTTTACTTAATTATATATAATCTTACTTTTATGGCTTGTATTACATCGCTTGATAATATTCATAACCTGCATCACAGAACTAAATGTCTGTTTAAACCTGTAACACAGCAAACTATCATCACCTGTATCACACCACAATATTCTTTCACACTATAATATTCTTACCCGTATCACACCATCTAACATGCTCACTTTCATCACCCCGAAATCTTTTTTCCCGTATCTCACCACAAAATTCTCACCTGTATCACACCGCCACCACTTCCGCCAGAGCACGATAGAAAGTCATTGGGAAGATTCAACATTTTTCCTAACCAGTCCAATACCACAACTTCGAGTTCTGTACATGCCGGGCTCGACGCCTGCGAAACCAAAAAAGAAACACTGGTAGTACACACTTGCGACGCCCTTATCTTTTGTTACATGAGTTAATTCGTAAAACACTATTTTAATTGTCGATAAAAAACAAAAAAGGTAATTAAATTTTAAGTAACACATTCGAAAATTCAAATTTTGCATAAAATTAGTTACCATTACTAAAGAATATAACGGCATATACTTGCTATATAATACGAGCACACATGATGAAAACTCTAAAGTCATAAATACATGTACATAAATTTCTTTTATGGGACATGTGACGGGATAATGGCTTCGGTGATTTTGTTTTTACATTTAAGGTTTTACTATACTGGAAAGAGCTTACAATAAATTATTGCATTCTCATTACTAAAAGGTGCTTTTTTTCTTATTTCGACTCTAGGATATAATTTTTACCACGAAACGCATAATTATCAATGTCGCCAGCTCAACTTTATGACGTTATTTCAAAGAAATACATGCATTTCCCGAAGAAACCTTTTCCGGTGACGAGCCGCATATATAATAAGATAAAAAGGGACCTTTGAAAAACACCCAACACGGTTCGGTTTGATTGAGCCTGTTCATGGGCAGTAATGGAAATGCATATTACTGCCCACGGCGCCTAGCCAATAAACAGTACAATTCTGATCCATCCCAAACGATGGTATGCATATGGGGGTGAACATGGAATATGCGGTATTTTCAGACTAATACCATTCCTTGTTCAGCGGCGTATGGTCCCCGATTAATAGAATGGGTTTGCCCTAAACGAGAAAACAATGGGCGGAACTAAACAAAATTGAATTTTGACAGGGGATCTGAGAATATAAATCCTGCATATCACAGACAACGCAAAAGGCAAAATTTAAAAAGCAGGAAATATATCCTTGGGGTGATTGAAAAATATCCGAATCTATATTGACTGGAATATTGAAATCATCCATCTATTAACTGGCCGAAATATTTAAACTAAAGCAATTTTACTAAAAACTCTTAAAATGATTCAATCTAAATAATCATCGGAATCTTTATGTTACCTTATGAATGGAACTGCAACTTAGGTTTACATATAATATATACATTAGAACTTTTATATAAAATAAAGCATACGAGAACACAACAAGAGTAAAAACCAAGTTAAAATTTGGACATTATTACAAAAACAAAAAATAATCCGAACTTAAATATACGACCACAATTTGAAATAAAGGAATAAATATTATAACAATCATCCGGTTTGGGATTTAAAACTCGGAATATTCCAATTTCCGGTTTTGACCTTGACCCGTTTGTTCGACAGGCCTCGTAGTTATTTGGACGCTTTACAATTCACATTGTTCAGTTTGACACTTTTCCACAATTGAATAATTATTTCGCATAGGAATATACAAGACGTATCATATTTTGATCGCTCCACTTGCCAATAAGGATGATGTTTATTATTTTCGAGAATGTAAATTATTACTGCTTTCAGCAGTTTCATTCTACAACTTAAGAAGACTAATATCATTATGCCACTATTTTGAAAACTTTACATCAACAAAATCTCGTCGTCTCACGTAACAAGCGATAGCCGTAGATCAAACATATTTCTTACCCATGTGAATCCAATACAACCTATGGCCCCCGATAACACATCGGCTACGAGTCCTTCAAATGAATTTCTAGCGGGAAAGTAGGCGTGAAAACTAGGATGTTGCCAGTGAGATACCTACATGACGTCACAAAAATAAAATTTGAAGAAATACAAAAAAGCAAAAAACAACAACAACAAAATAAGACTTTGAACAAAAAAAACTCAATCGAAAAATAGACTTAAAAGAAATGTTAGCTGAAACATAAGCGCAACACAAAGTAAATACAACATATAAAGCAGCGTAACAGAAATAACATTGGCTAAACTACTGCTGATTGTTACCCAAGTAAATCCTATACAGCCGATAGAATCGGACAAAATATCCGCTACAATGGCGGGAAATGAATTAGCCGTCGGATAGTAGGCGTGGAACTGCGGCGAGTGCCAATGTGTTACCTAAGACAAATCAGCATTATTATAACCTGTTTAAAACCACTTAAATAGGCATACCTTAAAGTCATTACGTTGTTTTTTTCTCAACATCATATTCTTATGATTTTAACAAAATTTTAAATGTTTCTAATCGCCATTTCCAGTAAATAAACTAGTGTTCTAAAAACACATGTGTATGTTCTAAAGTAATTTTTCAAATAATTTGAAAATGTAGTCTGCAAAGGCCCAAATAAAGTGAGTGTGCATAAAAAAATCTTATTAGTCTGAAAAAAAGATTTTTATTTTATTTTATTATTTCGATTTTTCTTAATTTTAAAATCTTGAGCTGACCCCTGGCATGATGACTCGCTCGATGTCTTTGAACACATCTTCCCAGCATTCCCCGTTCTCAGGCGCGTGGTCAGGTATCAGTTCCCGGATGTAACCAGGCTTCACTTCCGGTAGCACACGACGTTCCCGGATGTTCTCCAGATAGTCCGCTACGTAGTCTATCATTTCCTTGCCATGTCGTCGAAATTCTTCCGCGTTCATTGTTTAAATCTGAAATAGCTAAAACGCTTACTAGATTTGTAAACATAAAAAGACACATGAAAAAGGATAGCAACATGAAGAAAACATCGTAAAACAAGTAATTAAAGGCGCATTCCCTTTTTGTGCATAAAACGCCTTTTACTTTTTTTGAGTGTTCAGGTTATGCATTCTACAGAGTACCTGACAAAGTATGTTAAGGGTAGGCCTCTTAAAGTGAGTACTGTAATCATAAATAGAGGCAAATCTTAAACATTTGTGACGTCATTTTGCTAATAAGCACAGGTTAAACCAAATAGTTCGAGCATCAAACCCACTATACACGCCCGATTTCCTACTCGCCAATATTGGATCGAATGCTGTTGATATTTTTCTTAAAGGTTTAGTGTCCTGACTTGCCCTTTATGGGCCCTTTACGAAGCAACATTTGTTACTATTTTAAACCACACGTGTAGGTGGGGCAAGTAATGTCTTACCATTTAAATAATGCAATAAATAATCGTAAATTAATTAAAACAAAATAAAATACAAATTTCAATTGTTCGATTTTTCTTCTGAAATTAAATATCTAAATAAATAATATAAGTTAAAAGTCTACGATTTATTTTCTTCAAATATTTCGGCGGTAAATCAAGGGTATGCCTCTTTAAAGCAGTTCCATAATTACTGAAGCATTATTTTGGGATAAAAATCAAGCAACCATTAATAATGCAATCTGAATATTAACTTCACAATATTCAGTCGGCGATTCCATTTATTAAATCGATGATTTCTATCATAAAATAAAAAAAAAACTAAATAAAGTCTAGTCTTTATCCACATTCGGTATTCCTGATTGCCAATGAATAACTAAATTTTAAACGAATTTAAACGTCTTATAAACATTTTTAAACGTGGGTACAGAGTGACAAAATAGCAACAAATATTATTATTAAAACACGTATAAGGAATTAAGAATAAACCTGGTCTGAATTGGTAAAACACTGTAACTTTTTTTTAATGTATTAAACTGATGCATACATTTCATTGCTACATAACATTATTATATTAACTGACCGATAACATTTAAGTAAAGACAACGTCCTACCTTAAGTTAATCCAAATATGTACACACCGCAAACAATGCGATAGAATTTATATCTCAAACACTTAAAGGTTACAATATTGGAAAATTGTCTCAACTTCGCGATCGTATTTTTAAATTAACACCTAATATGCGGTATCATCGCGCCCCGAAAGTTGTAACAAACTGCCAGCTTCTTCACTTCGATCTATTATTGTCTCTTTCAATCACATGTTCAAATCGCCAATACATGTATGTTCGCAAATGACAACAGCGGACTGCGTGAGAAAAGCTATAACGTGAGAGTTACAAGCTTGTTTCATTAATCGATTCCCTACAACATTCCATCATTGGCTTCGGGGATTGCGAGACTTAAAGATTCGGACAGATGCAATAATTATACTGCAAATTATCCTAGATGTTCAAATGTTTTTATTGAAGATCAGAAAAAATGACAATAGGATAAAACAATATTTTTTTTTTTCGGATAGCCACTTTGCTTAAATATCTTATTTATCTAAAAATATTTGATTTAATGTGATTTGTAGTTTTATCTGACAGATTAAAAATCCAAGAAAACAAAATAATGAAAACCTTTCTTTGGTTTAGGTTTAGTTCTGTGTTTATTTATGAGAATCGTCGGTCTAAAGCGGGTTGACTGTGACAATTGTGTCAACGCTAACGGTTATAACTTTTCCAACAATTTGTAAAGTTACTCAGTGCCAAAGAACAAAATATAACTTCAACCATTAAAGAATATTATAAAAACAGAAAATTATTTTATTTGTAGAACCACAGATTCGGGCTTAAAATTAATGTAACTGGTGCGCGCAGGACAGCTTTAGCCATATAAGCAGCTACATACAATTTTCACATTGAAGTTTTTCTGGTCTAGTAGTAATGGTTTGCTATTAACTTGACCAAACAGCGGGGAATGTTTATAATAATAGCCAAAACACATCTAAAATAAGAGTCAATAAAATTAGGATTTATGTACAGGTGAATAGACTCTTTGTATTGTCCGTTGGGACAGAGGGTCAGTGGACGGTTTCCTAATCATAGCTGTATGTTTGACAGAGTTATAAATATGTGCATATAGAACCTAGAAGAATATAAACGGAAAAACAATTATATTTTTCACAAATCGGTAACAGCAAGTAAAAATCTATCTGTTGAAAAAGTTTATTTTCAATGACACTGTTCATATCGACTGCAAACTGTGGGCGAGATGCATTAGACGAGAAATAAACTGAATATTTACATCACTATCAGTAATGGCATCAAACGTCTAGAAATCATTAAGCTGGTCTAATGTAAACAATATTGCCTAAATCAATACTATGAAAAGGCTCTCAATAATGGTTCTAGCTTCATCGCTAAAATCCTGACAAAAGACGTATTGACACGGACCTATCACTTGAAGAGAAACAAGTTTTAGCGCTAATCATTAATTGATCACAACTCGTCTTTGTTAATTTTTTCCAGTTGTGAATTTTCAATACCGTGATTTTTCACAGGATTGATTTACAAAGCAAAATTAGAAAATATAAGCTAAATTTTGTTAAAAACCAACATCCGATAACTTAAATAAAATATCAAAAACAAATTGTGTATCTAATTTTATCAAAATTTTAGAGGCTTCGATTTTAACAGAAGCGTAGAAAAGTTTTCCGAAAACTAGGTTTTGTTTCGTCATCAAGTATCCGACCTATTATCCTGGAAAAATACTGATGATGATACATGTAATAATAATAACAACTAGAATTATCACTGAAAGTGATACCCCCACATGTATGCTTGATAATTGAACTGGGAATGCTTCGAATCAATGGCATAATGTGCCCCACTTTCAATACAAAGTGTCGTCTTCACAGTAGCCACATATTCAGCAAGTTTCATCACAATATCTCATTCCTTCTAAATTTATTGAGCAAAAATGATTTAAATATGTTAGTAACAGTGGCCTTTATCTAACTTTTATCTAAGAACTGTGTGCCAAACATTGTTTATGAGAAATCATCCAGAAACCATTTTTTCTATTTTTAGTAACAGTGACCTTGACCCCATCAGGCCCAATTTCAATACCAAGTTTCGTCTTCACAGACACTACCTATATAGCAATTTTCATCACAATATCTCATTCTGAACCAAAGTTATTGAGCATACAGTTTATTTTCTATTTTTAGTAACAGTGACCTTGACCCCACAGGCCTTGAATCCCAAAAGTCATCTTCACAAAAACCATCAATACACCAAATTTCATTTAAGAATCTCATTCCAAGCTATAGTTACTGAGTGGAAACGAAGTTTTGAAGTTTAAATAACAGTGACCTTGACCTTGAACCCACAGGCCCCAAAGTCAAACCTAATCTTTATCTTGTTATGTTACATCTGTGTCCCAAAAAATAATTAAATCTATGAAGTATTTCATGAGTTATAGTCCAGAAACAATTTTTTTTTAAGTTACAGTGACCTTGACACTGACCCCTCAGGCCCCAAAGTCGAACTTGACCTGTATCTTCTGATATTACATATATGTACCAAAAAAGGATTTAATCTGTGAAGTTTTTCATGAGTTATTATCTGGAAACCATTTTTCTATATTTAGTAATACTGACCTTGACATTGACCCCACCAGCCCCAAAGTCGAACTTGACCTGTATCTTGTGATGTTACATCTATTTACCAAACAAGGATTACATCTGTGAAGTGTTTCATGAGTTATCATCCGGAAACCATTTTTCTATTTTTAGTAACAGTGACCTTGACACTGATCCCACCAGCCCCAAAATCGAACTTGACCTGTATCTTATGACGATATACCTGTGTACCAAAAATAATTTAATTCTGTCAAGCCTTTCATGAGTTATCATCTGGAAACGAAGAATCCGACCGACCGACCGACCGACCGACAGACCGACCGACAGACCGACCGACCGACCGACAAGCTCACTCCTATATACCCCCTCAAACTTCGTTTGTGGGGGTATAATAATAAACAATCAATTAACTATTATTTATTGATTGTAACATATTAAGTTAAGCAAATTTTATTTAGTATTACAATATTACCCCTATTATAAATTAAGTAAATATAAAAGATCGAATAGTGCCCAAGGTTATAAAACTGAGCATGGAAACCAGTCTCAAATCTCAAGCATCTGATTGGCTGAAATGGCGACTGGTCGCCATTTCAGCCAATCAGATGCTTGAGATTTGAGACTGGTTTCCATACTCAGGTTTATAACCTTCAGCTCTGTTTATACAAAACTCAATTAAAGACGATTGCGGTAATTTCTAAACACTATAAAAATGTCGCGGTTCCGAGTTTAACGCGGTTATCAAGAAAAACAAAATCTCCTGCCTGATTTCTGAACACGTTTTGCCCAAGATCATAAAACTGCGACTGGCTACCAGGCTCAAATCTCAAGCTTCTGAGTTTTATGATCTTATCGTTACTAGTTCCAACAATAAATCTAAGAATGGTTCCTTTTATAGAGCGGAAAGTAAAGGTATTGATTGTAATCCACACAACATTTCCTCTTTTGTGAGTAATAAATATTTATTACGGACATTATCGCATTGAATTACAACGCTTTCAGACAAAGTTAAGTGCATATAACTGACTGAAAAGAAGCGAATAAGTTTATTTAAGGATCTGTTGAGAGTGAATTTTACTGCATCTCAAAAATAGTAAAATAAACAAACCACAACCGTGATTCGCTTGACCAATCAAAGAAAAGGAAATCAAATAACTATTCACCTAAGCCAATCACATTATAATTCTATTTATAGAAAATGTGTCTTTCATTCGTAATTAATCTTGGTCCATTGAAAATTTTACAGTACAAATAAAAGATTTTGACTCGGTTCATTGTTTAAGACTCGTTCAGTCGTTATCATTGAGAATTTTAGAAATAATATACTGAAATATCAATAAAAACCCTTTAAACTTTATTTGAAAGTAAACGATTCTGTAACCAGTCAGACACATTTACTTAGAACTGTAATTATTGGAATTTCATGACATATTATTTTGCGAAATGACCCATCTATGTTTATATCAACTTTTATTTAAACCTATTGTTATTTTAAAGTATGGCAAAACTCTGATTAATACAGATTTAACTATTTGTTACATGGATACGGCTTTTATCCCATACACAACCAGTGTAGATCCAGATCTACCTGCTCATCGTTGCAGTCTAATGAGGATATGCACTGTTTGCTTTTAGACTTATCGGTGGGTCATTTCTAGCATAAAAGCGCGTAGATCATATTCATATATGATAAAAGAAAATAATGATTAGGTTTTTGGCTCTCTTTTAGAAAATGATAGTGCCTCTAGCTGGGAGCGAACCCGCACCGTCACGACGACAGCGCCTAGCCCTACAATTTCTGCGACGCAACCAACTGAGAAGAGCAACAAAAGGCGACGCGTTTTAAATCAGTATCTTGTGCGCCGGCGTCACTAGTCAAGCCACTAGCCGAGCGTAGCAAATGGAATGGAAACCGTTTCAAGAAAACAATGTTTGTCCCAGCAAAGTGTAAACATTGTCAAATACATTTGGAAAAATAATACTCTGAATAGAATCTAGTGTCTTGTCTTAATCAAATGTAATGTCATTATATTTCGCGAAAGTTTAATTATCTCGTATTTCGCGCTAGGTAAAGGAGCGAAATTTCATTGTAGCGGGATTTATGGTGTAAGGGTTGATCCTTTAAGAATAATAAATCTGCGAGAATTTATGTCCGCATTAAAAATGTCATTTATACCATCTGCGCGAAAATTCGATTACGCGAAATAAGATGAAAAAAAAACAACCCAAAACTCAGATTATCTACTTTGAAAAATATGTTTGATAGCTTTAATTATAGAAATAATGTGGGAGCGGTGTCTGAAATTATACAAACCATCAAGGACACAAATCGATGCACATTTGCATACAACATCCCATTTAATTCCAAACGAAAATCTCGCCTGTGTCATTTCAATGAATACATCAATGAATGACAGACGAGAAACTTATGTTATGTTTGTCCATTATGACAACAAACAAGAGGGGACTTGTACAAATTTGTTATCGATTCATTACAGATTTATTCTGGAATAAAGCCGTTCGGGCAAATATTTCAATAAGGTTGTCTGCAATAGTAACAGAAATATCCTACAGTATGTAAACATTCGTCCTGCCGAGAAGTAATTCAAAACGTAATATACTCTATCCAAAAGAAAGTGTGAACTTTGTTTTCGGTGATTTTTAATTTACAGTTTTTCTTAATGACTATAATATTCATGTTTATATTTGGTATCAAAGTTGATATTAGTTCGTTTGATTCTATAGTAAAACTCTCAAATAATAAAATCTAGGCCCGATATTTTAAAACTTAATCAGGAGACCAGTCTGAAATCTCAAGCATCTGACTGACTGTACTGTAATGGCGAATGGTGTCAGTTTCAGCAAATCAGATGCTTGAGATTTGAGACTGGTCTTCAATCTCAGATTTATAACCTTCAGCCCTAATCTCAATCTTGATACCAAATATTTAGGCATTAAAACAGTTAATGAAAATCACAATTTATTTTGGAATAAAGTATATATTGTCCAACAACATTGACCTGGCACTCTTGAATTTGACCCTGTAGTCGGTATATTTCGTAAACTTTACGATCTAAATTTAAATCGATATGTTATGTATAACCAATTTTAATAAGCTACAAAATGTAAGAAGCCCGCTTAGCGCAGTCAGTTAAAGTGTTTAAATTCGTGAATAAAGACGTAAACTCGTGGGTTCGAATTAATGTTTTAGCCACTTTTGTTTGTTTTATTTTAATTTTAAAATTTCCATTCTTTTAAAACTCGTATAGACTGTTTTTTTTTCTGTGTAAACTACCGGTGTAGTGTGAAGTATTTTATAACTGAATATTTTGCGTGTATGGGCTAAAGTAAAATGCATTTTAAACCATTGCTCACTCACAGAATGCTATAATGTTCATCTCGGGATTAAATCGATATTGTGTTGCATTCATGAGGGTATGCAAAACATTTAGAGCGTTTAAAGATTCTGAAGCACACACAATCTAAACGTTGTTTTTTATATCCCGATAAAAGCAATAAGCTATCGATGTGATCTGTTGATGTAATCGTATTAATTTCTGAAATATCTAAAGTTCTTGCCAAAATATTAAGAAGAAATAACATTTTGAATTGTAGTTGAACAACCGCGATATCGACGAAGCGAATTACTAGCAACTCGTGAGAGCTTATCCTGGTATTTAAAATAATCTTTTGTTTATTTTTATACATTAATGTTATGTCATCTTTGAACTGTTTTACATTGAACAAGAAAAGTATAACACAGATGTGTAATATGTGGACGACATTTAAAAGAAGTTAGATGTTGGGTGTAAGAGTTCATGCAGGTGATGGATTGTTTGTAAACAAAGAAAGAATTAATTGATAATATATAGAGGATGTTTGTTTTTACCATTGTAAGATAGAAATATATTTCACCGAGTGAGCTCCGGAATTCGTATTTTCGCGAGTGGCGAAGCCACGAGTGAAAATACATAATTCCGGAGTTCACGAGTGAAGGAGTGAAGTTTGAAATGAAATATACTGGAAATGGTATGGCCTGGGATTTATGTTGAAATTTGTTTACTGAACATTTACAAGTTTACAGTCAATGTAGTGAATGATTTTTAAAAATAAAAAATTGAACAGTTTTCCCTTTAAACAGTCTCGCTAAAGTGAGATTTAACAAAATTTTCGATCTGATGATGGCCCGTAGACACCGTACATTATTTACAGCGGTTTTCCCCGATTACTATTTTTAGAAATTGTCAACACAGGAAGCATGATTTATAACGCTCGCAAAATGATCTGAAGATGTCATTACATTCGAAATGCATGCAATACTACATAAACACATATATCTCCAGTAAAATATGTCTTACGCAGGATGTGAACACTTTCAACGGTTTAAACTACTATTTTTATTTTCACTTTTGCGATTTTGTAGGCGACAATCTGATTGGTTCCACGGGTTAGTGATAAAAACACGTTTTAGTTACTCGTCGTAAGATCCCGATAGCGTAGCGGTTTTCAGGAAATGATTTTAATCAGATTGCCTTGCACCTTTATCGATAAAAAAGAATCAAAATTTCAATAAGGCAAAATTCCTTCCAATCAAGTTTTGCACAGTCAAATGAATGTTAATTTTGTTTAGTTTGATAATTTTCTTTTTGATCGATGGTCGAACCAGGAGTGTAGTTGGTCGTAAAGAGCACTCAAAATTTCGTAAATGTTTTTTCATTATTGTCATTGTAGATTTTCATGAGTAGATACTCAACTGAGAGCTATGTAAGCCATTCCTCGTTGTAATATCGTTTTTCCGATATCAACAGCAGCTGAAGATAATTTTAGACCTTGCACTTTGTGGAGAAGTTACACCAAAATTTAATTTTCATGAAGGAGTTGCCATGAAGTTAAAAATTATCATAGCACTAACCACATTGAAATGAATTTGGTCTAAATAAACTCAACAGTATTTTAAAAATTGTCCTACCACGTACATGGTAATAGGGGGTGTGGGTTGGGGGGGATGAGTATCAATGCAATACCACCTCAAACCAAATTATTCTGAACAACAGAAAAAGACCTACAAAAATGGTTATACAATCATTATATACTTTATAGATAGGAAATCACCTTCTTGTAAAACAGAAACCCACTAGAACCGTCAATTTTAACATCAGAAACATTTGTAAACAAAACACCATCATATATAGGTCACATTCACGCGCCAAAATCAAGTCACGTGATCGTAAACAAAACACAATCTTCAATATCTGCCAAGAATAACTATTTGAACAATTTTTTTACTACATGTAGGCCTACACTCTTTCTTTAACTGCTTACAACAATAAACTTTCAATTCGCATACATTTTGGTTGTGGGTAAAACCCTGACCAGACCCAGACCCAGGCCAGACCGCGGAAACTAACGATTAGGTACGGAAATCTTCGCTCGTTTCCGTCAGTACATTTCAAATCAATAACGACACGTGTTCTTAATTAGCTGTTCGTGTTTTTTCTTTTTGGAAGCTTTAAATCATTTCATAATCTTAATTCTTTTCACTGCCAGAAATATGAAAGTAATACATTTAAGAGTTAACTGAACACAGACTGCTTTACAATCTTCCATAATCATAATTTGTCTGACAAAACTAAGTGTATATATGAGAAATGCTCTGGTTAATATTCTGTTTATTGCAATTTTCGCCAAATACTTTCATCTCTTGTTATGAAAAAATGATTTTGCAAATTTTATCACACAAGACAATCACATTCAAACCATTTAAAGACAAGTCTGCATAATAATCATATTTCGCTTCTTAGATGCTAAGCGGCGACTTTGCACAGCTTAAATCAACAAATACACAAAACTAACAACAATGATATAATTTTCTATAATTTACATTTGTGACTGAAAATTAAAGAACTTCAAAGAATTAAATTGCGTACCTAATCGATTATAAAATATATACGATCCCAGAACTGAATGACAATTGTCCGTGCCTTTTAATGTTATTTTGCTTTAACACCGTTTAAGACAAGTCTCAAATTGATTAAAAAATCTTAAACGCCCACATCTTATTGAAGGCTTTTAATACTGAACAATTTTCTATAATTATCCACAAATAGAAAAAAATCTCTAGTCACTGAGATTGTTTTAGACGATTGTCGGAAACGAGCGAAGATTTCCGTACCTAATCGTTAATTTCCGGGGTCTGGTCTGGGTCTGGGTCTGGTCAGGGTTTTACCCACAACCGCCATTTTGATTAAAAGAAAACAACAACTCATCGATCTATACTCTATAAATAGATCTATCTATTTATGTACTCATTTATATATAGCTTGAGCTGGTACTTAACGTTCGCTAGCAACCTATATATGATGCCGGGCCACATGATACTCAACATTCGCTGTAAACGTCTATTTAAAGCCGGACCCATTATTCTTTTGGGTCGGAATAGATGTACGTTGTAAAGTTCTTAAAGTAATGGTTAAATAATACTTATAAGTTATGACCCATAATTCGTCCAGAAAAATGGATAATACATCTAAATTTGGCACAAGATAAGTTTTCAAGAATTTTAGTTTTCTACCTTTCTTTGATTTTGGTAAAGTAACTTTGGAAGACTTTTATAATACTAAAATACGCATACAAAAAGTTGAGTAAAACACCTCGCGCAAAATTAAAATGAATAAGCATGAATTTGTAACATATTTGCTTTCATAGCCATTTCGTTATTCCTCTCTCATCCATGTACAATCTGATTTAATATAAGAACAGGGGAGACAACAGCAAGAAAATATATTAATATGACTGCATCAGTTACCTCCCTGGAATAGAAATGTTGCTTTATTTTACGTCGCCGCGTTAGACCGATTTAATATTGCTAATTAATATTTGAACATTTAAGTTGTTTTTGGACTGATACTGTATTTGCGATTCTTTAAAGCTGTCTACTTACAGTTCGGGGTGAAATACTAAAATGTCTCGGTTGTTGTTTATTTTACCTTTCTGATTGAAAAGGCGAGAATTATGGATAGTCAAGAGATTTTAGGGTTTGCGGTCATTGAATTTTACTGCGTTAGTAACGCTTTAACAACTTCGTCTTACATGTCGACTGTTAAGTAGTATTAAATCTCATTTTCTTAGTTAGATCTTCTGCAGTTTATATGTTTAAAATTTGATATTTGAAAGGAATATTTTCGTCCTGATACCTTCATACTTGACCACCCACCTTTAAATTTAGTCTTGTTCCTTAAAAAAACCAAAACTAAGACGCCAAGGTGAAAAATTTTTGCAAATGTGAATAACGAACGAATGTTTATAAGTTTTGCTAATTAGTAAAAGTACGTGACCACACAAATAAAAATAAATCATTTTAATCATGACACGGTGGCGTTATAAATGAGACAAGTTATGTAATTTACAAGTAAACTGTTTGAAATAAAGTCAACACTAAATGCCATCAACACAGACAACAGATGTCAACACCCAGTACTATGAATGATCTTCGCCTCTCCCTCGCAAATCTAATGATAATTTTGGGTTTGGTGCAACGTCGCGCACGCTGTTAGGACGGCGGAATGCTTCTGCATTATCACAATTTATTTATTTTTCTTCAGATAGAATAATAAACATACCTTGATTGTATACATGTAACCAATGTTCTAACTACACCAATCATTTTTGTATTTCTCGAAGTCCACTTCAAATTGAAACACAATAAGATACACCATTTTTACTCATTTATATGAAATGATCTATCTTATAATGCTTTCGCAAAACTAAGCGCTTTAATCGATGTCAGAGTAAAACTGAATTCATAACATAGACCGTAGCTTTTGTAAAGAGGATAAATCGAAACCGGCTAAAAATCTGGACATCTTCTTTCTAAAACCTGAGCAGTCGCATTATTGCAGAATTTTAAAGAATTGTTAAAAATATCTTACTTTAGAACCCATATTTAAAGGAGACACGAATCTTCATTATCGAATATAAAACCCGCTGACGATGTTATGACTTTTGATTTTACCTTGGTTAAATTCGTTAACGGAGATTATACCCGCTGACGAATTGTGACTTTTTTTACCTGGAATAAATTCGTTCACGGAGATAAAATCCGCTGTCGAATTTTTTACTTTTTTACCTTGAATAAATTCGTAAACGGAGATTATACCTGCTGACGAATTTGTGATTTTTGTTGTCTTTTTACCTTGAATAAACTCGTTAACGGAGATTATATACGCTGACGAATTTGTGACTTCTGTTGTTGTTTTTTACCTTGAATAAATTCGTTCACGGAGATTATATCCGCTGACGAATTTGTGACTTGTTTTTACCATGATTAAATTAGTTAACGGCGATTATACCCGCTGACGAAATTGTGACTTTTGTGTTTTTTATCATGAATAAATTCGTTCACGGAGATTATATCCGCTGACAAATTTGCGACTCTTGTTTTTACCTTGATTTAATTCGTTAACGGAGATAATACCCGCTGACGAATTTGTGACTTGTGTTTTTGATAAAACTCGTTAACGGAGATTATATACGCCGACGAATTTGTGTTTTTGATTAAATTCGTTAACGGAGGACGAATTTGTGACTTTTGTTTCTCATTAAATTTGTTAACGGAGATTATTCCCGCTGACGAATTTTGACTTTTGTTTTTCCTTGATTAAATTCGTTAACGGAGATTACATCCGCTGACGAATTTGTACTTTTCCTTTCACCTTGAATAAATTTGTTAACGGAGATTATACCCGCTGACGAATTTGTGACTCGATAAAATGTGAGTGGTTTGTCATGCCGCATAGCAGCATCGCCGCACACACCTACTGTGTTCGTTTATGCGGTGTCTTTCAAGGAATAAACATGGCGAACAGGTTTATGCGGTGGCGCTAGACGCAAAGATCAGAAATTACTTATATATGTGCAATTATGCCTTTTTGCCGCAAGAAGAGGATTAACTTAACCATTTATTCCTTCCAGAGTCACTTATATTTATTCATTGGTGTATGAAGCTGTGTACCTGCTTATCTCGAAGTTATTTTTTTATGGTTTAAGTATAATTCTTAGCTCCCTTGAGCACATGTGGAGATTGTTTGATATCTGTTAATCATTAAAAATATTCTAGAAACATTTGAAATAACGTTAAAAGTAATGCGCATTGTCGCGGGTACATGTCCGTCCGTCTGACAAAAAGAAGAGAATAATTATATGTTACTTCAAACGACGATTCAATTTTCTGATTGTTACAAACATAAATTCAACACTTAAGTCTGGCTAAACGTCATTTCAAGTTTTGGCAGAAAGATCAGTTGATTTTTGGTTCACGTCTGAACAGATCTTACTAAATATCTCTCAAAATTTACGTTTCTACGTCAAGTTCAAAGCTTAGTTAAGTGGACGCAAAAAGCAATTCAATTTTGATATTAACCACTTTTGTACAAGTATGTGTTTTAATCGTTTTTATGCGGCGGAGGTGTGCCCTTTTGCCACATGAGAAAGTCCTGTCTAGTGCGTTAACAAGAGCTGTCAGAGGAGACAGCATGCTCGACTATTCGATTCATTTGAAATAAATGCAATTTATAGATTAAAAGAACAAAACAAATGTAGCCAAACATTTATAAGCAAACAGGAATAATGTTAAGAAGTAAGTGGTAAGGGAGGAAATTGAAATAATTTCTTAATGTACCTTAAATAGTGAATTGAAAAGGGAAATAACTATGAAATATTTTTTTGAACGAGTTGGAAAACTTGTTAGTAATATATGCTTAATGCAAAATTTAAGTGAAAAAAGGGGCAAAAGTTGAAAAATATTGGAAGCAGGGTTATGGGTGTCATTGGGTATGATGTAGATTTATTGGAAGCAGGGTTATAGGTGTCATTGGGTATGATGTAGATTTTGATGGTAAATACATATTTCAAGTTTCAAGGCAATATCTCAAGAAGTTGTAAAGTTATGGGCAAAATGCATATTTTGCTTAACACAAAATATAAGAAAAAAGGGGAAAAGGGGCATAACTTGAAAAATATTTGTAGCAGAGTTATGGGTGTTGTTGTGATATGCTAGATTTTGATGGTGAATATATTTTCCAGGTTTCAAGGGGATAGCTCAAGTAGTTTTAAAGTCAAGGGCCAAGTGTATATTTTGCCTAACGCAAAATTTAAGTGAAAAAGGGGCATAATTTGAAAAATATTGGAAGCAGGATTATGGGTCTTGTTGGTTATGATGTAGATTTTGATGGTGAAAATTTATTTCAAGTTTCAAGGCAATATCTCAAGTAGTTTTAAAGTGATGGGCAAAATGCATATTTTGCTTAATACATTATATAAGAAAAAAGGGGCATAACTTGAAATATATTGACAGCAGAATTATGGGTCTTGTTGGTAATGATGTAGAATTTGATGGTGAATATATATTCTAAGTTTCAAGTTGATATCTCAAGTAGTTTATAGGTTATGGACCAAAGTGCATATTTTCCTTAACACAAAATTTAAGTGAAAAGGGGGCATAACTTGAAAAATATTTGTAGCAGAGTTATGGGTGTTGTTGGTAATGATGAAGAATTCGATGATGAATATATATTCCAAGTTTCAAGTTGATATCATAAGTAGTTTTCAAGTTATGGACCAAAGTGCATTTTTTGTTTAACGGACAGGGACGCCGACGCCGACACCGGGGCGAGTAGGATAGCTCCCCTATTCTTCGAATAGTCGAGCTAAAATCACCACATTAACATGGTCAATTTGTCTATGCGGCGATAAGTTTGTGCGGCGTTACAGTGATTTCCAAAGGCATGTTGAGAAGTTAATGGATATTTGATAACAAGAAGTGATAAAAACATGATACATCGAATTATGTTTCTAGTATTCTCCAATTCCATGCTGGAAATAATATTAAGGTCATATGTCCGGTGTATTTAGAATATTGGTTTAGTGTAGTTTGACCGTATGATTATTCCCACGCATCTGGTCCTGTAAATTTAAGTTGTTAAGTTGTATTTGATTTTATTTCATTAACAGGCTCGTTGGATCTAGTCCAGGGTTCTCTGTCTTGACGCCTACATGTAGATGACAGAACAAATGGTGAGTGTGAGCCTATAAAACCTCCGTTTGGTATTTTGTTCATATCACTTATAATGAAATGTAAGGAGGTCGTGAGGGGGTTCAGTTTGCTTGAACTCCACTTTTGGGCAGAAATATTTAATTTCATTGGGATTCGGACCAGAAAGTTAGAAAACATTATGTTACTACACCAAAGCGGTCCCAAACGAACCCCCTTTCTGGAAATCTTGTATCTAGTATCTTGTATACGATCCATATTGTATTGTCGTTGCTTTGACTAGCTGGAGAGATTTCCTCTGTTAAGTACTAGTCGTACACCGGCAGATAATTATATCATATAGAGATTTCGACCATAATATTTTTACATAAAATGTAGCACGGCGAACACCAGTCTTGCATTTGACAGACGATCAATCATTTTGTCACGTAAACCATGTCACGAATTATGTCAAAACTGACAGCTTGAAGACATTACCGAATTAGTAATCTTGTCGTGCATAATTGTGGACATTTTTACGGTCCTAATGCAGGTTGCGACATATGTGTTTTGTCTGCCCAGACTATTGCCATTGTAATAACAGCAAATTATAAATTGTTTTCTCTCAAAGTGTTTAGATTTAATTTGATTTACAGTTACTATTAATGAGTTAGACACATACGTAACCCTACTTCAGTAGACGGCCGACTAGTACAAAGTGCGAAACAGTTAGGTCACGTCAGTCTGTAAAAAGCTAAATTAGCGTTGAAAAATGTATCCTCTTTGCATCTAAGCTTAGTATAGCTAATAAAATATTGTTTTCTTTCAAAGTGTTAAGATAATTTGATTTACAGTTACTATTAATGAGTTCGGCACATAACGTAACCCTACTTAAAATATGTATATGGCCAACTATGAAGAAGTTCGAAACAATTATGTGATGTTAAAACATAAAAAGCGTTGCAAAATTAATTCTCTTTGCACATTAGCTTAGAATAAATGAGTATACATTATTTTTAACATTAAACCATCACTGTGAGCGTGTTTTCTACTATATGCTATTTCTCATTTTAGAAAAAAAATATTTTGAATAATAGAAACTCATTTTTGAGCTTGACGAGTTGTTCATGCTATCATTATAATTAACTTGTATTTTACTATAACCTATGTAATAGTTTTATACAATTATTGTATTATATTGGAATTTGGATATCACAACATTTAGACATAAGACAGTAGCATTAGACCAACACCTTTAAGTAAAACATTAAGGGCCTACAGCCGTTATTTCACTAACATCGCTAATAAAAAAAATACCGAATTGAAAAATCTTTTAAAAATCTATAACGTATGTAAAATAAAGATACCTTAATAAAATATATTTGTGCAAAGTTTTATGAATTGCATTTTTCCTTTTTAAAGATTACGATTATTTTCTTTCGAGTGAAGTGCCGCTGAATGACGACTGTAGATGGCACTTAAGCATTTTAAGATCAATTATAATACAGCTTCATTGACACCTTTATCCTGATATTCAATCACATAATTAAACTACTGCGTTCACGTAGGGAACAGTTTAAGCAACAAAAAAATCTGGAATGCTCATATTTGAGGAAACTTCCTTTTAATAGTAATTTTTAATAAGGGTAACTTTTTCGATATGTTTGTTTTCTTCACGATATTGGTGAAGCTTAAAAGGATGTCGTAAGTAACGAACTGCTTACTGTGGTGTCATTACATATCGCGGGGACGAATTGTCGAACAAAAGCATCAGATGATATATATTCAGACGGAAATAAATTCGCGCAATTGTATTTTTCTGTGATGTCGTAATATTATATGTTTTGATTTCGCTGGGGGTTTAAATTCGCACATTTACACTAGTGTAGCAAGAAATACGCGAAATTTACATCTCGTTTTTCATGTTATTTTGTTCAATTTATTGTTGATGAAATACACCTACAATATTCAATAATGATCAAGTATTCCGTAACTTAGCTTGCAGTGAATTAAGATGAAAACGATCGAGAACCGGATCATCTTTTATATGAACTCAAGTATATTTAATAAAAACGAATTTGACGCAAGCGTAAAAATGCTGCCAAAGCGACCAGTTTTACATTTTTTACTTTACAAGAGACTGTCATTTTTGGTTGTTTTTCGTGTAAAATAAACATTGCGTTTCTTTTCATCAAAGAAAAATTACAGAAGCTGAGAGGAGACATTTTCATTACTGAATTTACAACTTACAGACGTTAAAGACAGATTGACTCCAAAACGCTTGCTCTACCGTCAAAAAAGAATACATATTGCATATATTGTATGTACATGTGCAGACTTTTTAATGTATTTATAAAGCCCATAACGTGTTAAAACTGATTTATTGCGTAAATAAATTTGAATTCCAAGTTATCATTGCAACATTACATTTTAACAATTTTAACCTTTAATGCTCCTGATTGCATAATGTATTTCAACTTACTTCTTACTGAAGTGCTCAAGATGAAATAAATTATAATGTAATTCAATTGTTCCTACAGCAAACTATGTGTTTAATTATCATTGTTAAAATCTAATGCTGTTTACAGATAATGACGTTCGGAGTGCCAGTAATGTCTAATAAATTTATAGAAACGCTTTTATAATCACAGAAGTTTTGTCTGTGCTTGGTGGCGACCGTAAAACGTCTCCACGTTCTTTCACTCAATACAACTGTTATATTTTCATCCGTCGGGTATGGAAGCCCTGGAGGGATACTTTTGATTTTCGACTTACGGATTTATTTTACCTCTTTCTTTTGACTTTTGATTTATGGATTTTGACTTTTGGTTTATTACTTATGGATTTCGTAATTGTCCCACGTGCTTCCCGCATCTTTTCCCAGGAAATGGGCGGATTCTGACGACCTTTCGGACGATGTAAGTTCATTTAACTAAGATTATTCGTGTTTTACTAGAGACTTTTTTTAAGTCAAATAAAAAAAAAAACAACAGATCATGTAGGCTCATATTCAAGAACAGTATATTATTTATTTAGGCCTTTTTATTTAATTCAGAAAAACCCCGCCCGGCTAGCTCAGTGGATAGAGCATCGGACTGTCAATTTTCCGTGACAATTGAACTCGGACATTGCGTCTGAGAGTCATTTGTCCCTCACCTCTGATTCAAGTGAGGAAGCAGTCAGTCGCTTGCGGAGAAATTGGTTAGTACTGGTTAGAGACCCAGGAACACCGGTTAGGTGGACTGACCGCCGGGATATAAACCCAGAAAAGTGTTGAAACCAGGCGTTAAACCCCAAACAAACAAACAAACAAAATTAATTCAGAAAAGAACATAGTGTTCTTTGCTTGCATTGCATTGTATTTCATTAGGTATCTTTTTTCCATTTCTAGAACATGTAATCATTGCTACATGCGTTATCTCAAATTGACATACACCGTATAAATCAAAAGCTTCATTTTTATATGGGGTCGAAATAGTTCTAAACCCAATTAGACTAACATTGTTGTTTGTTTGTTGCAGTTTCATTCGAAGGAAGAGATGGCATATACTATTTTTCACTAGTGGAGAGAAACACAAGGTACAAAATGTTATTTGTCATTAAAAATATAAACGTCAATTCAAAATTTGCTTTTATTGTCAGCGCATAGAACATGTATAATGGTGTTAGAAAAAAGAAAATAACATTAAACTTGTTACATATGAAATGTTATGACATAATCTAATAATAATATACTAATGTTTTTCTGTCCATTCTTATTATAATGACCTTAGTCCATCATAATAGGTACAATACACAGTGTACCTCAAAAGGTCTACACCTACTGTTTAAAGAAGGCTAAGTTATAAGTATAATTTAACATGCAATATCCCTACTACTACTACTACTACTACTACTACTACTACTACTACTACTTTTACTACAACAACAACTACTACTACAACTACTTCTACTACTACTACCTCTTCTTCTACAACAACAGCAGCAACTACTACTTCTTCTACTACTAATACTACTTTTTTTCTTATTTAGGATGCAGAAATAAAATAAAAGGAAAACAGAAAGGTAGCGGCCGTCATAATATGTGCAAACTGCATATCGGAGGAAGACATTATCGTCAGAGTGAATATATAGACAAATTTCATCAAGACGAGGTAGGGCATTCGGAAGATTGCCTCAGACAGTGGAATCAAAAACTGAAGTCGAAAAACGTCTTTTTTATTTTATTATGTTTCATATATTGTACATTTTATATGTATATTGTTTCTTAAGATACAAATTTCTTATGCAAAAAAGCACTGCAAAAGATTTAAAAAATATTTGGTGTTTGTTATCTGTTTAAACAAATTTATTCCAAAAAGTGTTTGCTCTAGGTTTTTCTGCCAATCACGTGCCCCGAAATTAAAACTTCTAAACATTTTATTTCACATTAACAGTTGATGTTGAATGTTCACGTGACACAGATCAACTAGGACATGAACATATGAATAATACTAATAATTCTATAGCACACACTAAACACTTGTGATTCCATTTGCTGTGTGGAGATGTTGTGTCTTCAGTATATGGCCATTCCTGATATAGGCATATTTCACTTTTTATTGAAAACGATTGCGAGTCAACTACATGACTGTGTCAGCGTCTATTTTTGTGGATTGATTCAAATTTGATCCTCGCTCGAATACATGAGTATTACTTAGGATAATGTACCTTTCGTCATTGCACTGTCATTGATAAAAAATAAAAATATCAAAATCGTCCAAACGACAGAATGCAATTCAATATCTATTGCTCAAAACGGTTATTAAATGTGTCTTCATTTTACATAGTATTACGAAAATTTAGAACATTAAAGAAAAATAACTAGGTCCACCTGAAAATTCCATACAGTTCTATTTACAGTCAAACATAAAAGCTAAGCAGCACCAAACTACAGTTTAAATGACAACACGAGTAATATGATACTGACAACAATACATGAGGTACTTTATAAAAAAACTTTCAGTTATGAAGAGTGAAATGAGCAGTTTTGTCAGCAATTTACGCGACTAGGAAATAACAAGGTCAACACACTTTTACAATGATTTTATTTTGTTTACATTTGTTAGACACAAGGACCTCACACATTGTTGTCAATAGTCTGTTACTTATGTGGACATTTAAATTGATTAAGTGTTTGTCTTTTGGTGTAAATAGAATTTTGAAGAATTTTAAAATTTAGCTATTTTTCCTTACCATCCTAGCTTTTCTTAACGTATGTAAAATATTTATGAATAACATTTATTTGGGCAAAGTTTTATTGAACTGATTTTGCCGCTAGAGAGATTTATATCGTTTTTCTTTTTTTTTTCGATGAAAGTGCAATGAATGTACATGAAGTAGCAATACATTAATCCAAAAAGTACTCTTTCTTGGCATGATGCAAATTAAATGTGTTCAAATGCCCTCAATATCAAAAGCATGCGTTATAAGAATTCAATAATTTATCTACACATATTAGAAAGATCAAAGAAAAAACAGATACAGTATTAAAGAGGGGGATAACCAAGGAACAGAATTAAAATTTTATATATTTGCAAGTTAATGATTTATTCTTTACGAGTTTTACTGTTTGACGTTAAATATCAATTTCTAAATGGAGTTCCTATTTTGATTTCTATTTAGGCAATCTATAACTGTAAAGTAAGCCTTACATGTTATGACTCAAGACAATTCATTCTCGTCTAAATATATCTTTTAAATTACTATTTTTGATCCATAAATTAATTGATCTTTTAACCTGAATGGTAATGATGATTATGTAAATTTAGCGAACAATACACTATTTGTACCTGTCAACTACGTATGACGTCATATGTATATAAACGCTCCACTAGAACTCCCGTGATGCATTGGTGGTTGTATAGGATACTTTACGGTTCGAGCAAGTTTTCGCTTTCTGGATTTAAATACTCAAAACAACAACAAACATGAGAATTATTATTGCGGTAAGTCTCTTAACTAATTGCAATGCAAATGTATGCATTTTAGATATTTTTGTTTGTTCGTTATTTGTACTTATGCCATTTTTGTTGTCAAACAGTTGCATTTTCATTTTAGTGTAAACTTATTTATTTTACATCGATTGTGAAACAAGTTCTTTCAACTTATATTAATCACGCTCGATGACTGGGTTACCAACCAGACCTCGCGCCGAATGTGGATTGAGGAAACTGCAGACAAATCTCATCCCTGGTGGGATTCGAAATTATTTAAATTGTTGTGAATATATACATTTGCATGTGAATTTTGTAATTGAGTTTATCAAAATACCATAAAATAACATTGAAAATTATCAAATAACTTCGAAATAAGAAAGAATTTAAAGTTTATTTCTCAAAAAATTTAATTGCATGCTAAACGAATTTATAAAAAACGTAAAACTTCGATTCAAAGTTTCTTGCGCTGAAAATAATTCATCTTGTGAAAATTGTTTCCTTAGTGCCGTAACAGATGGCATCTATGACATCCAAAACAAAAAATCATAATTCTGCAAAAATATTTGGATCGCCCCTGTAATATGTGATTTGTTTTCCAAGTAAAAATTCACAAAGAAACGTTTCTCTTATTACAGTTTTGGTAATGACGTTTGATCTATTTCAACTTAGAGCTTAAACTTGTATCATAGCAATTATTCTGACTTCATTAGTAATTTTTTTTAAAGTTGTGTGATATTTTATATGCAAGAAATGTTTCGAGAAAGCTTAGAGATCAGCAAAAATGATTTTCAAACCATGCTTTAAACTGCTGTTGTTGTTTTTTGTATAATGTTGCTAACACAAAAGTTCAATTAAACTTTAAATCTATGACAACTAACATGTTTAAATTAAGACTTCAACGTCACAGTGAAAGCTATCCATTAAAACAACTTCAGGGACTAGACAAAAGGTGATCCTTATGGTGAGATGGTTTAAATTCAGAGGTAGAAAATAGTGCAAGACTTTTTTTAAAAAATAGATTCGGAAACAGTGGTCTTTTTGAGGATGTTCTAAATAGGGAAGCACGTGATCGAACTACTCTCTAAGCTTAAGTGAAATTTGAATTTTGTTAGGTGTAAATACTCTAAGCTAAAGTGAAAATAAATTGTTAATTACTTGCTGATATCGAAATTTTACTAATTTGTTTATACATAGACTGTCATATAACCAAAGATTGGAATGTTAACACTACAAATGCTAACTCGAATTATTTAAAACTTTACTACCTTATCTTTTTACTTCAAAGTGTTTCAAGTGCATATTAAGTAATCTGAATAATGTAAAGGGAAACCTGAGTAAAACATATCCAATAATATTATACTTGCCAGTGCACATATGGTAGGCTTTACAATAAAAGTTGTCACAGACCATGAACAAAGTTAACTTTGCAAGATGAATTTTTTGTTAGAGATTTTATCTGGTCACGTAATTGCCCATCGAAAGTAAAGTTTGCGGTATTTTTCCGTCTCCCAAGCCTCATGAGTATTTTAATACCTTTTTGCACATTTGAATCTAAGTGATCTGGTCTCAGTTTAAGTTTATTGAGTTACCGCAATTGTTACTTGACAATGTCATAAGCTTCTTATGCAATAATGTTTGTTTGCCTTTGCATGAAAAATTGCCGGGTTATGCAAATCTGGTCTTGTCCGTTCACTTAATAAGGAATAAAGCAAAAACACAGAACAGTCCTTTAATTGATGTGATGCATAGAAAAGTTTATTGATGAATACTTGTTTCGAAAATTTGTATTGGAGTGAAATGTGCATATAAGGAAAGGCCAGACCCAGAAAACACATCCTCCTTAAACAGCCAAAAAGCAGAGAGGAAAACAGAGCATGACTTTATAAAATAAATAAAATTTTCCCACGGGCATAAATTATCGCCCTTTTATAAATTCTCACAAGACTAGATATTCGAGGCTTTGATTTCAATAGGGTTTGAATTCTTGCCTTTTCCTTAGCTCGGAATACACAAAATGAAACCATTGCGAAATATAAAGATATCGCAGTATATCTGCCACAAAAGGGTGATGCTTGATTATACACTGTATATATATTTACAGTGTCGCATGACATGTCTACTTATCCACAAACAGTACTTGTGCAAGTTTTGTGGGAAAAACAACACCTGCAATTATGCACTAGTCAAAATACATTTTACTCACGTTCGTGAACTGACAACTTGACACGAAGTGCAAACAATGGTTTCTTAGATATTGTTTCTTGTGGCTGTCTTTTTTCAATGTTTCACAGCGAATGTTGCTGTTTAAACTGACAATTGAGGATATAATACAGCCCTAGATTGCGTTAAATAAATTAAGAAGATGAAAATGGAACATTGACAGTCAGCGAATACGACGAATACTTGGTCTGAAAAAATTGCACTCACGGTTTAGCAGTGATGGAAATGCATATTATTGTCCATGCTGCGTAGCGCCGTGTTGAGCGCAACTCAATATTTTCAAAGATATAAATATCATGCTAAACGGCCTTCATAGAGCGTTACTGATTGAATGTACGGGGCGACGTTTTACGGCCGCCTCACGTAACAAACAACGCTTATATCAACTTTTAATTTATCAACAACAGGCCTTTAAAAATCTGGAAATTTCAAAACTTATCGGTGAATTCCGATAATGTCGAGTTGAACATTTAACAGATATAACATATTATGGATTAGTAGACAATCACGTGATACCCTGGTTTTTAACCAAGAATTATCTTAGGGAGGTTGGGGGCGAATCGAATAATCATCAAGAGAACATGGCAATATCAACTTTGTAAAACGTTTTGCTAATGAACCATATTTAAATGTAGCCTACTTGTCTGCCACGCGACTTCTATATAGATAGTAGCGTGTGTCAACTCATACTTTGTTTTGCCGTGACGTTATATAGAAATTAGAAACCAACTATCGATCGAAAGTCGTCGGAAAAAGACTTGTTATTCGCCCGTATATCCGGTAGTAGCTACAGCTACATTTGTAAATAGTGCAGCGTTAATCCGCAAGATTGATACAACTCGTAAGTAGACAGATAAGCAATTTCGTATTGGATAATGTCGATTTCCAATTCTTTATTTTGCAGTTTCCGGTGTTCTACGTGACGTTATAACTATATTGTCGTAATTTTCCGGCACATACCGAATTCCAAAATAGAAAATTTGCGTCGCTGTTTTACAACCGTTACTATATTAAACGCCATTCATAAATTTTCTACGTCATTCGCAAATTTATTATCGCGTTACTAATTTTATATTTACTATTATGTAAACCACGTTGCTGACAAAAGTTTTGTTGTTTAGTGTATTTAAATTTGTTTTGAGCGAGAATGGTACATTGTATATAATAAAATGAACACAATAACAGTATGCAGTCTGTAGGTTCGTATTATTTCACGTTGCATATGTAAACCACATCACCCTCGACATTCTTTCTCGCGTGATATTGTTTACATACACAAATACGAAAAATACTACAAAAATTCAAACGTACTGATTGCATCCATATTTATTAACCTTACAGATGTTATATTACTTTGTGCAAACTACACCTAAATTTAAAGGAATGTTCTTTTAAATACTGCTTGACAATCTTTACTATACCATATAAGTTATCAAAATGTATGACTCGACTGTATTATAAGTTACGGAAACAGATTTATTGCTAAAACCTTTGCAAAAATGTTTTATTGCTAAAATCTTTGCAAACAATATGTGTTATGCTCAAATAAAAGCATTAAAATGTTTTATTTAGCTTAAAAGCTAACCTTTTTTCAACGCAAGCATGTAAAGGCGAAATAATAAATTTATGTTAGCGAAGAATATGAATAGAGATTTAACTATGTTACGCACGATTCGCGTTATGTTGTCACAAAAAAAGTCCGCCAAACGGATTCTAAAATATGTTAAACTCTGGTCACAATGGCTTGACATCTTGACAACCTATTTATTCATAGTTATTGCCCCCTTTGTTTCTGTTCGCTTTGTCGTTGTTTTTGCTTGTTTTACCGTGACGTGATATAGCAGCGAATAAAAACTAACGACACACGGAACTATGCCGTCACCTTCGTGCACAAATAGTATAGGTACCATTGTTGAAAGATGGAGTTATACTGTTTTTGCGCTGAGGTTACGATGTTTGATCAAGTTATTGTTGAAGTTTGGACTTTTTAACAAATTATTACTTAAGAAATTATGTACTTGAGAGGAATAATTTTTTTTAGCTTTTGTTCACTAGGCGTTCAAATTTAAATTTGCCGTCTCTTTTGGATGTGGCCATTCCTGATATGCATATTTCACTTTTTTCATACTTATTTTTGCTTGTTTTACCGTGACGTGATAAAGCAGCCAATAAAATGACGATAGTCGGAACTTTGATCAAATTATACTTGTCCTTTTGACAAATTAATACTAATTAAACGATGTATATGAGTAAAGGCATTTAAGATTCTATTCGCTAGGCGTTCAGATTTGGCGTTATAATAATTTATCATATTTCTCGTATGAATCATTTCAGTGAATCATTTCAGTAGGAAACACCAGAATGTGCTAGTGATGTAATAATCAGTGCACTTGGTAAAAATCTGCTATAGTTTGTTAAGGGCCTTACAGTCATTATTGCATTGTCATCGGTAAAAAACCAATATCAAAAATCTCCTAAACCGTAAAATGCAATTCAATAATTTTTACAAATACAAATAATCGTTACTTATATATCTTTATTTTGCAAACGTTTAGAAAAGTTGGAACAGTAAAGAAAAATAACTAGATGAAAAATCCCCCCCCCCCAAAAAAAATAAATATCCAAACACATAAAAACTGAACAACACAAAACATTATTTTTAATTCCCAGATAAGTATTATGATACTTACAACAATATCGTGTGTAATTATTAAAAATCTTTCAATTGTGAAGAGAGAAATCGACGTTTGTCACCTATTTACGCGACAAGAAAGCGACCAGAAAATTCAAGGTCAAACATACTTTTACAAATATCTCATATTGTTTACACATGTTAGACACAGGACACAACATATTTTTGTAAGTATCATATTACTCAATGTGGGCATTAAAAAAGGATGTTTTGTTCTGTTTGGGTTTTGTGAATGAACTTAGGGAATTTCCAGATCTTCATGCAAATATTTTTTATTGTTGTAACGTTTCTCAAGATATGCAAAGAAAAGGTAATCTTTGTATTTGTGTAAAGTTTTTTAACTGCATTTTGCCGTAAGAAAAATTTTGATAATGTTTTTATCAATGAACGTGCAATGATGACTGTAGACGGCCCTTAACACCATTGTGAGGTCCGTAGCAGTCAAGCAAAGTGCGTACCCACCTTCCAAGGGGAAACGGTTTTCTTTTTTTTCTCATAGAGCAAAGAAAATTTTAATCGTGCAAAGGTAGTTGCGTACTCAATCGTTTCATATGCATGAGGCAAACATTTATGATTGTTTTACGAACGAACAATTTGTCAGCATTTATTTATATTGTATCGTGACGACGTTAACGCTCTCGGTGACGTTTTTACCGCGGCCGAACAGTTCAGTGCGACCTATCGTTGTCGTAATCGCCGTTCTAGCGTTTTTCGGTAAACTTTGCCAAACAGAGGATGAATGAAATAAATTCCGGGAAAATACTAGTAGATTGTACATTATATATCCTGTTAATAATGAAGATGTTATGGTAGCCCTTGCACTGTCATTGATAAAACATATACATATCAGAATCGCCCTAATATAATATTGAAGTTAAATATAATTTTGGAAAACATATGAAATTAATTCATCTTCTTCTTATAAACGTTAATAAGTTTGAACGGAAAGAAAAAATAGCAAGTCATAATCAGTCCGTACAATTATATTTTACATCCAAACACAAAAACTAAGCATCAGAAAACAACAGTTAAATTGCCAACATAAGTAGTATTTTAGTGATTCTTGTCATTTATTTATCAGGTTTTAGGGTGGTGGGGGGGGGGCAAGGTCAAACATACGTTTACAAATGTCTCATATTGTTTACATTTGTTAGACAACAGGACCTCACATATTGCTGTCAATAATACATTACTCACGTGGGCATTTAAATTGATGGTTTGTGTTGCTTACTTTTTGTGGTTGCATGTAAATAGAACTTTCCGCGAATTTTAAAATCTGGGTT
Source organism: Corbicula japonica (assembly GCA_038501625.1). Taxonomy (NCBI): domain Eukaryota; kingdom Metazoa; phylum Mollusca; class Bivalvia; order Venerida; family Cyrenidae; genus Corbicula; species Corbicula japonica. The sequence goes on from JAZAYU010000088.1 coordinate 1,056,085, forward strand.
TTTTATTACTATTCTAGCTTTTCTGAACGTTTTATAACCATACATTAATAACATTTATTCCGGCATAGTTGTATCAAATATTCATTTTGCCGATTGAGATATGTTTTAATTTTCTTTTTATCGAGGACAGTTAAACGACGTAAGCAGCAATACCTTTGAAGAAAAAATAACGTCATTAAATTCGTTGCATAAGAATAAATTAATGTCTTGCATAAGGTCTTTCAAAAGTTGAAACTGTGAGAGATATGCAATGATTTATTGCGTGTATATATACTGAACAAAAATAAAAAGTACCCACATTTATGCTTACTTTCTCATTAAGATATTTTCATTTATTCAGGAACGCTTTGAATGGTGTTGTTTTGTTAATCTCGGTTGTTTTTAAGTTTAACTGTTAATGAACATAATCTTCCACACCAAGACCTGAGTAACTGCCCATCGAATAGAAATTAATAATCGATTATCAAAACACTACATATTCAGTTCAAAGGGAGGTAATTGGAAATGGTTGGGAATTCTATTGTTGTTTATAGATTACTCGTTGTTCTATTAATGAACGTTTTATGATTTTATTGACATCAAGATCTGAACCAATTGATTTAATTCCAATAAATGTACGTAAATAGTGATAAAATCACTAACTTCATCTTAAAACCCTAATTATAGCAAAAGGAAAGATATCTAAGTTGTGACCTCAGATTTTCAAGAACATTTTATTCTTTTTAATTATTACAGAAATGCAGATTTGTTCAAAGAAGGAATTTAATTTTTTTCTTTTTTTTTTTCTAAATTTAAAAAACCATTGGTAAGTAAGCGGGTGCTTTTTATTTTGTTGAGTATATATTAACCTTAAAATCGTCTAACAGAGCCGGATGGGACGATTGAAATGAAGCTTTTATTTCTTCTTTTGCCACACAGCAATTAGTGATTCGTTTGTAAAGCAATTGTAATACTTATTATGAAACTGATGTTCAGTTCTTTTTTATTTTATCATTGTCCTTTAGTTTCGAAACCAATGATAAAAATAGGTAAATTACAAGGTAATAATAATTTAAATTTTGTTTTGCCAATTTCTAGTACTTATAAATGCGATTCTGTGCTGGAATTTCATATGCTGTATTCTAAACAACTGCGAGTCAGAAGGGTACAAGCAATCGTGGTAGGAAAACGAAAAAGCCCATATGTATAAAATGCTTTTATATTATGTTTTTTTCAGGGAATGAGTTTTCTCCATGAAACATTTTTGTCTCTGTTTTGAACTGGAATAGTTGGTGTTTTTTTTTCAATTTTTCCGGACTACCTTTTATAACTTATTATCTTCCTTTCCCTGTTTCAATGAATTATCTGTTTCATTTCATTCGCGAAAACCAAAAACTAATATTTTTACTTTACGCCACCTAAACATCAGTATTTCTTGTCGTTTAGGTAAATCATTTATTTGAGATCAATATTTCACGGAAACAAACAAATATCCTCTATATCCCTGTAATAAATTTGTTATCATCCAATAAAATCGATGATAGATACACTTCATTATATTTCATTGTAACAATTAATTATTCTGTATTTATTTGGAATGTTACCAATAGGGGCAAAGTAAAGCTGTCCAGCTGATTAATCGATTTTACCGTTGAAGCAACACATTAAAAAGAACGCACAAATCACCTTCTAATATTAATTATCAATTATTAAGGGGACGCAATCACACTGGATGGGGTAATGCATAGACTCTGACGGGGTTTTTCTTATAAAGTTAAGGTAATTTAAAAATAAAAAATAGACGATACCACTACAAGCACTAAACAGAATAATTTCTTGCATACTCTGCAAATATGGGACAGCTTAAAAGATAAACACAAGTGAATTTTAAAGATTTATAATAGCGTTTGAATACATTCTAAATACTGAAGATACAATTAGCAATTAGCAAAATTAACATGCCCAAAAGATGAGCAATATATCAAAATACTATGCTTTGTTGCGATAATAATGAAATGAAAAACCATATTTATGAAATTCAAGAAAGACTCCCATCATGACTATTTCCGGGTTCAAGATCAAAACATTTTATTATATAATTTTAAAATCCAACATTCATTTGACAGATGACCATAAATTATTGTAGATAGGTATTAATATGACAAATATATCTCTTTTCTATAGATTTTTATAAGCCATTACAAAGTTCTGTTGCAAACATATTTCCTTGTTGTGTGTGTCTTTGCTACGCAAATAAACCATTCTTTCCTATAACTGGAGCATCAAAACGTGATGCAGTGTAAGACAACTATATTTCTTTAATTTTGAAAGAAACAACACAATATTTGACCTTGAACCCGGAAGTAGACCTTTTTGTTCTTAAAGTTGACTTTTCATTTCATTATTACTTAAACATCATCGCGTCTGTTAATAGCACTAATTGCTAGTAACTTAAAGTTACAAACCGTTTAAGACACATTTTGCCTTCTTACATTTAAGTTGCAGTTTAAAAGAACGGAAATTCAAAACAGTTTTGTCAAGATCTCAAGGTGTTTTTTTTATAAATATACATTCTAAAGAATTATGCAGTCTTATTTACATGTGCAACAAACCCAGAGTCACTAAAATAATCAAAAGAAAAAAATATGATACTTAGCCTCAAGTTGTTGCAAACAATTTTGTTTACCAATTAGATAAGTCAAAAGAAAGAGACATTATTGTGCATTTACACAGCAGTATCAATTTACATAAAATTGATTTAGTTTCATGAGATGTTGTCCGAAACTACCATTCTTGCTCAGTTATCAGAAATAGGCTTTAACGGTATCAACTGGTCCTTAAATATACTGATTTGTTCAAAATTTTGGCTGAATTCGTCACGTCACTGTTCAGTCATTTAAAATGATACTGCCCCTGCTAGGGAGCGAACCCGCATGGCATCAGCGCCTAACCATGCATTGCAAATTACGTAACCTATTAAGCTAACCATGATAACCCTAAAATAAGGTTGTTTGGATAGCCCTGATAAACTTAATAGTAATACATAGTATTAAAAATAAAATTAATTATAACCAGTTCTGAAACATTGAAGTATTCCACTATGACCTCTAGATTATCTTTAAATAAATCCTCTTTTAAATACTGCCTGTAATCTGTATTTCTTGGAATGATTTTCCTTCCATATAAATCAAATAACAAAATTAATAGTTTAATGTCAATGAATGCAAATTCATCTTTCATTTATTCATAGGGTCAACATATTACCTACATAAATCGTAATCATAAATTGAAATAATAGATTGGATTCAAAGTTTAAATTCGTCAACTATATTGACTTTGAACGCAGTGTAGGTTTCATATAATGCTAATTAATCTAGTTTTCTGTCCGAAGGTCAAATTTTCACTTACATCCGTGGTTATGTATTTCAAAAAAACTGAAATGGTACATTGTATTCGGAGTTTAAATTCATCAACTATATTGACTTTAACGCAGTGTCGGTTCATATAATGCAAATTCAACTGACTTCGGTCAGTGTGCCAAATTATTAGCATTTACAATCGAAACGCTTTAAATTAAATAATCAGTTAAAGTTTTACGGTATGCAAAGATAATTAAATTAAAATGAAACGATCACAAATTATTTTATCGATGTTCCAGTTTTATTACCTAATTTAGTTTTGCTGTCACCAGATTCAAATTCGATGATATTCAAGCCACCTGGTTGGGTTATAAATATCCTGTGATAAATAACTGTCAATTTTTGCCAAGTTTAGTATTCATATGAATTTAATGTTGGTTTTTCTGTTAATTAATAAAATTGTCATCAATCAAGTGGATTTACATTGGCCATGATACTGGGCCTCGGCCTTGGACCAATATGACTTTCCTTGGCCCAATAACAAGGCCAATATGAATTAACATGATTTATATATTATAAAATAACTATTTGATGGAACGAAGAAAAACAAAACGAAATCAATTTTCACTATAAACATGCTTGGAACTTAAATTGACCGGCTCGGTGTCTTTTGAACTTGTAAGCATACGCTGGGTATCGAACCCGTACGGTGACAACGCCAACATATTATTAAACAGTTTTGCACCAGAATTCTGACATGTAATACAAAAAAGGATTATTCGCATATCGTGTAACATTACGGTTTAAATTTGATTAATAATGCACAACCATAAAAATTTGCACACGTTAAATGGACTAGATTACGCTATGAGTTGTTTATGTTTGAAAAAAAGATCTTGTTTTTCCATTTTACTTTTTGGCTTCCTCGGGAGGCTGTTTGTTTTGGTGTGGCAATTCCTGATATGCATTATTGATTTTTATAATCAAAGTACTGACCTACCATTAGTCAATTGATTCATATATGACCAAACCTAATGGTACAAGATTGCATTGTAAGAAAAACCGTATCCTCTTTCATTAAGCATGCATTTGGTTGCATTTCTTTCACACCTAATGCATGATATTATGACAGTCCAACCACTATCCATATAAATTCTACGGTGGTTTACAACACAAGCTGTTGCTCATTTTAGTTATTTGCATAACCATAAATTTTAATTAGTTTTCCATTTTTGCGATGTTAACTATTTAATAAATTTAAGCTGCGTTTGCACATAATATTGTGATTAAGCAAGTCAGATTTTAAATGTGAGAACTGGATGCACATCTGAAACTATATTATTTGCATAGGTCAGTAAGGAATTACTGGTCCAATGTTACAATTTATTGTTAATATCTTGCTCTAAAAAATAAAGGTGCTAACTCCTTTTAACAAAAACAACATTTAATATGAAACAATTGGGCAGCTTTTAGGGTCAAGGATTCTACAAATTATTAATTTGCTTATTTTAATGTGAAAAAACCCTGAAGATAATGTGAGCCATAAATTATCAACACATTAACATCATGTTGTCATAGTTCTGATACAAGCAGTGTTTATCGCACAAGACCGTGAAATATTAAAATAAATTGATGCTTCCGCTTTTCAAAGTTTATTGTAAATTGTTGAACATGAACTAGTAACACACAGATTGAAATGTCACGTTTGACTGCAGGGGCGATATATCTCCATGACTGACCCCTCCACAAATTGAATAATATGACATTAATGATAATACATGTATGTAGGGCAAAAAGTACAGTGCCCAAGGTTATAAAACTGAGCAAGGAAACCAGTCTCAAATCTCAAGCATCTGATTGGCTGAAATGGCGACTGGTTTCCAATCTCAGCTTTATAACCTTCAGCCCAGATCTATCACTTATCTTCGATTGGGAAATTGGAAATAAGACTCTTCGGCTGTTACTTGACACGGCCTCGTTATACTCCGAAATATCTAACCCTCACAGAGTTTTCCAGTTGGGCAAAGCATAATGATAGCCAAGCGAAACGATATTTACTTTCAAATTGTTTAATAGTGGGCAGCAAGTCTTTTTATTGGTTGGTACTAGACAACTTGTGCTTTTTCATACGGGGACCGGTGTGTGTTTGGTGCACCACAGACTGTTTCAAGGCTGTAACCTATCGGGTTTCATTTTTTAGTTAAATGTTTGAGGCATCTTATTTTGAATTAATCAATCTCTTTTCCTATACTTGTTGAGGCTGTGCAGTGTTCTGAATGTGATAATTCCTGATATGCATGTTTTATTTTATGATTGATACATGTATTATTATAATATTTCAGTCAGAAGTGTTACAATAAAACTCTGATTTTTGCAAGAAATGCAAGAATCGTGAGAGATAGCTGCTGCGGTGTCATTTTTAATAGGAGTAACTCTTACTTAATAGTAACAGTTACTCCTATGGTTACAGTAAGATTTGTAGGCTAAGAATGCACGAGAACACATTGCAAGCATTTTAAGAATGTTACTATCAGATTACTATAAATTCAGCGTTAAACACTTAATCGTAAACTTTTTTTTGACATATCTGTCGTTTGGCTGGATTTTTGACCATTGGAATGTCGTAAATGAAAGTGATGTAATAAAATAAATAGATCATTTCGATAGGTGGATTGTTTTACCATAGAAGGTGTTAAACATAGTTATACACTGTTAATCAGCTCAATTTTCAAATGTTGTGCGCGGTGTCCGTTTATGTTATTTAAACCTAACCCTTTTTTAAAAGCATGAATTACAAGGTTCCTGGACTGGAGGTTATAAAGCTGAGATTGGAAACCAGTCTCAAATCTCAAGCATCTGATTGGCTGAAATGGCGACTGGTCGCCATTTCAGCCAATCAGATGCTTGAGATTTGAGACTGGTTTCCATGCTCAGTCTTATAACCTTGGGCACTGAACTGCGTCCTTACTGAGCTATATTTCTCTATTTCATCAATCTTAAACGGTTTCCATCAATACCGTTTCTCTTAATTAAAAATATGATTGTTTTCTCTTGTATATGTACGGGGAGACGTTTTACGGCTGCCACACAGCACAAATAGCGCTACTGATTTTTTTTAAATGATATTGACATACTTTCATATATTCTTGCTTAATTTTTTACAGGTATTCTCCGTCTGTTTAGTGTTGGTACATGGTCAGTCGGCTCGACCTCCGCGACCTCCACCAAGTGGAGGACCACAGGGCACACCAGTACCAATGCCAGCAGCGGCAGACGCACCTGCACAAACCTCACCACCAAGACCCAAAGGATGTGTAAGTGATTTTTAATTACTGAACAAATGTGTTTGACGGTCCTGCAACACTTTGTCGGGGATATTCATTAAGGAGTTTATACTTTGTAGTAAAAAGTGGTATAATAGATATTTTATCCTTGCTTTCTGTGCTTATTACGCTTTTGATGTCACGAAATGGCAATTAATTGCTCAATTTTATATCGCAATGTCTGCAGTGATGCTTTAAAACCGGTATTTCAGCCACACACAGTAGACTTTAACTGCCTGATGCGGAAATGAACATAAAAACACACGTTCAACAGAGTTATTTTACTGTCTGTCGTTTATTGCTGATGCCACCAATCTAACATGATATAGTTTTCTAAGCATTGTATCTTATTTTTATGCATAAAATATTGACGTAAATTTGTTCAGTATGATTTTTCCGGCATTGTGTGTCATATGCTTGTCATAATTAATGCAACGAAAGTTGTGACAAGTATTATGACGTCTTATTAACATACTACTCACACCCTTGTAACTAATTACTTGAGAATACTTTTCGTGTTAGAAAAATCTTTCAAACCAATAGTTTAATGCGGAAATACCGAAATATTCCTACTTCTTGGGACAGTAAAAATTAATTATAAATTTACGAGTCATTTTATAAGTTATTCTTGAATCCTTGTTGTTTGATTTCTCATTCTGAAGTTTCTTCGCCAACAGATGGTATTCTTAGAGACAACCACTCTACAGCTTCCTAAATCTATATAAAGCACGGTTATAATTATCGAACGCATATCTCATCTCCCAAAGTTAAGAGACGCATAAATACCGTTTCTGAAAAAGTCCCATAACAAAGGGCAAAAGTACCGATCATAAAGTGTCCCAAAATATCGGGATGCAAAAATAATTTTGTGAAATAATATAACCTCGTAATATTTAGGGTGTCCCAAGACAAAGGTTGACTACGGTCAGCAATAAAAAAGTGACATGCGGTCAGGACAAAAAAAAACTCAATGAAAACTTTGACATAGTTTTGAAATAAGAATCATTGCGACAAGAATAAATTACAAAAGGTAAAGGAAAAGGTTTTTTTACATGTCAAAGGATGCAATAATGCAAATCAGCCAAGAAGAAAAAAATAATTTGACCTAAATTCCAGTGACCTCACCAACAGTCATTATTGCGACGTGGGCCTGGACCTGATGACATACTCTGTGCAAGTTTCACATTTTTAGATCGACAGTAACCATGTTCTTCTCAGGATTACATAAAGACTTAACTTAACAAAATAACATAAAAGCTTGATATCCATAACTAATCCATACACAATATCGATATGGTAGGACAGTGTTATGCACTGTTATCAGTAAAGTAACCCGTTATCGATGTCATGCAGTGACTGTTACGTATATCAGGGCTATCCGATCAACTTTTTTTGTGGTTGTCTCGGCTACCTCAGTTGGTTACGTTGCAGTACAAGCTGGGCTAGGCGCTGACGGTTCGGGTTCGCTCCCAGCTAGAGACACTCTCTTCCATAACTGCCTGTGAACAGGCTCAGTTTAAAGTGCCTGTTATATTTCATTTTTGTGGTTTTCGGTGGTTTGTCATCTAATTTAATTCAGGATGTGATCTATGTTCAGAAAGAATGATTAACTAGTTAAAATGTGCTTTATATAGAACTAAACTTCGTAGATAGGTATAAAATATGACCATTTAATGTCACTTTATATTAGCTTCTTTTCGCAGTTTAAAGGATAAACAGCAGAAACCTTTGAACATTTTAAAGCAATTATTTATATTTGTTGAAAGTTGCACGATCCTGTAGGCATGTAACATCTGAGAAGCAATTTGGTCTTCCAGTGTAGCGAAATCATTCATAAACTCAATTTTAATGGGATTGTTTGTAAACAGAACCCAAAAACATAAACACAAAAAAGGGTAACTTGTTTACAATGACACGACATAACAACAAGGGGGAAACACTTACTTGAATTAAATCCACCCCGAATAATGCGAAGATAATATAAAAGATTAAATAAAGAGCTTTGAAGTAACGAGTACTGCGAATTTTTATTTCGCGCTAGTTTGGTTCAATTTTCGCGTATTTCGCGCTACGGCAAGTGCGCGAAATTCAACCCCAGCGAAATTTAATCATTTAACAGTGTTTCGTTATAGAAAATACAGTTGCGCGAATTAATGCCCCAGCGAACTTGTTATTTACGATTTTGTGCAAAAGTTCGTCCCCGCGAAATAAAATGATGCTACAGTATAAAATATTACAGACTCGGCTTGACCGTGTCAGCTTTAAGGGGTAACTGATGCGCATATTACTGTCCATGTCACCGGTACAACGGTTAAAAATAATTATCCCAAACGCTGGTTTGCATATTGCGGTACACATGGAACCTTCAATGCGGTATTTTCATTTTTATACCATTCCAAATCACCGGCAGCGTATGGTACCCAAATAATGTCAAAGCATATATTTGCGCTAAAATAGAAAACAGTAGGCGGAATAACTTTTGTTGTAACATTTTGGCCAGGTTTAATTATGGTGTTTTCAATATCCGAGCCAATAAAGCTTTGGATATTGTTCAATCACAAGGATAAACTTCCTGCTTTTTAAATATGACATTGGCATCGTTCTCTACCATAAGCAGGATCTTTCTCAAACCGAGTCTGCAATATTTTCGTATTTGTCGTGTTCGGTGGCTTTCCTCATTTCCTAATCATCCTCTTTTGAAATTCTTTATTGACTGATGGTGAGGCTGTGTTTTCTGATTGTGGCTTTTCCTTATATGCGCACTTTAAATGTTTACAATCACGAGAATCTTCTAGGTGAGATCATCGGAATGTACGGCGGTTAATCTGTATGTCCTATCCGTATTTCAGTCACCAGGTTGCGGACCCACAGAAATCTGTGCAGAACTTGGGGCAACCTATTGTAGAAGTGGACAAGTTTGTTCAGTTTGTATAAGTAAGTGTTTTATGTGACATAACTAGATCAAAAGGCAAAACGCAAAGAAATGTTATTTTAACAAAGGCTGATTAAGTTCTTGAATTGTAATATGTGAAAAAGTCACATAATCATTTAACTGTATGTGAATGTTCACGGTTTTATTTCACTTTTTTTCAAACTAAATATCTACATGTGTTGTGTACTGTTTTATCAACTTTACGTCATAAGTAGATAGCCAAGTGCCATATTACTTTCTAACCGGGTTCATGTTCCCTTTCAGAAATGTCATCAATTCGATTTCCAGCATCAGCTTTAGCTGGAATGTTCGCAGCTCAGCAACCACCGGCACCGGTCGTTCCAGGTAAAGTTTTTAAAGGTTTATATTTAAAATTAAAAAGGAATGGTTTGTATTTAAATTAAAAGAGGCATACCCTTAATAAAGAAAAATATATGTTTCATTTTGTCCTTATTCAATATTTACTATATACATTAAAGAAACATACCCGAAATGTACAAAACATTGAATCCCCAATTTGCTATATTCCAGTATTTAATATAATAATTAAAGAGGGATAATTGAAGTATAGAAAACATTGAATCCCCAACTTTGCCATATTTCAGTATTTGATATATAAATTAAAGAGGCATACCCGAAGCATAAAAACATTGAATCCCCATTTTGCCATACTTCATTATTTTATATATAAATAATAGAGGCATGCCTGAAGAATAGAAAATATTGAAGCCCCGTATTACCAACTTCCAGTATTTAATATATAAAGTAAAGAGCCATACTTGGGGTATAGAAAACATTGAAATAATGTTGCCCTTACTCAGTGTTAACTACCTGAAGTATGCTTATTCTTATGAATTGTTCTGAATCATTTGAAGAAATATTTGGCTAGATGATGCATGGTAAAAGAAATACCGGAATAATCTATCTAAAATATGTTTTAAAAAGTTGGATTCACTAGACTGATTTTGTTGGTTTATATTATAATTATTTGAATTTTTCTTATTGTTCTACTGGGCTGAAGGTTATGAAGCTGAGATTGGAAACCAGTCTCAAATCTCAAGCATCTGATTGGCTGAAATGGCGACTGGTCGCCATTTCAGCCAATCAGATGCTTGAGATTTGAGACTGGTTTCCATGCTCAGTTTTATAACCTTGGGCACTGAATTGTAGTAGTTAATCTGAGTAATAAGATTGCATGTTTCTTATTTTATTGACTGCTTGATATATATTTCGAGATGTATTTGAAAGTGGAATTATGATAAGAAATAACAAAGACAACACTAAGCTAAAACTATGAAGGCAAAATTGATGTGAGTAATAATTTAGTTCATATGTGTTATAAAGTAAATCAAAATTACATTTAAAATGGTGTGTTCTATTAAAAATTTAACTTGAGAAAAGTGGCGATAACAAAATTCTTAATTAATAATTAACAACAATATAATTTATTTTTTCTGGAACCGCCGGGAAAGAAATTAAGTATCTTTAAAAAATCTTTATATACTAAGACATTTCGTTATAATAAGGGTAGTCAGTTATTAAGCATACTGAGGTCAAAATGTAGTTCATTAGTTTAACCTCAATGAAAACTCGGTTTACACATTCTCAATAATTAAGATGATGACATTATTTTGATCCGATAGAGTTCAAACTTGATATGAACATCTGGCTGGAAAATCAAGTTGAATAGGCATTAAAACACAATACGTTTAACAAACATTTAAGTCAAACATAAAGAATAATTGTAGTTAACAGACAATATGCACATTCTTACGAGGTCATATAAACATAAAACACGATAATAGATAATGTTAATTTCAAAAGTGACACGAATAATGAAGAAGATATATTTCAGTAAAACATTCTATAACTGAATTAAATTATTTCTAATGCTCATGGCTAAATTTGCAATTGTGAACGCAATCATTAACTATTTAAATTTATTCAAATAAAGCCATATCATGGAATATGTTGTTTTTACAGTTTTCTAAAATGTATTTAAGGTTACCATTTATCATTCAAGACATGTTGGCTTATAAAATTATAGTATCTCCAGCTGGGAGCGAACCCGTACCGTCACGGCGACAGCGCCCAGCCCTGCAATTTCTGCGATGCAACCAACTGAGCTAACCGGGACAACCCCCAAAAAGGTTGATCGGAAAGCCCTGATATACGTAACATTCACTGCATGACATCGGTCACGGGTTATTTTACTGATAACAGTACCGACTAAATGTACGGGGAAACTTATAACGGTCGCCACACTGCACAAATAGCGCTACTGTGAAAACATTTGGTCCACAGGGCGCGGTGCTGATTTTCATTCTATGTCAATATGGAAATCTAAGAAAATCCTGTCCTCAAAAAATCATGAAACTGAAATTAAAATATTTCACAGAATTGTTCTAAGAAGGCCTTTTATCAAACTCCTTCACACCATGTTGCTTCGTAAGAAAATTGACAGGGAGAGGGGCTAGTTTTCATTTTTATTATACGAAAAACTTTGACAAACTTTCTTAGAAACCGTTGGCCCGATTTCAAAATCATGTCATGGGAATGTTCCTTCCGTTGCTCTTTATCAGATTCCTTCATGCTGTTTTTTACAAACTTGGCCAACAGGGGTTGGAGCTAGTTTTCATTTTATAGCAAAACGAAACATTTTCGAATTCTCATCATAAACCACTCACCAGGAATGCACGAGAAGGAAGATTTAGGAACTGTGGTCTGTTTTTCATCACTTTGCGACACTTGTTTCATTCTGATCTCGCATGAACGGATCGTGTTCTTTTTAGAGTTTTAACCTTTGGCATTTATATCAGCATTCGCGTTTTAAATTTTTAGTTTCTGGTTTGGAGGTAATTAGTTTCCGTCTCTACACATAACCTTTAATTACCTCCTATTTCATAACTGTCAGCTTTATACAAATTAACCAAAATAACTTTACTGCCTAACCGGTAAACTCGTCACGTTTGTTTTTCTTTCATTGCTTATAATTAATTAGTTAATTTCTAAACATTCTTCAATATATTTATTAAGAATTTTAGACTTTCGTCTAAAAAGTTTGGAATACTTTCAGTTTTTGAAATGAACTGGCGGCTTAATGTTGGTGCCACTTTTTATGCTCCGCAAAAGGGGCAGCATAGAGTTGCCCTCCTGTCTTCTGTTACTCCATTATTTGCCTTGTTAGGGCAATAACTAAAAAATTATTACTCGGAAATAATAGATCTAATATGGGAAGAACGCAAGAACTTTAAGGAATAGAATAGTAATGCCTATTTTAATGAGATTTCGTACGGATTTTAACTTTTTAAAGTATAAAAGCTTGAGACTTGAAACTTTGTCAGTTGATAGAGCTATTTCAGGTTATGGAAATTGCGGAAGATCATATCTTTGTGTCGGTTATTTTGAGTTATGCCCCGTGGTTATAATTTGCAAATGTAACCTTGTTCAGACATTACCTCGGCCATACAGAGGGAGATCTCGTAATAACATTGCCCAAATGTTCAGCATGACGAGGTGATGAGTGGCATGCAATACCCATGCCCGTACACCCAAGGCTTAAGTCACTGTAACTACAAATAAAAGTATCTTTTCCTGGCTGTAACTTTGTTACAAATAGAGGGATTTTACACTAACTTCGCACATGTGATCACACGAAAATTTGTCATGTATAAGACAAAGTCTTTCGCCAAGGCAAATGCCACTGTTACTTACAATAGTACTTCGTTATGAACGGATGGATTTGAATTACTTGGCACATGTGATCACCATATCATAGCAATATATCACGTTAACGATCAGGCTTCCTTCCTAGCAGGTCAGGTCACTGTTACTAACATAGACTTTTTTTATGACATATTCTAGTTCCTTGAAAATTCTTTCCATTCTCCCATTCTTTTATCTGGGGACCATATGCCGCTGAACATGGAGTGGTATTAATCCGAAAATACCGCATTAAAGGATCCATGTTCACCGCCATTTGCATACCATCGTTTGGGATGGATCGAAATTGTACTGTTTATTGGTGTAAATATTAAGTTGTGCTCAACCCGGGGCTAGGCGGAATGGGCAGTTATATGCATTTCCGTTACTGCCCATGAACAGGCTCAATCAAACCGAGCCTGCAATATGTTTATATTTGTCGTGTTTGGTGGTTTTCAAAGTTCCCTTTTCATCTTATCCACTTATATTTTTTGGATTTAATTCGATGTTATTTTAATTTTGTAGATATATCAACTATAAAATAAAAAAAGAAGTACACTTAGCATATATAAGCTACACATGTTTCAAAGGTTAACAATTTTGCAAAACATTGAATAACATAACATCCCATTACAGTTTGATACAAAACAATACGTCACGTTTGATCACAGTGCATTACAATACAATATAATAACATTTAACACAAGACAGGTTTGCTTCTATTGCTGAATTTAACTCATTTAGTTAATTGTAATTTATAATAGTTATTTGTCCTACATCTAACATTAATTACGTATTTATGAGATGTAAACCGCTAATTAAATAAAGTTGCAATCATATAACACAAATTTCTGACAACAATATGCATCTCGCCAGAAAGGTAAACAAGGGTTGAAGGTTATAAAACTGAGCATGGAAACCAGTCTCAAATCTCAAGCATCTGATTGGCTGAAATGGCGACTGGTCGCCATTTCAGCCAATCAGATGCTTGAGATTTGAGACTGGTTTCCATGCTCAGTTTTATAACCTTGGGTAAAGATGTTTACGTTTTTATTGAAGCACACAATGTCAAAAAGATTGCAACAAGATTGCTTATCACTCTGAAAGTAGCGAGACGCAGTTTTATGTCAAATTTATAATAAACACGGCGTTATTTTCTAGACATATCCAGATTAGCTACAGTAGTTGTAATCTACAATAATTGTTCAAAGACTTTCGTTTGGTTTAGCCCTCTCAAGTGACGAAAGTATATTTAATGACTCCTGGTTTTCAACTGAATACAATCTAGTCAGAATGCGATAACCATGTTGTTATTCTTCAGTCGATAGCAATCAAATCAACTATTTCAAATGCTTTGTAATTTTATGTATTTGGCATTCTTTGTGATAGTCAGGAACTTTATTCTCTTTTCATAAATATTTTTTGTTCAGTTCCGCACATGTTTTTGCGTTTCGGGCAACCCCATTCACGCCTGATCTTAATAATGAATCTTTGTTCACCATTAAATGCTTACCGTCCTTCTTGTTATTGACCAAACAGCGTTTTTGTAGATGTACACTCACACAAAGTTCTAATTGGTCATCGATTGTGTATGTTTATAATGTATTCTAGTTTCAATTTTTTCCCTACGTTGAGAGGTTGTTAAAAGAATTCTTTTATCTGGGAATCAATATTATTAAATGTCTTTTTTGTCTTTATTGATTGTTTTCCTTAACGAATACATAAAACATTTACTTACACTGCAGGGTCACAATTAGAACAGTCTTTAATTGAAATGGATGAAATTTATAAAATTTGGTAATTTGAAGGGGTTATTTGACTAAAAATGCTGCTTATTAATAAAGTTTTATGTTTTTCCAACTAACGAGGGTTTATTTTGATACAAAACAAGCTATTTAGACAATTGTTCAGGTTGCTTGACCTTTAATTGCATATAAATGCATTTTTAGCAAAATTAAGGATAACTCTCGCCAAACTTTTTAAAAGTCAATTATTACAAGATTAAAGTATAAATTGAAGAATGTTGATGGCAATGAATCACAAATAAGTTGTTAAGTCAATGTCTTTCTTATAAATACTTTCGGACGAAAAGTAACCAATTAGCACTTTGGGTGAGTGTATATATTTACGCGGGCTAGGCGAAAAGGGCATGAATATTATTTTCCATTACTGCTACTGAAAATCAACAATCAAAGCGAGTCTACGATATTTTTTATATTTGTGTATATGTCGTGTTCGGTGACTTTTTTAAGTTCGTTTCATATATTTACAAAGTTTATGTTTTGATCTAATTTTCCCATCTTTACTTTTTCTTAAGTTCGATGTCAATCTCTTCTGATCATGACTTAACAAATGGCGTTATTAAAACTTACCATTAATTATTTCATTTTGAAAATTTCAGCTCAACCGGTTATGCCCACACTACCGCCAGCTAACGCATTGTAAGTACCCACATAATAGTTGTCAACATAACCATTTTATTATTAATCTGTTCTGCACTATTTTAATGTGATATTATATTACTATATTACTTACTAATAGATTGCATGTGGCATTGTGCGATGTTAGATGTATGGTTGAATTTTACACCTTGTTTTCTTGCATGATCCTTCATAAAACATCTTTGTAGTTATCAGTTTCATTGACATCCCTTGATGATTCCTCATAAGTTTGCTAATTTCAAACCATACAGATTGTCAGCAATTGTGGGTGGCAGTATATAGGCATACTTGAACTATCCTTTTGGGCGTAAACGGATGGTATGTACTGTGTCTGTCTCTTACACGGTTGGCTAGGCGCTACGCCATATTTGTATGGCTTTTAGGTTATCCATACATTTACTATATTTAAGAACGTTTTACTTACATTGGACCCACAGCGAACACGTAATTACTTTTATATGTATTGTTAAATGTCAACATGTTTTCTTTTTGCAGCGAGTTTTTCATACATTATAAGTTATGTTTACAGAAAGATGTACCAACACTTGATGAATTAGTAGAGAGTCAGATAACGTTTCTTGTAGGACTGTCAAACACAACACGTCTTAATTTGCACCTTGTAGCACACCTACTTTCGCACATTATTCATGCTGCATTTATATGTTATATCACTACATTTTGTCAAGTAATTTAACTGTGTCACGATTTTACTGTGTTTATAGCTAAAGACTGTTCCTCAAACGTGTATATAAACCTATCAAATTACTTATACATAACTGCATACATAACTTATTTATAAATCAAACTTCAACACATAATGATGTACAAATAACGTCTTTAACATGTTAAATAAGTAGTGTGGTTGGGAAGTTGTGAATGGTGTCAGTACAAAATATCAGTTGTATACATAATGGCAATAAACCAGTTGTCATGTGTTGTATACATGACAAGACAAATTACTGGCAGTAAATCATATAAGAAATCTACGAAATGTCCATCTCAAAACAAATAGCGTATGACCGACTGCAGTCGAGAATAAATTAGATCGTCTTTTTGTATCAGTGACTTCATGGTAGTCAGCAAATCATACACTAATTTTTAAAACTTACTCAACGTACAAAGAGGCACGCTTAAAAAAGAATCAAAAACTCCAAATGATTTTACAATATGCCCAATCCTAGAATCTTGTTATTACCGAAATAACAAAAAAATGTGTTGTTATAATGTTTGTAATCTTTTTTCTTGTGTCTTCTGTCTCATAAATTAACCGATTTGTTTATAAAAGACAATCACCAGATGAAGGTTATCTGTTATTATATTCGATATTATCATCACAAAAAATGATACGATATTACGAAAAATACCGAACGAGTTCGGATGATATTTCTGCTGAAATTGAATTCTTCTTCACTCTTGACCGCTAACACTACTGACATGTATCTATTAACAATATTTTGTCGTTCATTGTTTTGTATTTTACTGTGTTGTGTAATCATGTAATCTGGATTAATTTTCAGGAAAAGAGCAAAGAATGACAAAGAAATATCTATTATTGAATATGCTGCTCAGCACAGAAAGTCTGTGTAAGAAATAATTTACTACAAGGTTGCTCGTAACTTCATTTTTTTCTTCCATTTTTTTTACATTTTTTTTTGTTTAATTGGACGAATCTGACAAATGTGTTAGTCTGCTTTCCGTGTTTATCAAAATTGAAATAAAAATGCTTAGTTTGTGAACTGTGAATGAAAAAAAATCCATTTAAAGGCGGGTCTTTGAAATACGGTGTTTATGTTTCTTCTCTCAACATGTGCAAAATGATATGAAGAAATGATTGACAATATTTAGTGAATATCTGTTACAGTATTTTTATATGAAGACATCGATCCAATATATAATGTAAACGATTTTGATTCTTAAATATTAATAGTCGTGACAAAATTAATTTTTGTAGACTAACTGAAGGCGCCGATATTCAAAATGGCAACTTCAAGCCCCCAAGGCCTCCTCCTCGTAAAGGACAAGTTGACTATGACGTAGTTACAGGAACACCTATGTAAGAGCACCAAGTGGTTTAAAAGTTTTAAATTGGTAACAAATAAGCAGATAACTCAAATACTATTAAATCATTTCTAGAAAGTCACAATTATGACCCTGTTAACCTTCCATATTCAAGTATTGTAAGGCACTCAGTTTCTGATTTGGGTTGGAGAACCACACCGCCCTGAATTCGGTGAAAATAACATTTGAACAAAAACTTACTTTTAAAAGCCTTCTTATAAAATACTGGTCAGTAATGTTCCACAATTTATTTTATTGTAATTTAATAACAAAACCTTAAATACAATATTGAGTTTTTGAAAAAAAAATGTTTAAGATAATGCAATTACTTTATTAAAATTATTTACTGAACAAATTATTTACTAGAAACATAAACATTGCAGAGACACACTGCAAGAGGGTCCTTCATTGATAGACACGTCGACTACGACAGCCCCTTACATTGAAAACATAGCGCTTGACATGTAAGAATCATGTATTCTTTACACACACTAACCACGTGACTAATGCCCTGACGTGTATTCCGTATTCCTGTTAAGCACCTTCTGCAGTCTTACAGTACTGTGAACGTTTAATGTTACAAAATTTGCGTCTATCGTGCATCATGCGTCTTTTAATTTTATCGTGCAACTGGATAAGTTACTTGAATATGCAAATTTATACGATTTAATTTCAACCATTCATCTTTTGAAATCAATTTCAAATTTTTAGCAATTGCGTACGAGGATTATATGAATCTATGAATCGGCAGAATCGTGTATCGTGCGTTTACCGTGTATAGTGCGTCCGTCTTTCGCGTATCGTGCGTCCGTCTATCGTGTATCGTGCGTCCGTATATCGTGTATCGTGCGTTTCGTTTGTAACCTTTAACGTTCACAGTACTGTTTAATTGCACTGTCAGCGGTAGAAGTAAAAGTATCAAAATCTCCCTAACGGTAAAAACTTTACATAAGTTAATAAAAGTTAAAACCATAAACAAATATCTAGGCAAAAATTATAAAATTCTATTTACATCCAAACAAAAAAAACTAAACACACAAAAATTATTTTAAATGCCTTGTGAGCACTATTATATTACAGACAACAACATTTTGTGTCCTTATTAAAGAACTTCTATTATGAAGAGAGTTATCAACATTTGTCACATATTTACGCCACCGGAACTTTTACGCATTTCTCATATTGATTACATATGGTTGGAAAAGGGACAAAAATATATTGTTGTCAGTATCATTTTACTCTTGCGGGTCTTTAAATTGATGATTTTGTTAGTTTTTGTGTATGATTGTGAATAGAATTTTAAAGAATGTTTGGATTTAGCTATTTTTCTTGAGTGTTCTAACTACGTAACAGACCCAAAATAAAGATGCATTTATAATATTTAGCTGTTCAATGTGTTATTGAACTGCATTTTGCCGTTAGAGAGATTTTGATAATTTTCTTTTTTATCATTGAACGTACAATGAGGATTGTAGACGGCCCTTAACTGTCCTGGCTTAATGTCAATGATATCATATGATACCGAAGTATAACTAAATACTGCGTATAATTAAGCAGTTATTGTAAATATTGTAAATATAATTAAGAAGTAACTGTAAATACTGCGTAAAATTAAGCAGTTCTCACACTGTGATTAAAAGATTGACATGATAGCGGACATAAATTATTGCAAACTCCTCGCAGCGGTAACTTCCCCTTACAGTTTCAAAAACCACTGCTATCACGAAGCAATATTAACCGAATTTTATTTTTTATTTTATTCCTTACTTATAATTATTTTTTTATTTAAACCCTAACGTATAATACGTTTTTCTTCTTAAACCATATCTTATTAAATAATCATATATTTTTTTTTAATTTTTACACTACTATTATTAACTGGTAACGTGTCACCAGATTTTGTATACTTCTTCAATGATAAAATGTATCACGCAAACAAAAATATTAATAGAAAAGAATTTTTAAAAAGACATTTATCATCACCACGTGGTACGCTACGTCACACTTGTGATATCAGGGATTTGCGCCATATCTAATCGCTGCGTGGAGATTCAGATAGTTAACAAACAGACAGTAGAGAAATGGAAACAACTACTTTTATATTTAAAACAGGTATCAGTATCAACAAAATGGAAATTTGTTCGAACCACAACATTTATTATGCAATCATGTAACTTTTCACAAACTATGATAATTGATGTGTTACATTTAATGAAATTCTAAGTAACCTATGTAGAATTCTGGTCACAGTAAAATTCCGGAGAGACGTTAATGGAATGGACACAGAAGAAAATTGACTGTTAAAACACACACCATACATGATCCAGCATACAGTTAAAACCACGAATTTATAGATTTTTACAGGGTTTTGTTTGTTCTTTTTCTAGAAATAATATAGATTCCCAGACAGTCAAATATCCTATTATAGTGAGGGTACCTGGAACTTCTAGATCTCCGTAAGATTTTACATAAGCTATTGCAGTTATGAGGCATTATGTTCCGGATCTGGACGATAATTATTTAATAACATCTTAACCGTATAATTATATTTCTTTTCCTAATCGATCGTAAGCAGACAATATTTGATAACTTGTGTAATTCTTAATTACACCACATCAATGTAGAGCTTCACTTAAAATAACGCGAGAGATAAAACATATTTTAATATTATAGTAGCTTTGCTTAAACTTTTTCAAAGTATTGTTTATTAATATATTGTGCTTAAATTTTCTCAACGCGTATTGCGACATAGTTGCGGTATACTTTGACTAGAAAGCCAACATTACCTTAATTCAAAAGTACACGTTATTCGACATAAATTTGACTACGCAAAACATTTTCAGAAAATCAACTGTAAAGGTAAACTCAAATGACCCATATTCTACCACACCGGATGATCATATGGGACACATTGACCATTCACAAATGCAGAAGTGGTACCAGCAGTACCTTCAGTTCAAAGCTGAGCAAGCCAGCATGTAAGAATTAGGGATGGGCCGAATTTACGAACATTCGAATATTCGGTTTGACAACAAATATTCGAATACGATTTTTGAAATCGAATATTCGGGTATTAGTTAAAAATATAAACATGTGTTGTCTCTTCCAAAAGACGGTTGCATGAAAATTACTGGACTTTTCCGTTATAAAATATGTCTATACCGGCATGAAGACCACGTATAATTACAGCCTATAAAAATACGCGAATGTTTATTGATTTTTTTTTCTCATTGTTGAGCAGAGGATAACGTCCATTCGTCTGCCTCGTTGTGTTTGTTGGACATATTAACACTTTTCATAAAAGTCGAGTATTCGAATATATTCAAAAATGTCTAACGAATATTCGAATAGTATTCGGTATTCGATCCCATCCCAAGTAAGAATATAAATGGTTAGAAACACTGAGACTACAAAATAGTTAAAGGTCATTCTGTAATCTTTTGCGAATAATAACAACAGCTTATCAATATGTACCAAACGGTGGAGCAGTTTAGAATTATAACGCGCATTAAAGTCAATTCTTAAATAACCGAATAACCCAAACTAGATTAAATGACGAAAAACTGATTCGATCTGTTTAAGAAATAAATGGTTGTACTTTCTCATTTCTTAATTTCGTTAAACCGTGTTAATTAATATAATATTATAACATTAAAATTGCGTAGGTTTATCGATTCAGTCAAATCTACTGGCATTATAAAGCTTAAACACATTGAAAAATATGCTGCCTATTATTTTCGGTTGTCTTTGTAAAAAACTTGCTTTCAAAAAACACATTAATAAAAGCGTTTTGTTACAGAAATCAACGTTCTGGAGTTCAGAGCGGACCTGCCCAACAGGCTGATGTTTTGTAAGAAAATAATACTTAATTTGCATTAAATGATTTATCATTGTTTATATTTTTCAATATTTGCTAGATTAAAGGGAATATGTATCGCCATCATTATAAGCTATGTTATATTTTGGAAAGGAATGATAATTAAATAGTTGTAGGGATTCATGAGGAAAACTTTATATCATCTGCATGAACAACGACATTGGTGACAAAGAATGAAAATGCATATTTCACCTTTTTATTGTTGTGCAAGTTGAATGAAACAATTGTGAGCTATATTAAGTAAATCAATGTCAAATTGTTATATAAATTGAATAAACTGTCATTTGTTAGATACACAAATAAAATAAAACGTCAATACATTTTCAGCGACTATGCCTCATTCCAACAATTTCAAAACTGGTTGCAACATCATTCGCATGAGCAAAACATGCAACCCCAACCAGTAGCAAGGACGACTCCAATGGTGCCTACTTACCCTCAACAACCAATCATGACCGTACAACAGCCTATACCTTTACAACCAAATCATTTGTAAGAACGTTAATCATTCTTTAAAAGAGATCAAATTATTAAAGTTCTTTATTTTAATTGTTCACGAGAAAATTTATTCAAAAAACTGTATTTGGTCGCATGCTTTAATTTTGCCTTTAATGTGTATTTAAAAGATGTAGAATAATAACGATAAACTTAAAAATTGTTTGACAAAAAGTTAAACTTCGAATATACTTATGAAAACCCCATTAATCTTTGAAAAAGAAAGCACCTGAAACTTATTTTTTAATGAAAGAAGTTTGAAGTCCAAATGATAACTGGACAACTAGAATGATAACTCCTGTTTCAATATTTTTTGAGTTATGCCCCTTTCAAATGATCTTCAGGAACAACAACATCGGTTACAATAAGGACCATAACTTCTGTTTGAATATTTTTTATGCCCCTTTCAAATGCAACATTTACACGGAACTTAATGTTGACATTAACTTTTAAAGTACTTGTCCTGTTCACTTAATATTCAGAATATATTATCTTCGTGAACAATGCCATCACTAACAACAAGAATGATAACTCCTGTTTGACTTTTTTATGACTTCTGTCCCTTTCACATGAAACTTTAACACGAAACTTTATGTTGCCAATATTTTTTAAAGTACTTGTGTTATTTACATAAAACTTTAAATATTTCATCTTCGTGAACAACAACATCGGATACAACAACATAACTCCTGTTTTAACTATTTTTGAGTTATGTCCCTTTCAAATGCAACCTAATGTTGCATATAACTTTGAAAGTATTTGTCCTATTCACTTTATACTTGGAATATATCATCTGCATGAACAACGACATTGGTGACAAAGAATGAAATGTTGCCTGTAAAATTGAAAGTACTTGTTCAGTTCACTTAATTCTTTGAATATTTCATCTGCATGCACATACCAATTGGTGAAGAATGATAACTCAGGTTTTACCATTTTTAGTTATTCCCCTTTCAAATGCAATTTAGGCGATTCATGTGTTATGTGAAGTAGTATTGAAATCAACTTGAATAAAAACATTTGATTATATACGATTAAACATAGGCCCACATTTCAACTATTTGCAAGCAGGCTACTCATGTATTCCGCGGAACACAACATTCTAGTTTATTCTGTAGGTTAATAAAATTGTTTCTTTCGAGAACTTGATTTGGTTGATTAACAATATTAATATTTTAAGAAAGAACGCAACAATTGTTTTTATTTCAGTAATTATGCAAATATTCCACAACAACATCAAAACTGGCAACATCAACATCAGAATCTGCCTCAAGGTTCTATGTAAGATTATAGCTGGATTTCGTTCTTTTATTTCTTTCTGTTTCTTGAACACTGCAGGCAATGTAGTTTACAGCATTACAGATAAATTAAGACGCTGTGACCGAAAATACTACCTCATACGTCTTTGTCTTCTAGAATCAACAAAAACATCCGAGAGAAGCTTAATTATTAAAACCTCTACTTCATCAAGTTCACAAAACTTTTAATGTAATATCCTATATTCTAGTTTTTTTTTAAATACTTGTTAATAATATTAGGTCTTTATTTCCTCTAAAATAGCCTGAATTTACAGTAAATAAACTGATTTGTAGGACTTTAACTTGTTGATTGTATCCGAATTGAATGCATGCGAATTGAATTGCAGAAATTATGATCCAATGCAGCAACAATTCCAGCAGTTCCAAATGCAGCAGCAACAATCACAACATAATCAATTTCAAACGCAAGTAGTACACGTACACTTTAAATAAATTAAAGATTTTAAGGATATATATTTTATAAAGCTGTTTATATGTGGTTTTGCTGTAAATTAACACGTAGCGTTATACTGGTGTCTATTGTATGTAGCTCATACTATTAAACTAACTGTACCAGGATCTTTTTTTACATTCAATTTGAATTTTGAATAAACAATAATTATATTTGTCCATATTTCAAGTTTCGGATGTTTATAATGTTAAATATGAGGAACCGAAACCAATTTTAATGCTGTACATCTAATTAAACAGTCTGCATTTCTATTATTTTACTTTAAGTGTTTTTCTTTCATAATTTATAGAGGAAATGTTGGATTCTCTCCGATAGGACCAACAGCGAATATTCCAAGTCAACCTAATACGTTGTAAGCATACTTTGTACATAAACAAGCAACTACGACTACTCTTAAAAATAAAATAAATTTGTTGTTTTTTCACTGGAGTATATTCTTTTAAAATCTATAATCTTAATTAAGTCATTAAAGTTTTGAAACAATTTTTTTCACATTAAAGTGCTCTCAATCGAGAGATATGGATTATGTCATTTACTATGATTTTTTAGTGACTCCATATCCTTCCAACAACAGTTCGCAGATTGGCAACAACAGCAACAACGTCAACAGCAAAATCAGTTGCCAACTCAGTTAGGACAATCAAATGTAGCAACGTAAGATGCCCACCCTTTTCAGACATTTGTTTATTAATACTTTGAAACTGAAGCTCGTAAACTGATTGCTAAATTTACTGTTTTATTTTTGCTGACACTTCAAAGCTTACTCTCTTTTTAAAACTTCTGTTAATCGGTCAAACAAAATGCCGTATGTTTATTTTCGTAGGAACATGCTTGAAGACGAAATATACGCACCTGTGCGTTTTTTTATATCTCATTCATTTCTGTATATTTGCTCTTAATGTCTCTGATATTTTACTTTCAGCATTATTTAATTCAAACGTGATAAACTAAACAAGAACAACTCCATCTGTTTCAGCGCTTTGACCTTTTCCTTGAAAGTGAATGATTCTTTTAAAATATGATTACACTGACCTTGGCTGTGTTTTAAAATTTGACTTTTTAGAGGAAACGTTGGACTAACCCCAAATCAAGGAAATCCAGTGAACCAACCGTCTAATACATTGTAAGCAGACCTTCTTTTACCTTTCCATTTGTTCCTTTAATTCTGTTTCGATCATTGCTTGATGTAGCCAAAAATAAAGTGGGTTACCATTATCATTTAAAATATTGTTTTAAAGTTAATGTAAACGTTTTTTTTTTCATAAAAAGTGAAACATGCTTATCAGAAATTGCCACAATCAGAAAGCACGGCCTCCCAAGGCACCCATGGGTTTATAAACTGATCAATTTGAAATATGACACCACAAACAATATCGAAAAACAGAACACAATTCATTGTAAATAGTTTTATTTAAAATAGAATGATACAGAAAATCAGTCTTACTATTTTTGGCCTCCAAACTCTATTTTATGCTTACTCTCAAGTGATTCTGCGTCCCTGCATCAACAATTTTTGGATTGGCAGCGACAACAACGCCAACCAACACAGCAACCGCAACCACCGCAGTTTCGGGACTTAGGACAAACCCAAACTGCACCAGACACAAACCCCGCGTAAGCTAAATCTACAAATTATATGTATATCGGTAAAAACATTTCACGAGTATCTCTAAATAGATAAATAACCGTAATTAAAGCATCACTTCACTTGAAACTTTTGACTCTGAGTCGATTATTACAAAAATGATTTACTTTAATAATTATTATAGAGATAGTTTGTACTTCCGTCAACAATTTCTTGAATGGCAGCTGCAGCAACAACAGAAACAACTGCAACAACAGCAGTCTCAAGGCCAGACTCAAACTCAAACCTCCATTAACACAAATGTCGCGTAAGCCATCTTTCAAAATCTTTTGTTTGAATTAATTATATCAATGGGGGGGGATTCCGAGAAAAAAAGCCACATTCAGGACACGGAACTTTGCGAACAGTTCCGAAAATTTATTGAATGGTATTAAATGATTGACGTAATGATAAGATAAGACGGTTAGAGCTATTTATAGAAGGTATGGGTAGGGGTAGGTGGGTAAAATTCTAAATACTAGAGTATACGTTCCAATTTGTGTAATGATGTTGTCAAACATGTAGTTTTATGTCCTGTTGAAGTAGGAAAAAATGTTATTTTATGTCATGTTGAAATTGTATGAGTTTTTATCATGTTTCTTATGACTTCGTATACATAATATATGATGACTAAAGGTTGTTTTCGCGAGAGCTAATATTATCGCATGAATCCTATTAAGCGTATTAAAAGCTTTTAACGCGTATTATCTGGGAAAAAACTCGGTCTGTTCATGGTTGAATAATTTAAAGACGTTATATAGATGATTTGTTCAATATAGTTATTGAAATAAGGTGGTTATCGTTCTTGCAGCCAAGATGTAAATTTACAACAGACTCAGGCGGTGGCGGCCCAACCAGAAAACCAGACTAATACACAACAAAATACACAATCCGCCGCTACGCAAGAAAATACTGTGTATTCGCAAGAAAATACTGTGTAAGAAATACTGATACCTGTGCGCTTTTTGTGTCATACTGTTCAATTTTGCATGTTTTAGATGCCTGTAATGAAATTAGATTTTTGTGATTGTGACTTGTGATTTCCGCTCTTTGAAAGTCGTTGAACCACTCTAAGATTATTCCAACGGCCTGCCATCTTATTTTGCCTTTGGTGATCTCTTTGATATGCAGATAATATTTTTTTCAAATTTGTTGTTAAAACTAGTATAGTGTTAAATTCCGTCTATTATTTTCTCTTGGTTTCGATTTTAATTTTCATCTCTAATTAGATTCTTTTCATAAGAAAATTTAGCCTTTGATGACATTCTCATTCGATAATAAAAAAAAGGGCTGGTCTTATTAAAAGCTTTAATATCGGTATTTCGCTTTAACTCTAAAAAGAACTTTGGAGTCAAATTTTAATAATCACCTTTTTTAATTTCTACTCAAATTTTCTTAACTTGCGATGATAAACAATACTATACCATTATAGATAATAATGTTAAAATTAATGTTATAAAACAAAAATTTAACACAGAAACTCGCTTTTCTTTATTTTTAAATATGTGATCCGATATACCTTTATTTTGTATCGTCATTCATACAAACCCCATGTCAAGTGTGCTCAAGACTAATACAAAACGTCATAATCCGCTTCTTTCTGTAAAAGAGCTTTGTCATTGTTCGACTTACTTAACCTCTTCGAACTTAAAATGATGCATTTTTATGCTTTCAGTATTAACACCATGTTTGTTTTAATGCTTGTTTTAATTTGTGAACAGGTAAACTGGAAAGTGTGAACACTACTCAGTTCAAAAGAGAGCTTGCTGAAACCAACACGGATCAAACTTCAAACCGAACCACCAATCTCAGTGTGAACGTTTTTTTCGTTACCAGTCTGTTAAACACAATTATTTCAAATTATTTGGTCATGCATAATTCATGTTTACTAGACACAAAGTTCTTGCCTGTCAAAAAGAAACCGCGTGGAACATCATTTTTCACGAGAGTTGCATTTTTTTAAATTTATAATTTAAATATTATAGCTTAAAGACAATTAAGCATTTTTTAAGTGCGCGATATTGGATACCTTTAATTATATTTTATTTTAATTCCAATTTTCTCGAAAAGTAAATGAAAAGCAAATTTTTCAGCTATACTAATAACTTTTCTAGTTTTAAAGTCCAATAACCTGTTCAAAATTTATAAAAGTGTAATATTTTGTTCAATTGTTTATAAATGTCTAATCAACTGTCGTGTCCGGTAGTTTATTAAGGTCTAATAACATGTTCAATAGTTAATAAAAGTCTTAACACCTGTGCAATAGTTTAAAGAAGTCTTGAAGAGCAGTCGAATAGTTTATACAAATCTAATCACATGTGCAATAGTATTTACAATTCTAAAAACCTGTTTAATTGTTTATGTAAGTCTAATAACCTGTCGAATAGTTTATTAATGTCTAATTACGTGTCTTACAGTTTATTTAAGTATAATAGATACAATAGATACATTTTGGGTAAAGTCGCATGAATATTTGCATGTTTAGGGTATTAGGTTTTAACTCATTAACACTCATATGGTGTGTGTAAATAGCTTAATTGCATTGTCGATGTTTACATTTCAAATAAGGACAATAAAAACTTTCGTTTGATTTTATATTTAATTAGTTGTGAATAAGCTTATGTTTATTAAACACAAATGTTTATTATTTGCATTACTTGACTGATTGATAGGTTAAACTGTTTGTATATCTTTGATAACATTGTATTTTCTTGTTTTTTTTATAACATTCGTTTACGAATCACAATAATATCGTTTCATTTCAATGTTGGATTTGTGTTAACATACTTTCTGACTTGGTTTATACTTTATAATTCCTTCTGAAATAATAATTATCCGATTCCTGCATACCAACCAGAATTAAAAAAAAAATTCGAGCAGTGCTCTGATCTAAGTGGGATAGTTGGGGTAATAGTTCATTCTAATATGGCGTTTACTTGAATATTTCCCTACCGAACTGAGCTTGCAATATTTTCTTATGCGTCGACTTGGAGATTTTTTCAATTTCCTATTTAATCAATAGGTATTTTAAACTCTGCTTATTGTATATGAAGGTTTTGCTTTGAATCACATGTCAGCGTTTATTTCAAGACGTTATAAAGATAATTGTGCGTAGACTTACAATTGCAAGCATAAAAGAATACGCTACACATTTCTTTCGGATAGATTAGGTCACTTGTTAGTTGCAGCGACGATCCTTAGACTCCTGACAAAATTATTGACATATCGATTTGTTTGATTGAATTTATAAGAAAATACACAACGAATTATTTTTGTTAGGCTAAAAGGACACGAACATATTAGATCGATAAGGATGATGTTGTGGTATACGAAACACTTTAAAAAAGTAAAATATTAACTTTTTAAAGAACAAGAATAAGCGTTAAGAGGTCCTTAAAGGCATGAACAAAAAAAACCTGCAAGCGCATGAGTGAGACAACTAACGGACATTACAAGAATAAAAGTTGACATGTGATTCTGGCTAAAACAACAACACATATTTGTTTTGTAAGTTCAATATACCTCATTTTAAAAATACTGATTTTCTTTATTTTCAGCTCTTATTTACCTCAACAACAGCCTGCCAATAACTTCAACGACCCCTTGTAAGCTGTTTTTATTTTATTTATTTAATTATAAAAGGAGTCAATATTAATTTTTTTACGGGATAATTCTTAAAATATCGTGTGCTGTTTGTATATTACCTTTTATTATTTCATTATTTATCTCTCTAAAATACTAACTGTTATGTTATGCACTTTGGATATGATATTCATAAGGGTGCTGGAAAACAATATCCAGTTTGCATCATCATGCACAAGTCATATGTTAAATTTTAATATTAACGATTACTGTAAACAGATTTTTTATAAACGATTTGTACATATATTTTTACAAAATTTAATAACTATGGTATTGGTGTGAATAGTTGACATGTTTAAAAAGTATGAAACACATAAACCAAGCTCCATAGAAAGGAAAGGGTAAAAAAAATGGTTCTCTTAGTGCAGTTATCAGCTCCAGTTACCTCCCTTGAATGTAATATGCAAATTTCAAACCATGCAGAATGTGAATAATAGTGGATGACAGTTTATAGGCATACGTAAACTATCCTTTATTTGTCTGTTACGATTAGTCGATTATTATGTATTGTGTGTATCATCTGCATGGTTGGCAATGCGCTGCCGCCGCGTCCGTAACGGTTTGGGGTTATAGATAAAGAATAATTAACGGCATTAGCCGTCTGTTTAGAAAGTTCGTGTCGATTTAGTACATTTAAAAATTCAAACCGAAAATATCTTAAAGGACTTAGTCTACTTTTTATGGAGTTTGGTGTTATATGCATGAAATATTATCTTTGCATGTTTTAATTTTTTCGTTGATTTTTCAGCAATTTCTTTAATTTTGATCCTCTACCACAACAAAACGCATTGTGAGCAAATTTCCTTGTTTCTGTACTTAACTTTGTCCTGTTCTATTGACAAATATTTAGCTTTTGGGAAACCAATACATGCGCGTTTATTATCAAGCATTTGGCTTTTTGGTAAAACAATACATGCGCGTTAATTAAAAAGCATTTGGCTTTTTGGTAAAACAATACATGCGCGTTTATTCACAAGCATTTGGCTTTTTGGTAAAACAATACATGCGCGTTTATTGACAAGAATTTGGGTTTTTGGTAAAACAATACATGCGCGTTTATTGACAAGCATTTAGCTTTTTGGTAAAACAATACATGACAAGCATTTGGTTTTTTGGTATAACAATACATGCGCGTTTTATTTGTGATTTTTATAAAAGCTTTTAATATACTTAACCGTGAACATATTTTAAATAAGCATTATGTTCTCATTTAAATCAGTAAAACTTTAAACGCTTTTAATTTATTCTTTAGCATTATCTTGCTAAAAATTGTGTGACTGTGTTAATAAGTTGTTATATTTACAAATATTTAGAAGAAAGATTTATAAGTCAACTTGTACTTATTGCACAAAAAATAACAAGACACATTGTTAATTATAGCGGAATGAATAACAATATGTAAGAGTTCTATTACAGAAATCACTTTGCACTTACAGCTTTGTTCACTATAGCTTTTGAGCTTTGCACTGCGACTGTTAAGGTATCACTAACGTTGCAAATGGCGAAAACTTGCTAAAATTTCAAAAATGAATTTTGAGGAAAATACTCATTGCCACCTAGATTTTAGTGAAGAAATGTATTTATCTAAGGATGTACTAATGTTTGCATACTCAGTTAAGTCGAATTCATGTTCTAATTACCAAGCACATACTAAAACAAAACAACAAACCATTTGCATGAGAACTCTGAAATGCATGAAAACTATACTAAAACAACTTATTTTTTTCCAAAATTCATTTTTGAAATTTTAGCAGTTTCTCGCCATTTGCAATGTTACTGACCACTTAACGCTAAATGTCGTAAATGTCCTTGTTCCCTAAGACCACTGGAAATTACATAATCACAAGAACAAAAAAGTGATTTGATTGTCATCTCAATTTTTAAAACTTCAAACAGAGATTCTACATATTAAACAGTACACAAACATACATACAAAAAGGTTGATTTTATGCTGTAATGTGTGCGTTTGTTAAATGGCATAATGCCTTAAGCGCTAAAGGTTATAAAACTGATCATGGAAACCAGTCTCAAATCTCAAACATGTGATTGGCTGAAATGGCGACGGGTCAAGCCAATCAGATGTTTGAGATTTGAGACTGGTTTCCATGCTCAGTTTTATAACCTTGGGCAAAGGTCTTTTGGAACGCTATTCTGACGTCAGTTTTCGTAAAAAGTACAGCTTCATACACGCTTTATATTTGTATAAATTATACTGGACCAGAGATAAACATGTAAAAAGTAACATATTGTATGACATGTAAACAGGATACGAGTGCTTTATTGTATAACTGCACTAATTTTAATCATAAACATATTCCATTGGTATTTTATGCGGTTCTAATGAATCATGACTAAGGCTATTACTTTTATTTCTAGTTAAATTTTATCAAACTTGGTTAAAGCAAATACCGAATGGTTGACATACACGTCAGTTGGGCACCCATAAAGTTTGGTGATATCAGTCATATATGGAACAGTAAATGACTGATTATTGCAAACCTTATAGATCAGTTGAAGAAAAAACGCTAACAAGATGCTTTGAACAAAAATAATCTTTCAGAAATACTAACTCTAACTTTTCGGATCGCATTAATGATCGTGAGAGAACATAACATCTATCGAAAGCCAGAAGGGTTCATCAGCAATTGGAAAACAAGAAGGCTGAAAGCCCCTTCTGGCTTTCAATAGACGTTATATGCATTTACTATCTCAAATTATATTTGACGAATTAAGCATCCAGAATTTGTGCGTTTAAGTCAGCCGAGCAAAGTGTGGCATTTTAACTATTGAATGCACCCTTCGCACGTTATACATATTGATCATTTAAACTGAGCTACTACGTGTAGCAACCCAAATGATCCATTTAACAACAAAATGTTAGACAAAAATAACATTGAACAAACAATCTTTAAATTATCTGCATTTGTAGTGCATACATGTACGAAAAACAAGACAAAGTACTAAACCTTTCTACTTAATTAAATTTGATAATATTTAATTCGCAATAAAGAATTAACATCTCTATATTTTTTTAGAAACGCTGATTAAAACTTTCCGCTTAAATTTGAAATATACTTTTTTGTAAATTTTCCTTCAGAAATTCAGAAAACTTCAGAATTGTCACTCAAGTGTAGGTCATTTGTTAATTATTCTGACATTTTTTTTGATAACGACATTAATTTTCTTAACTAACTTTAATTTATTATGTTATTTTATATCCTGATTATAATGAAATTTTAATGCTTCATTTTTTAGGTTTGGTCTTATGATGTTTGATGGAATGGGGTTCGGCGGTGGATTTGGATTTTAGAAGGCACTTGTTAGTCTTTGCTTTTTTCACCCTGCAATTCTTGTACACTTCTTACTGGAACACGCCACATTGAGGCAAAATACTGTGGACGCATTCATTTTCATGGGAATAAAATGTCGTGGTTTTCAGAAAAAAAAGCATTTTGTGGGTTCTTTAATTCGTGGTTTTGCATTTTCAAAAATTCGTTTACATAAAATTTTATGTAATATTGTGTTTCTTTGTGGTTTGTAATTCGAGGAGTCGATTTGTCCACGACATAAGCGAAAATTAGCCCCCATGAAAATTTATAGTTTCACAGTGGTAAAGCACACGCACTGGTTGGATTGGGAACATAAATCCAAAAATCCAAATCTCTGAGCGTTACCATGGAATATAATTCACTGGAACTACATGTAGACCTCCCAAATCTTATTTTTATTAATCTTTTTTTTTCGTGATATTAAATGTTCATACGTTTTACACCTGTTTGGTAAATAATACAAGAGAGCACTTTGCAGTTGCAGAATGCATTTCGTAAGAGGAACCCTCATAATTCACCGCAACGACATTAAAGTACTACCATTTCATTTTGAAATATAACAATTAAACTCTCCCCTGGAAATAAGGTATCATAAAGTTACAGTACTGTGAACGTTTAAAGTTACAAAATTTGCGTCTATCGTGCGTCCGTCTATCGTGTATCGTTCGTCCGTATAACGTGTATCGTGCGTCCGTCTAACGTGCATCGTTCGTCCGTATATCGTGTATCGTGCATCAAGCGTTTTTAATGTTATCATGCAACCTGAATAATTTACTTGCTTATGCAAATTTATGTGATTATATTTCAACCATTCATCTTATATTTTGATAGCGTTTTCAAACTTTTGGAAATCTCGTACTCAAATTATATGAATCTTCAGTATCGTGTATCGTGCGTCTACCGTGTAAAGTGCGTGCGTCTATCGCGCATCGTACGTCCGTCTATCGTGACTCGTGCGTCCGTATATCGTGTATCGTGCGTTTCGTTTGTAACCTAAAACGTTCACAGTACTGTAACACTTTTGTTGTTTCTTCTGTGAAGTAAGTTTAGTTCATACAATTATGTTAAATGTTGTTTTTCAACAATAAATGTCATTCAATATATTAACTGTAGATACACTAAAAACTAAAATCCATCAAAGTATATTTAATAAATTCAATCCATAACATCAGTGCTGCTCTCGAGTTTATAGAAGTTAATATTTATTTAAGACTCCTCAAGTTGGTTCGATCACAGGAACCTGAATTTCTTTCAATAATCACCCCGATCCCACATATATGACGTTGGACCCTATATGCATATATAATAAACACAAAGAATGCAACGGATTCGTACCCCACCCACTTACCCGTTATAAGAATTTTCGAGCTGCAGCATTGACACGGAGTTTTCGCTAGTCAAACATTTGAACAAAATGAAAACCCATTCATAGCGCTTCAATAAAAGTCATTCTGGAATCGGCTGTCAAACGTTTGTTTCATTCTTTATTTTGTCGTCCACTCCATTGCGTGATGTCACTCAGTTCTACACCAGGGAAAATGAAAAATAATATTTTTGAAATATGAAAACAATATGATACTACTGTATTGATTGTAAAAATATATATTAATGTTTTGTATTAAAGATTAATGTGTTCAAGTTGTTGTTCATTTGTTTCAATAAAATGAAATGTAAAAATAGCATGCGGGAAAACCAGGGTAAAAACCAGAAAGCTGTTTGTTCCGTAGGTTGCACTAAAGTAAAACCCAAATCCAATTTTGCGATTGTAAATTGCCAATCTCCAATGTCAAATAAATATGCGTTCTATCATCTTGTTTGCAAGCTATCCACATAAGCATATGAATGTGTACGTTTTGTCTTTGACAAATCAACAACAAATATGCTTGTTGAACATTACTGTGTTCTGACCTTTTTGGTCCAATTTGATACGCGGTATCGCAGGACCGTTGCAACAACGTTATTTGTAGATCGCTTCAATAAATAAAATATAGGCATGAAGTCAATCCCGTTTCAATTACTCCTCTTTTAAGCCATACAATTCACCGATTTAGTATATTTGGACGGCATTTTTGTGATTTTAATACAACCAGAAACGAACAAAGCATTTTCATCGCGTTTGCAAACAGAAACAGAAACCGGAAATAGGATTTTTCCAAATTCATATTCGCGTCGGTGTAGAACTAAGTGACGTCAAGCAATGGAGTGGACGACAAAATAAAGAACGAAACAAACGTTTGATAACCGATTCCAGAATTAATATAATTAAGGTGCTATGATTGCTCATAACAGATTTTTATTTTGTTCAAATGTTTGACCAGCAAAAACTCCGTGCCAAGGCTGCAGCTGGAAAATTCTTATAACAGGTTAGTGGGTAGGGTACGAATCCGTTGCATTCCTTGTGTTTATTATATATGTATATAGGGTCCAACGTCATATATGTGGGATCGGGTGATTATTGAAAGAAATTCAGGTTCCTGTGGTTCGATCTAAAAATTGTCCAATACTGTTTTTCATTCTTGTTATTTAGTACAAATTTATTTCCTTTTAAAAGCTGTTTTATAACTTCTTTCAACTGATATTTTGCCCTCTTTTTCCATTTACATGATTGCATGTTTATTTGAAAGCATGATGTATTACAGTATGCATTTTCGTTACAATCCCTTCTAAATTATTATTATTATGCGTTTTTTTTCCTTATAAATGGCACTTTTGAAAACGAAAGGTGACCGCCAACAAATGAGATTCAAATGAGAACCATAAATATAGGAAGAGGTTTCATGTAGTTGTCAGCATGTAAAGATCATTTGTTTCGCAGTTTTTGTTGACTAGAGAAATTATATACTGAGCCAAAATGAAAACTTGACAAAAATAACATGGAAAACTGCTATTACATTAATGATGTGCCAATGAATGCAAATATCTGGAGGAATTTGATCACCAATACCTTTATCTTGGTAGTTACCGGTTCAGTATATATCGGTTTAAAAAAGAAACAAGAAAAAAGAATGCATGGTTAAGGAAAAATTAAGCGTTGAATTTTGTTCATGTTTTTATTAAAAGGGAGGTAATATGTCAAAACGGATACTTAAGGAACTGTAGCTTATTTATTTGCATCATTGAGTTTTAACGATAGTGATTTTCCTTCTGTACATGCCATTAACTGCTAAATTTGATAGTCAAAAATCTGTTTGAGACCATTATGTTAAAAATCACTGATCTCACCATTATTTCTGAAAGAGTAGATAACCTTGATCCCTGTGAAAACATAACATTATCTTCCCGCTTTACCGAATGTCCAGATATGTGCAAAACCACATATTAAACGAAAGATAAAATATAGCGTCACTGAACGTAAGTTTTGAATTTAAAAACTGGTAGGTTTTCATTTTTGTTCAGTATACTTTGCCGCCACATAGAGATTACACGAATGGAAAATTTGCACAATGCAACTGTAATTACATATTATACACATTACTGTCAGTTAAATTCTTAATTTAAAAACTATAACGATTTATGCCGCCTGATATATAAGATCAAAAAGCTCACTGAATGAATTTTATGTTTGTAATTTACATTTTGAATATATCGCTGGGGCCTGTCACCTTTTCCCAGTTTGTTCGATAATAGGTTGTACAAAAGATAAACAAAAACACTTAATAAGCCCTTGCTAGCAGAAAGGCGAGGTTTAAGGGAATATGCCGTTCAATCCATTCTAGTCGACTGATTTTATTGCCTTTTTAAAAATGCTTTTATAAATAAGTCAAAGAAAAGTTAACAATTGTCAATAACAAGGCCGAATAAGACATAACTATGTTGGTTGTCGTTTCAAAGTGCATTTGATCATTTAGTAGATATCCTTTTGGTTTCAGGTTCAGCTTAATGATGTTCGAAGGGCTAGGCTTTGGTGGAGGATTCTAAAACAGCTGACCGACACACCAACGATGGTTATATGGTGTGACAATATTTGTGTGTAAATCTGAATGTTTTGACTATGAACGAAAGTTTTCTATTTTTGAAATAAACCAACGAGATTATGCCAAGAACGGAAAAATCATTTCGGATGGATCTAAAAATATATATTTCTACTAAATTTGAAAAATAGCGTTGATTTGTTTAAAACAACATAAATTACGATTTAAACATTCAAAATAAAATTTCGAAAATTCCAAGTCCTCCAGAATTGTTAACTTGTTTTGTAACCGTTCTAGTTTTTTTATATATAAAGACGTATCATTTTAGCCGCATATACGAAATGTTAATACGTCATCAATATTAGATGTCATTAATACAATGTATATGCAAAAAATAATATGTTTTAATAAAAGAACAAAAACATGAGCATTTAGTTGTATGTACTAAGGAATTGCGTTGTCACATTGAATGGGACCGGTTAAGGTAATTGCGGCTTCCAGAAATTGAAGTATATCATGTGGTGTGCGTCAAGGGAAACATGTTCTCGGTCACTTTTCGACATGTTATATTTAATAATAATGAAAAGAACTAACATTTACTGTCTCATACTTTCTCAAAACTTATTGGAGAATTTTTACATATTTTGGCATCATAATACTTTTTGTGTCGCCCTTTCGAAGAAATGGCGATACATAGGGACCGCTTTGTCCGTCCGTCCGTCCGTCCGTCCGTCACGAAAACTTAACGTTGGCTATAACTGCCATTTCTTAATATTTCTTTATCAAACTTGCAAATTATATTGCTTATGACAACACGCTCGAGATGATGCCAAATTCTCAAGGTCAAGGTCACATTTGATGGAGTTATGCTCCTTTTTGTACTTGGATTTTTACACGAAAACTTAACGTTGGCTATAATTTTGTCATTTCTTAATATTTTTTCAAAAACCTTTCAAATTATATTGCTTATGACAACACGCTCGAGATGATGCCTATTCTCATTGTCAAGGTCACATTTGATGGAGTTATGCCCCTTTTTGTACTTGGATTTTTACACGAAAACTTAACGTTGGCTATAACTTTGTCATTTCTTAATATTTTTACATCAAACTTTTGAATTATATTGCTTATGGCAAAACCTTTTAAATTATATTGCTTATGACAACACGCTCATGATGATGCCTAATTCTTTGATGGAGTCAGTGCGTCCGTCCGTCGGTCCGTCACGAAAACTTAACGTTGGATATAACTTTGCCATTTCTTAATATTTCTTTATCAAACTTTCAAATTATATTGCTTATGACAACACGCTCGAGTTGATGCCAAATTCTCAAGGTCACATTTGATGGAGTTATGCCCCTTTTTGTACTTGGATTTTTACACGAAAACTTAACGTTGGCTATAACATTTCTTAATTTTTTTACATCAAACTTTCAAATTATATTGCTTGTGACAACACGCACATGATGATGCCAAATTCTTTGATGGAGTTATTCCCCTTTTTGTACTTGCATTTTTATTCCGACATAGCACCAGAGGGCGACACAAGTGTTCAACTGAACACCCATCTAGTATTATTTCCAAATGCAGAATAAGTGATGTCGCCTGTTCCATTTCATGACGTCATTACAAGACTTGTCTTAAACTGTTCGAAAACACCTCTTCCCGTGATGAGCACCATCTGACTTGCTTCTTCAGAAACCGGTTATGAGGAGTAATTTTTCATATATAATTTAAATATTTTTTCTTTAAAGAAGTAAACTTTTTTATTCAAATATGAATAAATAAATAGATAAGAGGGAAACTTTGAAAGCCATCGAACACGGCAGACATAAAAATATTGCAGGCTCGGTTTGATTAATTAATTTATGGAATGTAATGGAAATGAATATTACTGCACACGCCGCATAGCCCCGGGTTGGGCGCAACATAATTTTCACTCCAATAAAAAGTACATCTAGATCTATCCAAAACTAAAGTATGCATATGACGGTGAACATGGAACCTTTGATGCGGTATTTGCATATAAAAAATAATCTTACATTGAAAATCGTGATATTTTCTTCCTATAAACTGTATAGGTGTTATTTTCTGTCTGTGGCTCACCCGAATATAAAAATTGAGCGAGTGTATCATCCACCCAATGTCTTAATGATAAAACATGATCAGTTTTGTAGTACCAGTTAGGTGTACTAAGACCAGTTAATAGACTTCCCTATATAAACTATAGTAAACATGACAACTTTCAAAAGGCTTTCAATCATAGCTGTTACCATTTGATAAAGGGCTAAGATAATTGCTTTTGAAGCTAAGTGTTTCTTCTGTCAATTTCCAGCACGAAAAGTAGGGGTCATATATCAATTAACAGAGATTTGACACCTTGAAACCGGTGGTCTGTTTTTTCACTTCTGTGTGAACTTCAAAAC
The DNA here is from genome assembly GCA_038501625.1 of Corbicula japonica. Classification (NCBI taxonomy): domain Eukaryota; kingdom Metazoa; phylum Mollusca; class Bivalvia; order Venerida; family Cyrenidae; genus Corbicula; species Corbicula japonica. The sequence continues at coordinate 1,094,953 of JAZAYU010000088.1, forward strand.
TGTTTTACATATGCCATCATAAAACCAGAGCCTTTTTTCATATACTGCATATCCAAACATAATAAAAAAGTGTATAAGTAAAAGCATTTCATTCACTAAACATATTCCTTATTAGGCCATACTAGCCATTTAATGCCGCCAAAAGGCAAAAAAATTGGGACTATTTAGTGTCGGCCATTGTCGGACTAGCCCGAGTAGGAACATTCGGTTGACTTTTTACAGGTAGTTAGCCTATAAGAAAAGTTGTGTTTTTCAATATCTTATATTTTCTGTTTTTATTCAAGAATATGATGTTTGCTATATTACTACCAAGTTTCAGCTTTCAGTTGGCAAATTGAACTCTATATGATGAATTTTCCAACACCACCTATTCTGGTACGCGTTTGCGGTCAAAGCGGCTGACCGTTCCAAGGCGGTAACCCCTCGGGTTCTCATTTTTGTTTATTGTTAGTGGTGTCTATTTTTTTTTAAACGGATCATTTTATTAACCATGCTATCTCCCTCTCACTTCTTCTTGACTGTGTGGGGAGGCTGTTTCTTCTGAATGTGGCGATCCCTGATATGCATATTTCACCTTTTTTTTAAAAATTCATTTCTTGCAAAACAAAATTGAAAAGCATAAAATTTCTCAAATACGTGGTTATGAAAAATAGTAAAACATCTCAACTACTCAAACAAACTCACTTTTTGAGCAGAGATATGTTTAATTAAGGAATGATTCTTAATTTGGTGCGGTTCATGCAGATTGGACGTGCACGCGAGAGCTGGCAAATCCATAAAGCGCGCTAGCGCTTTATGGTAAATTTGCCAGCTCTCGCGTGCACGTCCAATCTGCATGAACCGCACCAAAATAACAATCATTACTTATATTTACATTTTATTCATTTTTTTCTTTAAATAAACTTAAGTCGAACGCTTTCAAAAATTAGTATTAAGTGAAAAGAGGGAGTAATACGTGGGAGTTTTCAATAGTAACAGCCATGACGTTACTGACGTCATTACGGGTCATGCGGTTCATGCAAAATGAACCGAATTGTTTTAAACGAAGAAATCAATTGGAATGTAAATATTGGGCCATACATGGTATCATTTGTGGCATTTTTAAGACAAAAAAGTTAAAATAGATCCCAAACCTAATTTAAACCCCATCTTGCCACATGTACCACTGTTATTTTGATTTTTGACTTTCAAACATGCTTATATCAGCCCTCAATTTTAGTGGAAAATAATATAATAATTAATAACTAAACTCGGAACTGGATATCGCACTAACGTTCACTTATTTTTGAAAACAGTCATTTGGATTTTTAAACAGATATGAAAATATTATATTTCAAAACCTACAGCGGCAAAAACAACGAACTTCAACATCAAAATAGCTTATTATACAAAAACCTCTCCGGATTTTTTATCGAAGAGTTTTGGCTGGCCTGCTGTCAGGCAATATTTGTTTGGTTCAATGAATTTTAACGATTTCTCGGGTTGTAGCGGGAATCATCCTATTATATATCCTATTCATTCTCAAAACAAAACACGCAAGTCGCAAATCAAGTCGCCGACGATCGACACAAGAAATATGTGTCTCATTCCGCAAATAATTATAGTGTTACCAAACAATTCCGTAAAAAGGTAAAATGTCCGATAATGTTCGTCGGCATTGTCAATTATACGTCAGATTCAGTAAAAAAAAATCACATAAAAAATTGAAACAAATCCTTCTAAAAATACCGCAATGAACGATATTAAAATGCACATAACCTTTCTTGATGTGCTTGTAAATTATCACAACGTTATTTTGAATTCTTCGTTGTTTGACCGGATTCACTTATTTATAAGTTTTAAAAATTTGAAACTATTTATCAAATTATCTCTTAGTCAATTAACAGAAGTAAAAAATGCCCCCCCCCCCCACCCCTCGCGTGCAGTTATCAGGTTTATATTCCAATTACTATAATTGCAATTCTGAATAACTTAACGGCATGCTTTTTCATAAACCTGCTTCAGAATAATTATAATATCTACGAATTTGGATACTAATGCGCGTTCCCCGATTTAAAAATTGTTAGCAAGGTGAGTATCTAATAAACTGCCTTTTCATGAATTTTGTTAGGGCGGCTTTGACAGTTCACTATCTTTTTATTAGCTTTTTAAAAGATATATATTATTAGACAGCTTTCACACATAAATGGTTGGCGCGTAGTTCTTTGTATAATTAGCAAAGTCGTAGTTCCCATTTTTAATACACAAAAACATTGAAAAATCATGTTTTAATGCTACGTCTTGTAAGCATTGCTTTGTTTCTTTTATCCCTGTCATCGTGTTCTTGCTAATTTGACTCCAGGGGCTCTGGTCTCGGCAAAATCATCGAGTACTCGCCCATTTTGCTTTGCAATGTTATTAGCTTCTTATTTTTTATATGTTTGTGTGCTTTTGCATGCAACATTTTTGAGCTAATGGGTGAGTTGGAGTCATTTCACCAAGACAACATGTACTTGTTTGTTAATATGAGAACCTGTTGGGGCAAGTGTGGGTTGGTGCACCCTAGAACCTGGTCTTAACCCCCACTGGCAATCTGTTTTGCCACTGACCGTTCCAAGGCGGTAACCCCAAGGGCTCTCTTTTTCGTTAATTGTTTGTGGCGTCTTATTTGAATTAACATACTTATAATTAATATGCTCTCTCTTCCTCTATTCTTTTTCGCTGCGTGGGAGGCTGTGTTTTGTGAGTGTGGCGATTCCTGATATGCATATATCACTTTTTAGTAGAGTTTCAGCATACAATAACTTGTTTATAAGACTGTAACATAAGTACCCCATTTATTCGCACCTAATCATATTTTGTTCATATCAAGATGACTACTTGTCACATATCAATGAGTAACTATAATTTTATAAATTAACAAGACACTTATTAATGTAAAACATTTACATTAAACATTAACAAACATTAACATTTGTCTTTTTTCTTTAAGATCTCTAGCAACCTCCCGAACAACCCTGATAGCCGTGAATACTCCGTAAACAAACTGCGAGTTTTTTTTTTCATAAAAAATGATGACCGTCACTCCTAAACGACTGATTCTTTTAATTTTCCTAAACTTTCTGTGTGATGGGGCTAATAACTGAAGTATCGCAATTAAGCAAATATTACATCTAATTATCAAATAGTGTACTCATACTTTTCTAAGAAAAGTAAGCATAAATTGTTAAATAGTGGACTTAGGAATTCGTTACTAGTATAAGAGAAACATTGTTTTCTGTCCAATTTACTTTTTACGTTTAAATTAATTATTTCTTTGACCATACACTACACTAACCAACAATCGAACCTGGAGCGAAATCTCTGAAAAGAAAAACATAAATTCCAAAAAATTACCAATGTTTTTTATTATTACGAGCAGTAGTTATTTACTGATTCTGTTACTAAGTTTTCACGAAAAGTAAGTTTCAGAAGCACAGAAAAAAGCCTTCCTCTTAAGCACGCGCGTGCTCACACACAACACAAGCATATACAAGTTGTTTACGGAAACTAACAATGCAATTCATAATTTAACTAGCTTTTTCGATGTGTAAGGATACCGTATTTCTATGCGTTACACTTGCTAATGGCTGTTTTCTGTTTTTGTAACATCTGTCTGTAACCGATGAATAAAGTTGCTTAAACGGTTTGGTTTTTAATTTACCAAAGCCTTTAATTCGATTTCTTGACTGCAAAACGTTACAACAATGTAATTTTAGTCCGCTGGTTATTTTATGACCTCAATAAATAAACCTTTTTTCAATTATTACTTTTGCAAAAGTTTAAACAGTCAAAATAGCTTACTCGACTTCACAGATATAAGGCATGAGTCTTTCGCAATGTTCGTCATTCCAATCAAAGTTATATCGGGTATAAAACGTTAGACAATCTTCCTCTCCGCCATTTTGATTTGGTTCGCCAGGGTGCCAGAAGCTCACTTCAAAGCTAAAAAAAATAAATAAATTCAACAATTCAAAGTAGTCATCAAACAGTTAGAGCGATGCTATTAAACTAAAAAAGTGAAATATGCATCTCAGGAATGGCCACATCCAGCAGACACAGCCTCCACACACAGCCAAAAGGTAGAGAGTAAAATAGAGCATTCTACAAGTTCCTGCAAGCACTATTACAAATATTTACTTTTTCAAAAACTGCTATCAAAATGTCTTTCTATTGTATTTTAGTCATGTGATTTTCATTGTCATGTTACAAACATAGCAGCATACGCTTATAATTACCCAATTATGGTATGTTATATATTAAACAAAAATTTAAAGACTAGATTAATACTGTTATAATAAGTACCTTACACTTGGCTATATTACATTAACAGCTGAAATTATTTAATTAATAACATATTTGACAAGGGTACTATAATTTTAAGACTTAAAGCATGTAACACGAGTAGTTTATCAATAGCTAATCAGGTCTGTTTTCCTTATTGACGGTAGACGTCTAAACCAAATTTTGACAGGGTCACGAATATTCATTACGTCTGTGATAACTACATTATTACCGATCAAGTATGGATTCTTATTGGACATACATGATGAACTTTACTGTATTTAATATACCCTGTCACCAGTCTTACACAGGAGCCTTTGATTCATCTCCAGAGCGCCGATATTTTCTTACAGATCTGGTAAACTTTCGGATGTTGATTCCGTAAGTCAGCAGCAGACATAAAAAAGTAAACCAAGTCACAGAAATGAACCTCAGTCAAAATAATACTGCCCTGAATCTAGTGATTACCACACTGTGTTCCTTTTGAGTATATATACGATTATTAACAGTCAGTCTTAAGTCGTTGCTGAACTTGCGGACCTAACTTTTGTGACGGCGAATAAACTTCAGAGTTCTAAGACTAACGGAACATTTTCATTGGTCAGTTATTCCGTAAATCATAACGATTGGTTGAGAACATTCCGTACGCGATTTGTTTACACTTAGGAACTTATCCGCCAAGTAGTATATATACTGAAAGGATAAAGAAACGCAGGGTAACATTTGTTCCGATATATTAAGAACGCGTTCTCCAAATAAAGTGAAACTTTGTGTATTGAGTTATTAGGTCATGATACACCTTAACATGTGTCGAAAGTGAATAAAACTTGTCTCCACTGCCTCAGTGTAAACCGTCGTGGAGCATGAGCTTTCGAACCTGCCTATCCAATTGTTACCCTGCGTTTCTTTATCCTTTCAGTATATTTGGCGCCTGACTTTACATGGCTACCCATCCGTAAGAACGGACATGGTTTAAAAGTTGTAGTGCACATACAGTGTCCACAGAGAGGCGGAAATCAGCGGATCATTGATAGTTTAATAGTTTTCCGTAAGATTGGACGGAATTGGATACTTTTTATTCCTCAGACACATTAGAATCAATGATAATTCCGTAAGTTAGAAAAATCCGTAAGTTCCGAAATTCCCCAAGTCCTATGTATCCTGAATAGCCAGTGTATAACTATTATATCTCTTGAACATTAGGACAGTATTCATATATTCGGATTACTTCCCCACCTCACGAACAGAACCAGCTTATTTAAATTAACTCGTTTTTCATGATGCTAAATTAATCTCATTAAATAAATTACAGTAAACTGTCATTATGTGTGGGCTAATGGTTATTTTCCCAATTTGTGTATGTAAAATTCGCTAAAAGCTATTAAATTGCCGTACAGTACCGGCCCTAAATAGACAGCAGCACACCTAATACGCATTCATCGTTAGCTTTTTCCCTAACATTAGGTGTCAGAAGTGGGATGATATCTGTTTTGTCAAATATCACGAGCTATATAAATCTATATGCGTGTGTGCTTTGTATCGTCGGACACTGCAGAGTAAATATAATCTAGTCCAGCTAGCGACGTGTATAAATACATTAATAAATAACAAACTAACTTTGATTTCTGAATGTTTATTTGTAATATAACTGACGGATTTTGACAATAACATGTTGACATAACATTAACAGAACAATAACATATATAACATAACATTTTTTAAATAGAGGTGTTTCTCTCTCTACTAAGTTGGTAATAGGTTAAGGCCAGGGAGCCCCCTGTTGATCAGGTACCGGCCAAATTGCGTATTTTTGGGTTCTCTGAACTCTGATTTTTTTAACGAAAATGGATAATTCGGATCCTGAAATTATATTTAACCAAGCGCAAGGTGACCGTGAAGATTTACGAGGGTCTCCTAGACGCAACGCTAGAGGTCAATCAGAAGACAGACACCATGACGGACATGACAAATATGACAGAAGTGGTTGGTATGGGCCTTCAGGGCCTCCCATTGTTATTAAACCAGATGCCTTCACTGGAGAGGAGGACTGGGAGCAAATTATTTCACACATTAAAAACTGTGCTGAGCTTGGCCAATGGAATGCCAAAGAAATGCTTCTCACACTAGTCGCAAGTCTTAAGGGTCATGCACGTGTATTTTATACAAGTCTGCCCCTTACAGAAAAGCGCAGTTTTGAGCGTCTTGTTTCATCTTTGGAGCAAAGGTTCGGTAGTGCCCGCCAGCAGGCTTTCCAAGTCCCAAACCCGTGTCAAATTGCCTAACAATCAATAGCTGCTTTTGGCGATGATCTTCGTCTTATGGCTTATAAGACTAAAGTTGTATGTTGTAGCACATGTAAGCGCTATTTTGTCACAAGAGCAAGATGGTAAAGAGCATGTTATTGCCTACATGAGCAAATCCATGAATAAACATGAGTAAGCCTACTGTGTGACGAGAAAAGAGCTATTAGCAGTAATAGTTGCCCTTAAGCAGTTCCATCATTACCTGTTTGGTCAAGAGGTGTTGTTAAGAACAGATTATGCTGCAGTGAGCTGGATGAAAAGTTTAAAGGTTCCCACTGGTCAAGTTGCAAGATGGCTGCAAGAGTTAGGTACATATAAATGGGTTTTACTGGCCTGGCATGTCTATCACTGTTAAACAATATTGTCAAAAATGTGATAACTGTACAGTCAGAAGCTTGTCCAAAGAGAACAATAAAGCCCCCTTAGGTAATTACATTGTGGGTGAACCAATGGAAAGGGTGATGATGGATATTTTAGGTCCTTTACCAACAACAAAATCTGGCAATAAGTAAATTCTAGTAAAATCATGTCCCCTGCAAAAACTAATGGACTGATCCACACGAAAAATATGTCACGCACATCTACATTTCATGCCGAACACATGTATAAAGTTTCAAGTCAATATATTAAAAACTGTAGAAGTAATTCGCGTCACAAGATTTTGTTGAATCATGCTCCCTTCCGAAAAATAATGGACTGATCCACATGAAAAAAATTGCGCAAATGTACTCACGAACATATGTTTAAAGTTTCAAGTCGATATCTTGAAAACTGTTGACGTAGTAAGTGTAGAAGTTTGCATAACACGATTTTGTTAAATCATGTCCCCTGCAAAAAATAATGGACTGATCCACACGAAAATATGTCACGCACATCTACACTTCATGCCGAACATATGTATCAAGTTTCAAGTCAATATCTTAAAAACTGTAGAAGTAGTTTGCGTCACAAGATTTTGTTAAATCTTGCTCCCCTCCGAAAAATAATGGACTGATCCACATGAGAAAACAAAATAGTTCGCGCAAATGTACTCACGAACATATGTTTAAAGTTTCAAGTCGATATCTTGAAAACTGTTGACGTAGTAAGTGTAGAAGTTTGCATAACACAATTTTGTTAAATCATGTCCCCTGCAAAAAATAATGAACTGATCCGCACGAAAAATATGTCATGCACATCTACACTTCATACGGAACATAAGTATCAATTTTAAGTCAATATCTTAAAAACTGTAGAAGTAGTTCGCATCACAAGATTTAGAAGTTTCCAAACACGATTTTGTTAAATCATGTCCCCTGCAAAAAATAATGGACTGATCCACACGAAAAATATGTCACGCACATCCACTCTTCATGCCGAACATATGTATCAAGTTTCAAGTCAATATCTTAAAAACTGTAGAAGTAGTTCGCGTCACAAGATTTTGTTAAATCGTGCTCCCCTCCGAAAAATAATGGACTGATCCACATGAGAAAAAAAATAGTTCGCGCAAATGTACTCACGAACATATGTTTGAAGTTTCAAGTCGATATCTTGAAAACTGTTGACGCTGTAAGTGCCACAGACAGACCGCCCAACCAACCAACCAACCAACCAACCAACCAACCAACCAACCAACCGGATGATGACTCCTATATACCCCCTATACTTCGTATGCGGGGGTATAATAAGAGCACTGACGCAACAAAGACAGAAACTGAATCAATTAAGAGCAACGACAACATAGAAAAAAACCCTGAACAGGAGGAACCCTTGGACTATTCTAAGACACCAAATTCTAAAAACATAAAAGCTAATGAAAAAGATGAGGAAACACGTATAGAAGGGAATGAAGCGGCATTAAACTTGACACTAATATTGAACAAGGAGAGACACGATTTGGAGATAGAAAAGAAAGATCAAGATGAAAATAACGAGAACGACTTGGACATTACAAATATTGGGACAGGAACTGAAGGAAGTCAAACACCATTACAAGATGAGAGAGACACTGAACAAGAGTTGTCAGGAGAGATTGAATTAATGAGAGATGGAAAATGTGAAGAAGAGAAAGGCTGAGGAGAGCAAGGAAAGGAGAGTAAAATTAGTGAAAAGAAGCGAAGGGATTTGGAAAAGAGAGGTAGAAACAGTAGAGAAAGGCAAAAGGGACCCTTATTCAGAAAAACAGCGCATAGTGTTGGCGGTAAGGGAGAAACCAAAAATACAATGTAAGAACAAACACCGAAATTGAGAAGAGTTACAACATGAAAGCCACCACCGAAATTAAGAAGAACGCTAACAACAACAATGAAATTGATAAGGACATTATCAACAACGACAACAACATAGAAATTCAAAGTTTTGAATCAATCTATCCACCAAGTTTTGGAGAAAGAGCGAAACGCCTACTCATGGCAGGTGTCATACCACTCTGTCCACCCGGCAGGAGAGACTGGGATCAAGCAGAAACGTACCGGTTCAATCTGCAAACAATATTTGTCTGGCCCCCAAACAACTGGAGATTAATGTTGGCTGACAGAAAGTTACTTGCATGGGAGTTTGCAGCGATGTCATTGGAAAGGATGACTCAAGGAGAAATTGATCCGTCGACATCGCGTACCTACCTGCTAGACAAGTATAACTTCCTCGCCCTTCCCGGAACAGCAAAACAAAAAAAAAGAATCGGGGGAAGAAGCAGTTTCACGGGTAAGGTTCTACTCGTATCAAGTTTTAAGGGAGATTGCAGGGGGAAAGATACCATCAATTGCAGAGGTAATGCATTTAGAAAGTTTAGAGAAAATATGGAAGTTGAATCCGCTTGACCTGTTTCATCTTCAAGACCTTAGAGTTCCTTTGAGGCTTTCAAATTAAAATATATCTATATGTGTGAAATTATTATTATAAAAAAGTGACAGTATCAAAAAAAGAATGGAAAGATTATGAAGTGAAAATCTGCATCAAAAGTAATAACAATTAAAAGCAAATATGTGTATAAAATATTATTTAATAAAATTAAGTGTATAATGTATAAAAACAAAATTATCTTGTAAAGAAGATTACAATTCTATAAAAGAAATGACGGACAGCGATATTGGAAAAGTGATGCTCACAATTACAAAAATTTGTGATTATTGTGAAAATTAATTTAAAAATTTAATGAGTGTTATAATGAGAGTTATAATATATGAAACAGCGTATTAGATAAAAGAGATTAAGTAATTATTAGATTTTACGAAAAGGTTCTCAATAATGTGCTTTAAACCATATAGAAATGTGATTGAAAGAAAAAATCTGAAAATTAAATAAGTGTAAAAGCATATGAAACAGTGAAGTTTATAAAAATGATTAATTATTCTTTTAGGGTTTACAAAAGTTACTGTGTTCCTAAATAGTAGTGAGATTTAAAAAAGATAACTGAATGGATGTTGTTTTAAATCAGTGTTGCTTAAATGAAATTTCAAAGTTGCAATGTTTAAAGGTTTAATGTTTTTAACATGTTTAAGTTAAGAATAAAACAGTGAATACAGTTTATGTGAACCATTCAATGTAATTTGGAAGAAGTTTGAAATGAATGTTTGGGTATAATTAATACCTGATGGATTATAGAGAATTCTAAGAACTTTGGTAAATATATCATTTGTTATCATAATGAGATAACCTACTAAAGTATCACTGTTGTTTATCTTGTTGCCATATTGTTGTTTAATATATTTTCAATGTATATTTGACAGTTTAACAGTTTAAGCTGGTAATAACTTTAAAACTGATGTTTATAGTGATAATCCAGGAGGATTATCTGAGACTAAGGAGGGGGAAGTGTTATAATAAGTATCTTACACTTGGCTATATTACATTAACAGCTGAAATTATTTAATTAATAACACATTTGACAAGGGAACTATAATTTTAAGACTTAAAGCATGTAACATGAGTAGTTTATCAATAGCTAATCAGGTCTGTTTTCCTTATTGACGGTAGAAGTCTAAACCAAATTTTGACAGGGTCGCGAATATTCATTATGTCTGTGATAACTACATTATTACCGATCAAGTATGGTTTCTTATTGGACATACATGATGAACTTTACTGTATTTAACATATCCTGTCACCAGTCTTACACAGGAGCCTTTGATTCATCTCCAGAGCGCCGATATTTTCTTACAGATCTGGTGAACTTTCGGATGTTGATTCCGTAAGTCAGCAGCAGACATAAAAAAGTACACCAAGTCACAGAAATGAACCTCAGTCAAAATAATACTGCCCTGAATCTAGTGATTACCACACTGTATTCCTTTTGAGTATATAAACGATTATTAACAGTCAGTCTTTAGTCGTTACTGAACTTGCGGACCTAACTTTTGTGACGGCGAATAAACTTCAGAGTTCTAAGACTAACGGCACATTTTCATTGGTCAGTTATTCCGTAAATCATAACGATTGGTTGAGAACATTCCGTAAGCGATTTGTTTACACTTACGGAACTTATCCGCCAACTAGTATATATTTGGCGCCTGACTTTAGTCCATGGCTACCCATCCGTAAGAACGGACATGGTTTAAAAGTTGTAGTGCATATACAGTGTCCGCAGAGAGGCGGAAATCCGTGGAACATTGATAGTTTAATAGTTTTCCGTAAGTGTGGACGGAATTGGATATTATTTATTCCTCAGACACATTAGAATCAATGATAATTCCGTAAGTTAGAAAAATCCGTAAGTTCCGAAATTCCGCAAGTCCTATGTATCCTGAATAGCCAGTGTATAACTATTATATCTCTTGAACATTAGGACAGTATTCATATATTCGGATTACTTCCCCACCTCACGAACAGAACCAGCTTATTTAAATTAACTCGTTTTCATGATGCTAAATTGATCTCATTAAATAAATTACAGTTAACTGTCATTATGTGTGGTCTTATGGTTATTTTCCCAATTTGTGTATTTAAAATTCGCTAAAAGCTATTAAATTGCCGTACAGTACCGGCCCCAACTAGACAGCAGCACACCTAACACGCATTCATCGTTAGCTTTTTCCCTAACAATACTATATGAAAAGTGAATGCCTATGTATGATTATATACATGATATTAAAATTCAAAATGGTATCAGATATTATGAAGACCCCCTATATATAGCGCGAGTATAACTAACCAAAATTGCTGCCACCTAAACACCACACTAGATAATCTATATAGTTCATTGAATCAACATTTTAGATGTTTTTTCAAATCTTTATACTGCACATCTGCGACTCGTTATATCAAACAAGCCGTTAAGAAAAGTAAATTAATTTTTAATGAATAATAAAATAATGTTCATACGGATCGGTGGTGTTTCCCCACACCCATTTGTTTTCAGCTTGTACATCATTTCCGGCAGTCCAATACTGGTCCTCTGTAGCTAAAAAAGAGAGGACAAGTGTTTGGTCTTAAAGCTCCGTTAAAGGGATGTACATTACTTCAGTCATATCTGGCAAATTGTTTTTTCCATTGAACGTTCCAAAGTGGTATCCACTCAGATTCTCATTTTCGTTAATTGTTATGGTGTCTTTAAAAAATGGTCATATTATGAACTCATACCCTTTTTCTGTCAGCTGTCGAGATGTGTCTTTATAAACATGTTCAATAAATCATCAGTTTTAACTGAGACACACAATCAATAGATGAAAAGTAAAGTTTAACCGACGAGACGACGACGAAATGCGGGCGAAAATTGCGCGTTATGCTATCGACAACGGCGTCATGAAAGCTAGTAGGAGTTTAACCGTAGAGGTCATTAATTAAAGAATCAACGGTGAGAGGAATTCGGGATCATACCTGAAAATGAAGAAGGAAGAATTTGATGTCAACAAACTTCCACACTCTCCTATAGGTGCCACCACCATGCTCGGCGACCTAACGAAGAAGTTCAAAACTGGGAGAATCAAGTGACAGCGGAGGCGTTGAAAACGTAAGAACGCTGAAAGCGGTGGCCGAAGCAATCGTCACAAGACATGCCTTTCCACAAGTTAGAACGCTACGGTAGGCACATCAACATCAAAAATATCTTTGCAAAAAGGTGAAATATGCATATCAGGAATCGCCACATTCAGAAAAAACAGCCTCCCCACACAGTCAAGAAGAAGAGAGGGGGAGAGAGCATGGTTAATAAAATGATCAGTTTCAAAAAAGACACCACTAACAATAAACAAAAATGAGAACCCGAGGGGTTGCAAGATCAATATTGTGAAGAAAGGGGTTCGTCAAAAGTTGAGGTACAAAAGACGTTCAGAAACTGTTGTCCGACTTCGATGAAATCAAGTCCGAATTCCGGAAGTGACCCACGTTGTGACAACACACTCTAAACCTGACAGCCTTGTAATCAAATGGGACCAAACAGGCTGTCAAATGGTTCTCGGTGGTGAATGGACGATGGAAGAAAAGGTATCCAAGCACTGGATTGGACGTCAAACGCAAGATAAAGGTGCTCTTAGCAGTAAGCAAGAACGGCTCCCTTCTCCCACCGCAGCTATTCGACACAGGGAAAACAGAAATTTCACTGCCCAAAGGTGTGGAATTCCTGGATGATAGGGACGTGACACAAACTGAATCCTACTGGTCGAATGAAAAACAGGATCTATGATACGCTGCCGCTGTCACAATGCAACCGACAAGCGTGTTGCATTTTTTATTTCAGAGCTCATCGCTGTGCTGGAGTGATACTGATGCTTAAAGAAAACAACATTACACCGTTGTTCATGCCAGCATCATGCACCGGCCGTCTGCAGCCACTGGACTTGTCTGTGAACAAAGACTACAAGGATTTGCTGATAGCACGAGTCCACGAATGGTACACGGCAAGTCATGGAATCACAAAAATCTGAAGGTATCGACTTGAAGACGTTAGTCCTGAAACTGGTTCGCGCATTGGCGGTTCTCCACTCACGCTGAGATGGCAACACGTCGGGATGTTATTATCAAGGGTTTCCAGAGAGCCGGACTTGTTTAGGTGTCGCGGACAGTGTTATTGACAGTGCTTGATTTCTAGTTATAAATTTATAATGATTATATGCTAACATTGTTTGATGTTCATATTTATTGAAATATATACATGTGATGCTTAAAAAATACAATTTCTTTTGTTTCCGTTGTTATGATAAAAAAGATTGTAATTGTTTGGGTGTTTTTTGTTTGTTTTATTAACAAAAATAACTTGAAACAACAATGTTACCAGTAGATAACAGAATAACATTGTCAAAATAAACTGAACGAAATAACAACGATACTGTTTAATAAAACGTGACCTGACCTAAATGCACGGACTAAATTGTCGTTAAGGTTTTTGAAGTAACATTAAAATATTCCAAAAGAAATTCAACAGCATTAACAAATTTTATTTTGTTTAATAATACAATGTATAATTATTCAATACCTCACATTTATATCAAATAGCGATACAGGCAACTTATACAAAGTGTAGGTCCATTCGGACTTAAGTACGTTGCGGATACGTATGCGGAGCTATATGGTTAAATTTTAGCGTAGGTTTTTAATTCGCTCACTGGCCCGAGCGAAAATTAAGCCATCATTTGATAAAATGATAATGGTCTTATTATCGAGGTGGCTTTTAATTTTTTTTGGTTGGCATAGTTTACCTGGATGTTGTTTCGTCAGTTGTTGTTTGACAAAGTTGTTTTCTTCTGCCGATTCTATAACAACGAGGTGAGAAGATTGTGACGCGCAAGTTGCCTGCAAAGATAAGTATCACGAATGACCACATCATCTGATGAATTCTTTCCTATCAAACCAGTACTTACACAATATTTCGTTGCGACCAGGAGCGATCTATGCCAAATCGGTTTTGTCGGAGGTTTTTGAAAGTTAATTTGTAAAATCAAAGCGTAGTTATCTTGTGAATTGCATGAAAAAGGCCATGTCCTTGGTTGGAAGACTTTTGATTTTGTTGCTTTACCTTGAATCAGAGCTTTTTCTGACATTCTACACCAGTATATGAAATGTAAAACTTATCAAAAGAGTAACAGATCAACAAAAATTATCGGTTGACAGAGGACAGTACCACCTTCCACCCCAGACATACCCCTTAAGAACTTTTGCACGGCTTGAGTTTATATTAGTTGTTTTTAATGCGGATATAGGTTCCCCCGCCCAAACCCTACATAGCTTATCTACGCCTCTATGTGCATTCCGTCGAAAGATTTTATTAACTCTCGTACTTGTGTAAGAAAAAAGAAACATGATAGTCAATTTTGAGTGTCCTCATGCTCCAATTAACCAACAAAGTAACATATTCAGCATATGAATAACGACAATATAACATTTGGATCAACTACCGTTATATCTCAACAACAAATATGATGTTTGATTGCTGATTGAAGTCTTTACAACTTGTAACTCCAATGCTGCACTCATAAACGGAAGTAAGAAAACATTACCTGTGCATCAGTCCACGACTGTCTTTGAATGTCTTCGAAGAGATAGCAAGATTGATCAAAGCGTACCCATCCGTTCTTGCAATTTCCTATAGCTGAAACAATATTATTTCATTAAAGTTGTGTTTATTGCTGTCAACAAAAAAAATCTTCATAGCTTATCACGTGATCAGCCCCAATAGTTTAGTTTTTGCGACAAAAAGATACAAGCTGTTTCCGGGGTCGAAATGGCAACGGTTAAGTAACAAAAATGCTGGTATGAACCTCTATGAGGCCTGGTAGAATTTAAAATATCAAGTTTGCTAACACGACTAGAACGAGGTTTGCTTCTAATTGCCTTAGCAGCTGCATTCATGGATGATACGTTCCAACAAACTTATTGTCGAGGTTGTAATAATGGAATAAATGGACACACAGGCAGACGAATTGATGCATTTAATATAGCTACATGTACGAATTTTCGTCCTTTTGTCTACGTTATAAGATGATTTGTAAAATGGCTAGCGTATTTTTAATTTTAAATCAAGGTCTTTTAAAAAAGCAATATGCAAAAATGCAGTTATCTTTTGTTATTGAAAACAGAATTTAGATACAGTGAAGCGTTTTGAAATATAACTGGGAAAACCTGCAGAATCTCATAAGTGACAAAACTCTTTGCAGGACTAATTATTGTCGAATAACATAAAACTTATGTCACCTACCTTGTCCGACAACACTGAAAACAACGAGAATTAAACTGTTTAACAATTTCATCTTTACATATGTTAGACTATACACGTAAATATTTAACTTTATAAAACCTTATCAGTGGAATAAACGAGGTCTTTTAAATACTTGGACAATATCGTCTTTATCAACATAGAAATTGCTGATAACAAGAAAAATAACTTGTGGGTTACGCCCATTTCTAGTGACTTTTATCTCTGAAACTTAATATTGTATATATGGAAGTCCTTGTTCCATAGGAACACTACACAGACTATACAGGGTATCCCAGAAGTAAGGTTACACATATATAGCGTAATAACTTTGCTATTTCTTAACTGAATTTCCTTCAAAAACTATCGTTTGAAGCAAAATTCAATGAAATAAGGTGTCATGCATTTTGAGACGTCGTGCGTTCGCAAAATGACGTTATTATTGACGTCAATTGTACCCCATCAAAATGGCGTCGTGGCTTATCTACGCGCAACGCACGTTTGTGGTAAAAGCATATTATAAACTAAAATCTCCAATATTTGTGCAAAGAAAATTTTGAATCTAAAAGAATAGAAGCACACAGCACAAAACATTTCTATTCAATAGAACAGAGGTTTGAAAGATCGGGGACAGTTTTTGAGAAGCGGACGACCGAAAAAGTCAAGCAGCGCAGAAAACATCTCAGCTCTGAACGAGAGTTTTATTGACAGTCCAACAAAGTTGATGAAAACAACTTCATCGAAACAATAATAATCGTAAATGTCGGTTCACCGTATGATAAAATTTTATTTGAATTTCCATATAAGATTCCAATTATGCAATCGCTGAATTTGGAGACAATTCAAGCGTTACATGACCCGCGCAAAGCACGGACTTGAACCCACTGGACTTTTCTGTGTGGGGATACTTGAAGTCTAATATTGTATTGGCCGAAGCCAGTAAATGTTGTAACGTTGCTGTCAAACATTCAGATAGAATGTAGGAAGATCTCAAAGGACACATGTGAAGCAGTAATTTAAAAAATAGCTTTAGAGTAAACAAAGCGACAAAAGGGACATTACCTGGAGAACGTCATTAACCATTAAGATTACCTCAGTGTCAGGGACGAAAACATGTGTTTGATTAATCGTACATAATATATAAAAAATGTATGACATTTCAATCAAATTTCGTTTCTTTAATTTGTATACGTAACCTTTTTACAGGAAATGATGTGAAAGCTATTCAAGTAATAATATGTTAGCCAAGATATGAGAAATAAATGTGTTACCTTACTTTTGGGACACCCTGTAGAATCTGCATCTGACCACAATAATGATTAATCCAGATCGTCTATTTATGAGGTATGCCCTTTCAATTGGTTTAAATCTGACTCTTAAAGTTTGATATCTACGCTGAGTATAGGTTTTCTATTGGCAAAATAATCGGAAAATCTGCATCAACATGTAACTTCTGATGACTAGTTACGCCCCTTTGAAATAATGATTACCTGAAACATAACCGAGCCTGCAACATTTTCATATTTGTCGTGTTCGGTGGCTTTCAAAGTACCCTTTTCATCTATTTTAATATCACATTGGCGTTGTTTGTGCCGTGTGGCGGCAGTAAAAAGTCTCCCCGTATATTCAATCAGTGCTGTTATCAGTAACGTCCTTAGAAGTTCGTTGAGCACGATATCTATGAATTATGTCAAAAGTACTTCTAAAATTGTTTTTGTTTAAATATTTCGGCCAGGTTATAGATGGATGGTTTCAATATCCCAACCAATATGGATTCGGATATTGTTCAAACTCCAAGGATATACATCCTGCTTTTGAAATTCTGCCTTTGGGTGTTGTCTGTGATATGCAGGATTTATGTTCTCAGTTCTCGTCAAAATGCTTTTATTTAGTTCCGCCCATTATTTGCTCGTTTAGGGCAAACCCATTCTTTAATCTGGGGACCATACGCCGCTGAACTTGGAATGATAATAATCTGAAAATACGGCATTGATGGTTCCATTGCCACTGTCATATGCATACCATTGTTTGGGATGGACCAAAATTGTACTGTTTATTGGTGTAAATATTGAGTTGCGCTCAACCCGGCGCTATTTTCATATTTGTGTTCGGTGGCTTTCAAAGCTCCGTTTTCATTTATTTTAGTTTTTAACACTGAAAGTATATGTCCATCAGCGCAATACGGGGAATATATCGTTTGCACCGTCAATAAAGCTATGTCTGTCAACAAGAATGATAACACCTTATTTACTAATTACTGGGTTATTACAGATTTTGAGCGAAAGTTAAATGGTGCTGAGAATTTTTGCTTTATGTGTTATGTTAGTTAAACTTATTGGTGGTCTTGTAAAACTTTTTTTTATTTAACTCGTACTTAAAATGTTTTCACTAAGCTCGTCAGAGGCTTACTTAAAATACTCCTTTTAATATTTTTGTATTGCATGATAACTCATGGCAGATCCTAAACAGTATTTAAATTTATTTAATCATTTAGATAGATATTTACATTTGCTACTGTTGTTAAATTGTAACGTTGTACACAACCCATCAAATTTATTGTTTGTATTTATTCCAAGATGAACACTCTCACAACAATTGTAATTTTCTGTTGTTTGAATTGTATGCATCTCACTGCATGTAATTGTATTTTTTCATGTATGAAGATGAGCTTATATTTTTTAGTCGAAATAAAATTTCTGTTCTGTTCTGTTTAAATTCAAGCAAATTTGTATATACTCTTCAATAAACAAACATACCGGAAAAAATGACTTCAAACAACTTATCAATATTTGAAATGATGTTATAAATATGTGCCAGTTACATTACTTAGTATGTACATTTCGTGTAAAAATAACACTTATACTCTAGATCATATATCAGCGAAAAGAAAACGATATATAATTGTAAGTTATTTCCAAATATAATAACAACAAACATGTTTAATATCACCGAATACAACTTTTTGAGTGACGTTCCCTTTATCATTTTCAGAAAATTGACGTAATCTAATACTTTTAAAATAACAAAGCTAAATACAACAATAGAAATGTGATCTTTCATTTCTCCTGCTCCACAGATTTCGTCGCTAATATATTTTTGTTTGTTACAAATGTATATCTTTTAATGTTATCGACAAAATAAATGTAACTTGATAACTCTCATTACGTTTTCGGTGACATGTACTTCTTTTATAAAACGTAAGTGTGGGAATTTCAGTTCAAACCAACGGTTTAAAGAATGGTATTAAGTGTAGTTCTAACTTTATTGTAGCATGTGAACTGAAATAAATAGTTCCTTGTGGACTCCATCGTTCTATATATAATAAAAATAAAGAATTTATGGCGAAAACAGATTTGTACAAGTACGCCAAAACTTGTCCAATAAGCAAAGATGAGCGCTTAACTAAATGGATTCTGTCATAAATACAGCTTACTATGCACCAGTATGGAAAATTAAATTATGCAACTGAACAGAACGAAATTATCACGGTACCTTAGTTAAATGTTTTGCGGACTAGAGTTAACCGACTGAATATATCATAACGATTATATGTGACAAAACAAAATGAACCTGAAATAAAAATGGGAAGTGTACCTTCTGTGACAAGCCCTGAAGCCGTTCAGGTTAACTTAAATCCCAGTTATACGGTGAATTTCGGATCAGAAGAACTGAAACCATGTGAGAAATGCAATTCCGATTCCGTAGACTCTGTATATTGTGATCAGTGTAAACAGACGCTGTGTTCAAAGTGCTGTCAACATAACGCCGATCTTGAGCGAAAAGATACGAATCCTTATTATGGAAAGGAGCTAATAGTTGTGTCCCTTGGAAAGATTCCAATCAGTTCAAGAACCGCGAAGTACATGAAAGTTCGTTCTCTAACACTAGCGGAACACGGAAAACTTGCGTTTATTTCTCAGCTTTTTTACGAAGACAAGAAATGTAAATGTTGCGATACTACCAGCGACTGGAAGCTATGTTTTATGGAAAATAAGCCGAAAACAATATCCGACAGACTGCATAAAGATCAAGAATTCATACACCCTGGAGACTTGTGTTATTCAGAAATTAAGAAAAAGATATATGTCACAATGCCTTGTCAAAAGAAAGTATATAAAATAGCTGCCTCAGACTCTATGTTAAGAGGAACTTCCTATGACAATTTTCATGAAGCGTTTAGTACCCCATTAGGCAGTTGTTTTGGCATAACAACTTTCGACAACGGTCTAGCCCTCTCTGTTAGAAACTCAACTGAATTCAAAAATATAGCAGAGTGGCAAATTCATTATGTCGATTTCTACGGTAAGATTAAACAGCGCGTGCAAAATGACGCTAATGGTAAGCCACTGTTCGCAGGTCCACATTTTCTTACCTCCAACCGTGTTGGGACAACTTTATTTGTTTCCGACTTTGAAAAGAACGCGGTTATTGCTTTGAACACTAATGGTAACGTTCTGTTTGAGCAAAGCGATGTTCTTCTGAAGTCACCACGCGGCATAGCGGTTGATTGTTACAACAATATTTACATGGCATGTGATACGAAGCTGATCCAGATGGACAGTTCGAGTAAAACTGCACGTGAAATATTAACGGTTAAAAATAAAAACGCAATAATGAGTGTTTGTTTTGATTATAACACAAGAGTTCTTTGGACAGTTCAGGAGTGCGGAACTGTGACTTCCTTCTATTTTCAAGATGACAAACATAAAATAATGAACAACAATCAAGTTCAACAGGAATTAGGTGATCCATGGAACACTTGTGTCACCTGCTCTTTGAAAGAGGCTTAAAGTTCTCAAAACATATAATAATAAACAGAGCAAAATTTAAAGTTCCCACTGTGCTACCTGTTATTTTGTAAAATAAGAAAATGATCTTTTTAACAAATGTATTTCTGTTGTCATTTAAAACATTTGTATAGTTCTTGAGAATCTGCAGTCAATGTGTTATTTGTCTTTCCTTTTGTTATCTTCAGGGTTTCAGGAAGAAGACAGCGAAGGTATTTATTCGTTTGTAAAAACCTAATCATTTTTCCAGTTCTTGCCTTCCACTGCCATACGCATAACCATCGTTTGAGATGGATCTAAATTGTAATGTTTATTAGTGTAAATATTGAGTTTCGTTAACCATGGGCTAGGCGGCGTGGGCAGTAATATGCATTTTCATTACAGTCCATGAACAGGCTCAATCAAACCGAGCCTACAATATTTTCATATTTGTTGTGTTAGGTGATTTTCAAAGTTCCCTTTTCATCTATTTCCTAAAAATCACAAAACATTCATAAAAAAGAAAGCCCTCGATCAACAACGCATGGAATTCAAACCAATTGCAACTACCTCCCTTTCTTGAAAATGCAATGTTTTGAAATCCTTTTATTACTATATGTAATTGTTATCCGATGAACAGTTGCTTAGGTCTTGTTGAGGAAGATTATGTTCATGAGCCATTTAACCTAAAAACAAAAGAGATTATTAATAAAATACCATTCAATGAAAGCGTTCCTCATAAAATGAAAAGACCTTCAATGACAATGGAGACTTTTTATTGATGTTCAGAATATTTGGTATGAAGCAACACAAAACAATAAATCAAATGCCCATACGAGTAAACGGATACTGACAACGATATGTGCGGACCTTTATAAGAACTTATACACAAAGAAATCAACTTTTTATCACCGATTTTCGAGATAAGGGAAATCGCGGTCAAACATAATTTTACAAACAATCTCATATTGTACGACATATTGTATACATTTGTTAAAAAAAAAGACCTTATATATTGTTGTCAGTAACTCATTACTTAAGTAGATCTAGGCATTAAATTTGATGTTGCTTTGATTTAATGTTTGGTTGCAAATAGAAGTTTAGGGACATTTTAGGTATAACTATTTTTCCTCACTGTTCTAACTTACCTTAACGTTTGTAAAATAAACACATTAAAATCAATGATTTGTGCAAAACTATTGAACTGCATTTTGTCGTTATAGATTTTGATACTTTTTTTAATCAAGGACACTGCAATGACGATGCATTTCGCTTTATACGCTATCATTATACTACTTTTTAATGCTTTTTCTAAATATAGAATAATAAATGTAGCGATTGGCTTATGTTAATAGAAAAAATATATACTAATTTTTGATTGGTTTTTATTACTTGAAACGTAAAAACCGCACTATGATATTTCAAGAATTCCCAAATAACGAACAGGGATCGCTGGTTCGATCCCCCGCTACTCCAACTAAAATAACTAATATAGTCGTTCGGATGGGACTTAAAACCGAGGTCCAGTGTAGTGGTGCTATACACCGGGCACTTAAAAGAACCAGGGACGATTCTGGAATTGGAGAGTCCTCTGTATCTTGCACTATCCTTCAAAAACCTAAAATGACTAACACTCTTCTGGAGGCGTCGCTCATATGGGCAAACGGTAGCGACGATAAATAAATGGAAATACATACAATAACGAACAAAGGCAAGAATGGGCTTTGAATTATTATTTGATTATTATAAATGTACCTTAATAATCTTAATACATGATTTTTTTCAAAACTTAAATTTGTGTCATTTTTCATAAAGATCCTGAAATAAATGATTTCAATTTTCTCAGAAATCAAATTATTACAGTTCACAACGGAACTGTGAATATTGATGAATTTTCAGAAGATACATTGTTGAATGTTTTTTGAACAGATAAAATATTGATTTCAATTATGTTAACGTGCATATTAGTAAAAAAAGAAATAAATCCAATGAGAAACAAAATTTTACTACACTGGAAAGCCGCGTTACATTTCATAATTAAGTTTGGTAGAGTACCGGAAAAATACGGTCGCGGCTATTAGAAAGACGATAGAGGGCGATTGATTGACAGGCTTTATTCTAAAAATAGCGGTCGCGTAATGATTGACAGGCTTTATTCTAAAAATAGCGGTCGCGTAAAACGAAAGTAAGCGGAATACGATCACTGTCGCTATGAAAACATCACAATATTAGTATGTTTACACGTTAATTATTCATCGTCGTTCGTCCTTACGTCGATGAAACGGTTTACTTGTCCTGACGGACGGACTGACGGACGGAGGGTAAACCTATAGTCCCCTCCGGTGTGAACACCGGTAGGGGACTAATAAAGCAAAACTGTTTTAGTATGGTACAGTCGTTTGCCCGGTTCCGGAGGATTTGTTAGATCCGGAGGATTCCGAATATTACTCACGTATTTCCGGTTGGCGCCTGTTGACGGCGAAATGTATCTTGACAATTATTTTAGTCAAACATTGAGTTACATTTGTAGTGATTTTCAGAAACATTGATAAACATTAAGTTTATGAAATAGAAATTCAAAACGTGCCAGGTATGGTAATTTTGCATGAGTGAGTCGTGTTGGAAAACCGCGTTCTATAAATAGTCGAGAGACCAACATTCTAAACGTCAATTCTGTTGCAAAAGCTGAATAAATTTTTAATGTGCAATCATTACAGATGGTATTAATTCAAATACTGGCTGAATAAAAATGTTTATTTGTACAAAATTTTCTGTGCAAGGAGGGTGACCCCCTTTGACCAGTTCCGGTGGATCATTCACATTTATTCATGATTTTTCTTGACGAGGCCCCAAATGGAGGAGCTTCTTGCAAACACGTTAGTTATTATAAAAAAATAAGGAGGAAACAATTTTAATTATTTGTGAATATGTTTGTGGTCAGAAAATATCCCCTCAAAAAAGTGTTTCCAACACGACTCACTCATGCAAAATTACCATACCTGGCATGTTTTGGATTTTTATTTCATTAACTTAATGTTTATCCGGATGTTTCTGAAAATCGCTACAAATATAAATCGATGTTTGATTAAAATAATTGTCAACATACCTTTCGACGCTAACAGGCGCCAACCGGAAATACGTGAGTAATATTCGGAATTCCCCAGAACTAGCAAATCCTCCGCAACCTCCAGAAAGCGCCCCGAGTCGCTTGTACCATTGTGTAGCTCTGTAGGCAGTTCTTTTAATGCTGGAATCAACGCAAGAGCTACATTTACACGCACGTTGGTATATTCAACATCAACTTCAAAGGAAACATCCATTGGAGGTTTAATTTTGAAGTGATGGTAGCCTTATATTACCTAGTGTTGTACATTAATTCTAAGCTATTCTTTGTGATATTTAATGCAGATGTTAACCTTTTGGTATTTTACTTCACGAAAAAAAAGTTCATAAAATGAATTACAAGGTGTTGCAGCTGAACCAATGAAAAGAAATCCCCTTTGGCGCCCCTAGCTATGATTTTTACATATGACCAATTTTCCACCGTAAGTGACAAATGCTCGTCGGAACTAGCTAAATGACAACAGCGATAAGTCAACAATTTGCAGACGATTTTCAAATGAAACGTAAAAAAACGAAAATTCTAGTTTATAGAGGAGATATTTTCCTACTTTAATATGCAAAAAACATCGTCCCTAGATCGACCGTATAAAACAGTTTATGTACAAAATATGAAAAACCCACCGGAACCGGACAACTAACTGTAGCACTATCACTGATCCAAGTCAAAAACAACTCAATTGTAAAATGAGCTGCCTGAAACACAATCCTGTGTCTTGTTTTATTGTGAGCTACCTATGATTTTAAGTTTAAATGGATATTGATTATTTAGATTTTAATTAGTGGACAACTTTTTTTCTTTCATATTTTAATTGTGACCACCGCCAGCCCACCAAAACCCATCCCAATAACCTGGTTTTCATTGAAAACCTGGTTAAAAACAACAAACTGACTAGCAGAGAAAATCATGGGAACACAATGTATTTTACAAGCAACTGAGTGTTTGCACATTTAATATGAATATTAAGATTTTGAATTGATTGTTCGTTAAAAAAATATCAACCATGGCTAACTTAAACAGCAGATGTTTACAATATATTTCTTTCAAAACTATATCTTAAACCAGAATAGGATATCAGCAAAAATGTGACTTAGTATTCAATTCATATATTTCATAAACAGTCTAGATAAATTCACTCCATATTTTAAGAACTAAAACTACAAAAATAGACATCTGTTTACCTGGAAATGTTGATTCCACTGCTTTTATTTCCTTCCAGTCGAAATCTGTAATGAAGAATGAAGGATTCCAGGCAGGGTTCCAATCCTTTAGTACTGCAAGGCTTCTCCTGATGTTTTCTATGGTTTCCGAGGAAGCGATAAATGACCCAACCACGGAATAGCAAACGTTGGTATTGACACATACGAAAAATAAGGGAACATCATACTTTGATGTATTGTATGTGGCATCTAGCAGACAGATTTCATTGCCATATTTGTTCTAAAGTCGTTTCTGGTCTTGGGTCTGGTGAACAAAGAGGAAGTCCTCAACAGTGTCTGTTTCATCAGTGTCTTCTTGGCGACCACTGAATTATAAGACAATCTATGGTTCCGTTATGATTTGGTATAATTTATAAATATAAAATATAGAACAATACAGTGTCTGTAATGTATAAAATCTAACAAAACCATGAGCTGGTTTTCAGGTGGTTTATGGTTTTACATGATTATGTTTAAGTTAGGTTAATAAATAAATGAAGTCAATGCCTCCAAAGTTAATGGGTCGCAATAATACTGTGTAACTGCCATACTTGCATTAATTTGGACAAAAAGGTTAAATGCAGACATACAATTTCACAACAAGAACTAAGAACTCTTTGTATGGAATGATAATGAATGGTTCTGCAGTTATTGCACTGCTTAAAGTATTGAAACAAATGGCGGTATATAATGAGAGTTGATGAGATTTTATAATTCATACCCTGTAATGTAATGGAATGAATCACTTGGTCTTTCAATCTTCCACTGATTCACCACCTCCATGAGGTTCGTTTGATCTTGAGTTGAGAAGTGTGCAAGGGACGTTGGTCGTGTACCAACTTTTTCGCCCTTAAACGTAATGTTATGTCATATGGGCGTGTTGCACTTGCTACATTGTCGTAGCTCTCTGCAAAGTGAAGACGAGATCTGTCAACGTTTGTAAATTTAATCCGGAATCAACAGTTTATTAAAATATTCAAATTAACAATTTCAATTCAATTAAAAAGAAGAACATTTTTCTTTAAACGTCATTTCAAATTTACCGAAATATCTCAACACATAATTGGGGAAAATTAGCATCAATTATTATAGAACTACTCGCTTAACGTTATGAAAGGCACAGAAAACCTAACTGTCTGCTTTTACAAAATACAAGATTTTCATACTGTAAAATCCTAACTTCTGATACAAAATGTACTTTACACAAACAATATATCATCAAAAGCTTTACTTACATATAAAACTATAGAAATCCTAAATTAACGAAACCTAATATCATAATTATGAATGTGCGAATAACCTTTAATTTAGAAATCAAAATTAAATAATCTTTCAGCTAAAATCTACATATGAAAATTGTTAAATGATAAAAATGAACATTAAGATATTTTAAATTATTAAATTAACATTAAAATGAAGCATATTTCTTACCTGCAAAGTGAAGACGAGATCTGTCGACGTTTGTAAATTTAATCCGGAATGAACAGTTGCCGATGCTGATTCCGCCCGGCCTTATATACATATTTCACGGGTACGGGATTAAATCATTTAATCATAAACGATGATAGATCTCTCTTTGCAGCTTGCCTAATGTTTGGCTTTGTTTGTACTTGAGATTGTTGCAAATCATGTTAACAAAGAATAAGTAAATTTCATGAAGACATCCTGAGTGGATTTTCGTATTGAGAAGAGAAGTGTATGGCATGCGGTTAGCACAATAATTACTTAAACTATAGGTTTAACTGTTAAACCAATAGTTTAACAGACTTAAACCCAGGGTTTAACTGTTAAACATATAGTTTAAGAGTTGAAACTATGGGTTTAAGAGAAAATTGTGCAGAATGTTACTTAAACTACAGGTTTATCAGCTTAAACCCTATGTTTAAGTGTTAATCCTATAGTTTAAGACTTTAATCTATAGGTTTAAGAGATTTTCGACAAAATTACATTAAACTATGGTATTAAGAGACTTAAATACATAGTTTTAAGTGAATTTTCTTTAAACCTATAGATTGAACCCTTAAACCCATACTTTAACAGTTAATCATATACTTTGAAGTTTAATAAGCACAATAATCCTCAAAATCTGTTAACTATATAGTTTAGACTTTAAACTACGGGTTTAACTGTTAAACCTATGGTTTAAGAGGTATCCAATCATTTTTCGAGTTTGTAATCACGTGAGAAGTTGTTGTTGTTATTTAAGCGGAAGTAGACGTATGTATAACATATCGAGGGTTTTAAAATATTGGAAAGGATGTGATTCATCGCAAGGGCATTGAAAGGAATGCCGCGGACAAGGAGAAACCAAGTTGATGAAGCGATTTTGGATCCTTTTTTGTGTTCAAAGAAACTCAACAGAATACTCCAGCAGTTTCTCTTTTTTTCCTGAGTTTGGTTTTAACTTATTAAATCCATATTCATATAAAAATACTATAATTAATCTGTAATATCAAAAGTTTATTGATAATTTTTTGATTCAAAGTTTATCAATCATAAATTAAACCTGTGGAAATAAAAGCATGTAAATACGCGATATCGTTTAGAATATAGGTAATACACACTCCAAGATTTTGCAAAATTATTATTAAAAAAAAAAGAAAGCCAAATAGGAACCCAAATAGGTAATATCGGATGTTAGTAATTTAGTAAAAGAATTGCAGAATATACAGCGTGCTACTTTGATCATTAAATAAGACTTTTTACGGTTTTATTTCCACAGTCTTAACATTTAAACTAAAAGATTCCACAATTTAAGTCGATAATGGATTCTCAAATAATAACATTTTTCCTTAATGTAAAATGCCTTCTGCATTATTAAAAGTGCATAACTTTTGTTCTGTTTTGTACCTGTCTCATGTTGTTGTTTTTTACCAGAGAGGTTAAACAAATCAAAGTGGATGGTCAGTGTATGTACTTGTTTCCTGCTTGATGGGGCACTTAATCCGGATGTCGACAATTAAACTACAATCGTGCAATAAAACACCAGTCAACATTACCTAAGGGCAGATTCTTTGTTTTAAAACCAATCAAAATAATACATAAATGTAAATAGTTGTTGTAAAATGAAACGACGTTCAAACTGATTAATTTAATTCTGTCATATTAAACTCAGAATATTATAATTATATGCTGATTTTAATTCTGTAAATTAACTGTTTTGACTCGATAATTTCGAGAATATCGGTACTTGGTAACTGAATTAAAATCAACTATCTTGTAAGGTAACGCAAATTCTCTGAAATTCGGTCTTATACATTTGTTTAGATTATTTAGCTTAATCTTAAGACAATTTGTTGTTGTTGTTGTTTCGCTGAGAAGAATCCATAATCCGAATTTGTGTTAGCTACCAGATGACAGGTGGGCAACTGTGGACACGTGTAAAAATGTGGATTCGAATCTTTCAGTGATATCAAAAAACACCTGAGAGATATTCTCCGTTAGCCTTTACTTCAATGTTGTGAAATCTTAAACTTTTTAAGGACAAAAATACGCAACCTCCGAAAGATAAATGCATATAGACGACTTTAATAAAATCAGAATTTGTTTCGTTTCTGGTTGGACACGTTTAAGCTTCGGTGCCTTAAAATATAAATTCTATATTAATGAATATTACAACAGCAACAATAATAATTTAAAATTTTCGAAATTTATCAAATACACCCCTTGACTTTCACCAGCAAAAAAAAAAAAACAAAACAAACAACAACAAATAATAATATTGAACATAAAACACAAAGCATTCATTAGGTCTAATCTCTATAACCCACTAAAATTATACATATGTTTTTTACGATTTGGCTTTTTTTCATTTTACAGCTAGAGTAAAATAGTTTTATTTAAATGCTGAAATGGCACATTTTAAACTGTCTCCATTCAACAGCGAAATAATGTTAACACGGGAACGATTTTCGATTCAGCGCAATATGTATCGGGTCCTTTTTTCAAATTAAAAAAAAATCTTACTTCACCCCCAAAACAGACTATCGCATCATAAGTTTTACAAAGAAAAACATATATCAGTTGAAAGATAAATTTGTCTTGTTTTTTATCCGTTTGCACCTAAGCTTTTATTTCAATAGAAATAGTATAATTAATTCACTAAAAACGGACAGATCGCCGAATTTGAACGATTTTCAATAGAATACATAAACAGACTATCGCAATATTTGAAATTTTATATGAAATAAAGATATAAATATAAAGCAAAGATTAAATTTTATGAAACTGTTTGCACCTAAGAATTGAGATGCGCTGGAGAAAAGTTATGCACATGAATGTTACTGCCTTCTTTGTTCTATATAGCGAAAAATTCGTTAATCGGATAACCCGGTGAGGTAGTTTTTGCAGTATGATCAACACATATACTCCCTGTGTTTTGGACACTGCGCGTTTTTGTCGATCTCTGATGTTTGTTGAACAGGATAATATTAAATTTCTTTATTGTAAATGACGACGTTTGCACGATGTGTTAAAATATCAAAGATAATTTTTAACTTGGTAAAATTTATTTGATCGGACGTCGGCAGTGCATATGTATGATTTTTTTCAGGTCCAAAGAAGTGAAATATCATAATCACGTCAAATCATTTTGTGTATCCAGTCTATCCATCTATATTATATTTATATGCCGCGACAAACTTACTGAGCCAGTACTGCCCCAACCAGAAGAAATCTTCGGGGCTTACTACATGGTTATTTGCTCATGGTGAGTCCCAATGTCTCCGACCAAAAAAAACAAAACAAAAAGATAAAATGCGCATAGCCTTTCCTTCTGCTTTGAATACGAATAAAGGAAACTGCAAAACTGTCCATATTCGGATACGAAGAGTGTCTTAGCTTTCCTGTATCTTTCTAAGAAATCCTGTCGAAAATCAAATAATACAGTTCCAATTTTATTGCCTAAAGAAATCAAGTATATACATGGTTATTTATAAATAAAAATAATTCTGTCTTAAAAACAACGCCATAATTATAATCATTATTTTGCAAATGGCCGTTTACCTCCAGTATTTTACCATAAGCAGACGACAATTTACTTTATCGACAACGATAATCACGTGTGAAACATCATGTGCGATTTCATTGGTTAAACGGCTTAATACTATAGTTTCTATTGGTTCGCTGTTAAACCTAGGGTTTAAGTGTAAAACATATAGTTTAAGTAATTAATGTGCAAACGGCACTCAAACCCATAGTTTAAGACTTCTATCTACGGGTTTAAGTATTTAAATTTCCTAATTATTTAGTTTTAAGACAAAAATACGTAAAATGAAACTTTAATCAATGGGATTTAACAATATCGCGATAATGGATCCATTTTTTTGTGTTGCAAGAAAATTAACACGTATACTTCATGTGTTTTTGGTCACTCTGCGTTTTTATGTCGATCCCTGATGTTTGTTGAACAGGCTTATATTACATCAACGTTGTTTTATTTCGTTATTGTAAATGACGATGCTGTTTGCACGACGTATACAGTAAATATATTTGAGAATGCTAACCTTGATTAAAATTATTTGATCGGACGTCGGCAGTGCATAATTATGACTTTTATTCACGTCAAATCATTTTGTGTATCCAATCTATCCGTCAATATTATATTTTATGACGCGACAAACTTGCAGAGCCAATACTGCCCAACCAGATGAAATCTGCCAATTCGGGGCTTTCTTCATGGTTATTTGCTCATGGTGGTAGATTCCATCGTCTCCAACCAAAAAAACAAAACAAACAACAACAACAACAATAAAACAACAACAACAAAAAGATAAAATGCGTGTAAGCTTTCCTTCTGCTTGTGAATACGAACGAGAAAACTGCAAAACTGTCTATATTCGGATAGGTAGGGTATCTTAGCTTTCCTTCAACTTTCTATGAAATACTGTCCTAAATTCAAAACTACAGATCCAGTTTTAGTCCATAAATAAAATAAGTATATACAGGTCAATTTATATAAAAATAATTCTGTCTTATTCACTACGCCGTTTAAGGCTATTATTACTTAATAATTATTATTTTGCAAATGGCCGTACGCGTTTACCTCCAGTGTTTAACTATAAGCAGACGACATATTTACCTTATCAACAACGCTAATCACGTGTGAAATACCAAGAGCGATTTCATTGGTTGAACGGCTTAATACTATAGTTTTTATTGGTCCGCTGTTAAACCTAGGGTTTAAGTGTTAAACATATAGTTTAAGTAATTAATGTGCAAACGGCACTTAAACCCATAGTTTAAGACTTCTATCCACGGGTTTAAGAATTTAAATCTCTTAATCATATAGTTTTAAGACAAAAACACGAAAAATGAAACTTTAATCTATGGGATTAAGCAAAAAAGTTGAAACCAATGGTTTAAAGTCTTAATCTATAGGTTTAAGAGAAAACAGTGAAATGAAGTCTTAAACTACGGGTTTAACAGTTAAACCTATAGTTTAAGACCTTAATCTATATGTTTAAGAGAAATAAAGTTTAATCTATAGCTTTAAGAGTCTTAAACATAGGGTTTAACTGTTAAACATAGGGTTTAACTGTTAAACATATAGTTTAAGGTCTTAAACTATAGTTTTAATTCCGAAAAGTTGAAACTATAGGATTAAGACTCTTAAACCCTGGGTTTAAGTCTGTTAAACTATGAGTTTAACAGTTAAACCTATAGTTTAAGTAATTATTGTGCTAACCGCATGCCATAGAAGTGTGTTTATTTTGACACAAACTGTGAATAACAACTCCAGCTTACCATTCTAAAGAGGAAATACTAACATGGCTTTGTTGAAAAAAATACTTATCATTACATTTAAGATATTTATCATTAGACTATAGCTTGGTAACAATTTAATACTTTACACATGCAATCTAAATTTCTTTGACTTAATATTTAATACTTTATAACAAACAATATACGAACTAATATTTGAAAAGTAATTAATAAAATTTTACATTCTTGTCCTTATTGTTACATAAATAATATATAAAAACTCATTGTCATAATTTTGCCTTATGACAGAAGCTGCTACAGAATCAAGAATATGGTTTTAATAACTTCTTTTGGCATCTGTAGTCTCTGAAGTTTTAAGAGTGACAGCAAAAATATATCAATATAAACTTTTTAATGGTGCCATTTCAGTGTTCGTAAACGTAATTTTTCATAACAATTGTGATTAAATTTAGTTACTGCCAATATCAAATTATTAGCAGTGCAACAAAAACACAAATCAAGTGCTCTTATTATCTAAATAAAAAAATTGAGAAAAAGGTGCAAGATGTGTGATGGCCGCGAAACAGCATCAATGAATTGTCGAGCCAATTAGCACTTCAATATAAACTATACTGTTATAGAAGACAAGTACAATAAATTTAAATTTATTTAAACATGGATAAAAAAAACAAAATATATTGGGTTTAAGTAAAAGATTAATAAAGAGATACAGGTTTTACTTGCAGAAACATGACAATATATGTGGAAACATGATACAATATTCATTTGGAACAGTGGAAAGTCTTTTTTAAATAAATAATATTCTTTTAATTACCGTTCCAGACAGAGTGCTGAATACAAATGATTACGAATATACTTGTTTGTAGGATAAAACTGGTTGCTGAGTCGAGATGCAGTAGGAAAATTCTCCTTTGAAAAAATTTCAATATGTCGCCTCATTTCCGAAACACTCCGTTTCCCCTCATGCACCAGACCAGCGTTTTTTTTCCTTCTTTAACTACCTCCGCAAAACGGTACCATTCCCAAAGCTGACCGGAGTCTTCCCAATTGAAAGTACCGGACATTCCCAATCCCCAAAGTTATATTTCCAACAAGAAACAGTGCCGTTTCCCAATTGACCAAAGAGTTTTTTGCAAGAAATGTCGTTCCGCGTAAAAAAAACCATTCCGTTCAAAAGGGGAGTAACTCTTATCAACGCTCCCGTAGACTCTTACTTAGTTGTAATCATTAAATAAAATAGACATGTGACGTCATTGATCCGGTCCGCGTTTTATACACGTCCTTTTTTCAGACTGGCTTACAGTAAATAATTGCAAGTTGACTGATTCTTACGTATAAAATTGAAGCGCAATGACCAGTCTCCAGAAACTGAAAGTAGTTAACAAACTTCACAACAACGTTTAGAATGAGCGATTATTCAAAGGCTGCTGTTAAATACGAACACTGGCACTCTTTTTTTGCAAGATTTTGGGTATATATCGACCGATCCCATGCCATTGGCGACGAGTCCCGAGTCTGAGCGATTTGAACCAATGAATGTAGGTACCGGTATCGAGCAACCTCCCGTATTTTCCCCCGAAAATCGGACTGAAACTAAACTTGAATCCAACCTTCTGACCTATTTGGATACCAAACTGAGTCCCACTCAGAAGCTATCCTTGAGCTAGATGTAGCTCAAGACACATTGCCTCAACCTGACACTGACTCCAGCCCCCACTCCTTCCATTATAATTTCAAATGCAGATTCATTTCACATTAATTGCAACCTCAATGAAACTTTTCCTGCCAATGGAAATTATTTTTGCATAGACAGGCAGTCATTGGATTGGCTGTAACTTAGTTCTGGCTTAACAGTTACATCACTTAAGGGTTTTCTGTTAAAAAACCAGAGCTTATGATGCTTGGTGAAGCTGAATAAAATCCCTAGTGTTTATTTACATGAATAAAGAAAAAATCCCAATTTGGCTGATTTGCGACTGATTTTTTTCCCAATTTCAAGATTTTACATCGCGAAAATTTCCCAATTGTAGAGGAAGGGGAACCTTTCCCCTTTGGGAAAAAAAAACGCTGCAGACTGTATTTTTGTTATTATCCTATTGTCAACCCTGTGGGATAAGGTACCAAGCTGAAATTGGACAGGGCAGAAAACAATTAGTGTCCCATCTTCACTTAATCACATAACATGTACCAGTACAAGAATGTGAAAAACCTGACTGTATCTTACAAGCAACATGTTCAGGACATCAAACATGTCTCGACAATGTAGTGTGGAATCTCTTTGAGCAATTTCCACATAGTTTATGAGGTACAACCCTACCTTATATCATTTTCAAACATACGGAATACTTGCAAAAGGTTTTTTTAGTACACAAAATCATTGATTCTCACATCTGTTACTTTATATTTCTGTATTTTATTTCATCCCTGCAAGGGGCTGGGCAACTGAAACCACTATCACCTTGTAGGTGCTGACCAAATAGAGAATTTCAAATTAAAGCAGAATGAAAAGAAGAACTTCAGAAAGAGACGACGCTTAAAAGTTGTAGATCAGTACATTTACAGCAGCTGTACTGAACATCAAAGATTTCGTTTGTTTGCAATTTAACGCCCGTTTTTAACAGTAGTTTAGTCATTTACAGGCGCACAGCTCACCTATCCATCATTCCTGGTTAGTACCAGTATTAAACACCATCCCCCATAATGAACATCAAAGATACTAAAAGATCACCACACAGCACATTTAGCGATTGAAACAAATAATGTAATTATAGTAGTTATGCCACTTGAGCCAAAATATTTAAGTACATGTATACCTCATCCTGAAGATGGAAGCGGTGACTGTCCTGTGGTGGATAGGAAAGGTATACTCTGTGTACCTGGGTTATAAATAGACCCTTTTGCAGATCTGCCTTTAGTTGTGCTCCCATCTTCTTTCGCTGATAGTCACTGTTTGACTGTATCTGAAACATTAAATTTCGAAGTCAATGCAAACAAGTTCCAGAATATCTAAAACATATTCCAATGGACGGTTCCGCAGCTTTTGGCCAATATGACCGAAACCCCTCCTTCAATCGTTATTTTACTGTTATCTATTCATTCCTTGGTCAGTTACTCACAAGCTGGCTCACAAATAAAAGCACATGTAAAGTGGATAAAGTAGGACAGTGGTTTCCCATGTACTTTTCAATGCCAATGATTGGCTAACCCAGTTTATGTAAATATACTTTGACAGTTAGGAACGGTGCAGACAATGTGAAAAATTAACATAGGTGAAAGCATCTACAGACAATTGCAATAAATAGTGAATAATGTTCTGTCAGCTTAGACTTACCACTTACCACCTATCAAGTTTAAAGTTTATAGCTGTAACAGTTTTAGCTATGCTCCGGACAAAAATTATGTATGAAAATTAATAAAGGACAATAACTCCAACATTTTTAGTGCAGAATTATGTTTTCTGTGCACTGCACTTCTTCTCTTCGAGATCTATCCAACTATGAAGTTTCAAGTCAATAGCTCTAATAGTATTTGAGGTATGCCCCAGACAAAAAATACGTATAAAATTAAACAAAGGGAAATGCAATAACTCCAAAATTAGGAAATGCAGTTACAGTTTGTGTGCTCTGCAATTCTCGTCACTGAGACATATCCACCTAGGAAGTTTCAATGCTATAGCTATTGTTGTATTTGATTTATAAACTGGACGAAAGTGTAATGGACGGACACCAGATGGACAAAGCAGCAACTATATGCTCGCTCGTCGTGGAACCTTAAAAATCAAACATACCATGTATTCAGGAAACCTGACCACATATCTTTGTATAACACTTGCTGGACATTCCAACTTGTGGGTGGTCTGTAGGTTTCTTCTTACTTGTACATCTGTGTACAGATGGTCACACTGTCAAAAGGAAATGTCATTCAATAAATTTCATCATCTACCTTCGCATTCATTATGAAAGGAGGTTTTTGATTCAAATAAATGAAACCAATAATTGGCATATTCCCCTAAATAACAAGACATATTTTCGTTCATATATGTCATTTAAACACACTTAAAATCATGGCAAATAATACAAACTTGTATGTTTAAGTATCATTTTGGTCCACGTCACTTAAAAATGATGGCATCCATAATATATTGGCGTATCTGTACATTTGATTACTTGCTAACTTTGATACCCAGATCTAATTCTTAAATACAGGTGCAGTTTAAAATCACTAATGCAACAAGGTATTTCACAGCCAGTTTTTTATGGAGATTTAATTTATAAACTTAAGAAGATCAAAGGCAATGTTAATTTCTCCCAGTTATTCATAAAAACCATCTGTAAATTTAAAAAGAAAGGTTACCAACATGATATTATACAGCGCTCTGCAGGCCTGGTGATTAACCCATCTACAGTTGATCATTATGCTTACCTCTTTGGTTGCACGACGGTGGCAGGGGTTTAAGAGTTTATGAAGGTTTATGGGCAAATATTTTCTTAAAAGAACCTAGAAGCTCGATCTGTTTCTTTTATCCCTGTCATCGTGTTCTTGCTGAATTTGCTCCAGGTGCTCTGGTCTCGGTAAGATCATTGAGTACCCACCCTTTGGCTTTGCAATGCTATTAGCTTCTTATGTTTTATATGTTTGTGTGCTTTTGCATGCAACATTGTTGAGCCGATGGGTGGGTTGGAGTTATTTCACCAAGACAACTTGTACTTGTTTTGTGATACGAGAACCTCTTGGGGCAAGTGTGAGGTTGGTGCACCCTAGAACCTGGTTTAAACCCCCAAGGCGGTATCCCCAAAGGTTCTCTTCTTCGTTAATTGTTTGTGGCGTCCTATTTGAATTGACATACTTATATAATACATGCTCTCTCTCTTCCTCTCTTCTTTTTCGCTGCGTGGGGAGGCTGTGTTTTTTGAGTGTGGCGATTCCTGATATGCATATTTTGTTTTTTTACAGATTTATTGTATTAAATTTATGCAATACCAGATATTTAAGACAGGTGAACATCTAGGAATTACAAAATATAATGTAGCATTTTGATTTGTACGGCGGGAAATATTCGCTGGGGTTTTATTTTCGCTATTTTCGCGGTTTTTGTTTGTCCGCGAATTTAAGACCCCGCGATTATATTTCAACTAAGTGATGAAAAAACCAATTTAATCTTAGTGTTTCTTTCCTGTCCATAACCTGTTATGAAAATTACCTACATGTACAAATTTTCACACTTAATCCGCATTAAACCTGTCATAATACTTGTTTGGAGCCTGTAACAAACAAACCTTTATCGAGTGGGCATACAGTCATGAAAGTGTGAACCATTTTTATTCACAAGGGCATTGTTATAATAATAACTAATTGGAGATAGCACTCAAAATCGATAATTGGCTTGGCAATCACGCATTGAACTTAACAAAGGCGTAACAACAGGTTTAAATATAACGGGTTTGATTGACGGATAAGTTTTAAAAATCACCGCTTATATTTTAAGATAGCATGTGTGTTAAACAGTTTTAAGATTTTAGAATGTGTTATTATTTAGAACTGTAATAATAATGCAAATACCTTTCTCATCCATGGTAAACGGTGTTTGGGTAGAATGTATCTTGGAAGGACGAAGCGCGAATTTAAGACCCCGCGAATGACTCGGATTTCGAAAAAACGCGAAAATTTAACCCCGTGAAATTAATCCGCTGTACAGTATAAGCATGCAGAATTAAGAGGTGTGACGGTCACGTTAAGAAAAACGTGTTTGAAATTGAAGCAAACAATATCTTTTTTGCACAATGTATTGATGTACAGTTTTAAACAAAATGAAGCTGCTAAGTATGTTCATTGTGTTTGGTATAATAATTTTGTAATGTCTGGATTTCACAGATTAAAAAAATAATATTAACATTGTAAACCTCTTTTAATTTTGCTTTCTTTTTTTTTTGGCTACGGTGCCGGTCAGGTCCATGGCAGCATTCCTGCACCTGTCTTCCGATGATGGCAAAGGGGACACCATCAAAGGCAATGGGCAAAGCAGGACTGGAATGCTCCTCACAAAATACTTTGTTCAACTTTACTTGTTGGCCTGTAAAAACAAGACAACTGAAACAAACCAGATAACTGGGCCACAAGCACAAATCAAATAGAAACATGGAAAAATTGGGGACAGAGATTTCATTAAAGGGTCTTTAACATATCTAATGATGTACCTGTTGACTATTGACTATATATTGAGACTGAACGTCAAATACTGGTGACACTTGACGTTACAAGTAAAATTACGTTAAATTCTGTCTTTTTGACGCTATCATTCGCAGCGCAGAAAATGAAATTTATCGTGTACACGGACATTGTGAATATTTCGTATGTAAGATACGGGTTTGAAACAAATATTGATGTGACATTTGAAATCAATGACCGATCCATGTTTTTCAGCATTGTTGGAAAAAACGGTTTTGCATAAGTTTAACGGCTACAATTGTTTTGCGTTTTAGTTTACCGCGTCTTTAGTATTCACGTTTGTGTCCCTTTCACTTCATGTGTGTTTTTATTCGGGTACATTCTTTCTTCAATCTTGTTTCCGTAGAGATTTCAATTTATTTTCACGGCGATGTTCTTTTTTTCTTTCTATTATACCATATTTTAAATTTAAATTTATGTGACATACTAGCCCATTAATCTATGGGAAAGGAAATAGGATAAAACAAAGAAAAACAACAACAACATAAAAATGAAAGTTTCTTGTCTTAATATTATACCTTGTCAAGAAATTCTAAGTGACTGCAAAATATTCCAGTATGTTGATTTATTTAAAAAGCATTTAACTGATTTGTATATACTAACGTCAACTTTTATGTTTACTTTAACGTCAAGGGACATTGGGTGTGGACAATTTATTTTGCTTAATAGAAAACAATTAAGCATGAAAGTACAATCATTTATATGTCAAAATAATCGCAAGAAAAAGTGTATTTTTACTGGCAAATTACTTCTAAAATACAATGCATGATTTTTCAATAAAGAAACAACGTTTAGTTATCTGTATACAAATATAATGCAGTTTACTTATTTGGGGACATTTGAAAGGACAAACAATTTTACGGGTTACGGAAATAATGCAAATGACTTTCTAAAAAATCAGTGGATTTCACAAACAAGATGAAAAGTGTATTT
Organism: Corbicula japonica; assembly: GCA_038501625.1. NCBI lineage: Eukaryota > Metazoa > Mollusca > Bivalvia > Venerida > Cyrenidae > Corbicula > Corbicula japonica. Next base: position 1,133,631 of record JAZAYU010000088.1, read on the forward strand.
TCTTGGCAAAAATGTAAGCTCGAATGACAAAAAGTTTTATGTCACCTATGTTATCAAAAACTGTACTCAAATATGTTATCGCGCATGGGACAAATTCCCTTAATTCAAATTTTTGTTCTTTCACTGGTAAATAATGCTTTGATTCTCAAACAACATTGACAGAAATATGCGTAAATGATGTCAAGTCAACGTTTCAGTCGACATGTGTAAAATACCCTGTCTTTTAAAGTCCCACTGACGCATCATTAGAGAAGGATGGCTGCAAATGTAACATGGGACATTTGAATTTTGTCATGTCAATATGAATATAGACGACTCGTTTTCCTTCCAAAATATCATTTTTAAAAAGAATTTTTGCACTATTAAAACCCGCAATCCTAGACGTTCATTTTGATATATAACAATAATAGTTTCAAATCTTTTAATTTCTGAGGCATCAGAATTGAACAGCCTAATCCGTATGTTTTAGGAGGAATCACGAGCATTTGACGTTCCGTCTAAGCATTCTTTCTGATAGAAATTAAATAGGGTGTTCAAAGTCTATGGAAAACATAACTCTGTATCATAATAGTTATGTAATACATAACCTCTGTATCTGACATAGAGGTTATGTCGTTCATTGAAATTTATGCCTAGCACAATAACTAATGCTGATTTTTAAACTTTGTACTAAACGACTTGAAACATTCACATATTGAATTTTGACACCAATCTGTAAACGGGTACCTTTAAATTTAATTCTGAAAGTAAAATACATGTGTCGTCACTGAATGCCTCACTTGCACTCCACAACCATACTGCCGTCTTCAACAGGAAGACAAATCATTTTGTTTGCTATATTGATAACAATATCAAAGAAAAAATAGTTTTAACAGCTAGTTCATGTTGTTCTATTTCTTTACTCGTTAACTTTTAACAGTACGGTTAGATATTTTACAACTTTCAAGACGCTTGTAAGTTGATTTTTTTTTATCAACTGACGTCAAGTTCACCAAAGGTCACATCTAGCGAATTGTATTTCGAACTACTGTACCCACGTGCTAATAGTAAACGTTACCAAATATGGAACAGTGTAAACATTGACAATTTTTTGACACGGATCAATTTAGACGAATTAAAATACTATCCGAAATGAGATGCTACTTATCAACACTGACATGATTCGAATGAAACGCCGTCTTCTGCAGAATGCGCATGCAAACTGCATCAATGCAATCGCTTAAACCAATAAAAAAGTACCATGATATGGTGGGGTCTAAATTCTAATGGGGTCCATCTAACGCTTTGCCATGATTGAACTGACATTCAGTTTTTTCAGAAAATTACGCCCATTCGCTACCAAACGTCAGAAATCGTGGTTTCAAAGCGACAGCTCTACGAAATGATTGAATGATGAATCAAAATGCCAATGAGTCATGCTGACATGACCAGTTGAAGTGTTTAAAATTATTCCTTACCAACTATTTTGAAATTGTTCGATTTCACTTTAACGAATCTTTCGTTCGTCTCAATTTATTTGTTCTGTAAAAATTCTTCAGCTAGTTTAATCGCATTAACGCCATCTAAGTATTTTGTTTCGTTCATGATGTTGCTGTTTCCGCGATGGCGGACTATTTCCCGCGATTTTTTCAATAATGGGAGATAACCTGTACAGGATAACTCTTACAAACAATTTACGCATGCGCACACGATTGCCCCGCCTTCGCCTTACATCGTCTTTCCTTTAGACTCTACCGAAAAATACGCAACAAAATGTGACATATTTATGACGTAATATAAATCACAATTGTAAGAAATATGGAATAAGAAACCCTTGCCAATAGGAAACTTATGGGATACGGATTTACTGATACTGCCTCCGGGGGTGTAGCCAGCTTTTTTCGAATTGTAGGCCCATACAAAAGATTCAAGAGGCAGTTGGGCATTGGGGGCGAAGTCCACCAGAAGCCGAAAACAAGTGGAGATTAAAAATAGAAAAATGCGCGTTCTAAAGTAGACCTTTTTTCAAGAAAAAATATCCAAACAAAATTCAAAATATGAATTTCATTCGATGCAAACTTTAGGGTAACTTTGGGTAACTGGGACACTTAAGGAATACTTGTTGTATAGTCGTATAAATAGCACTAATTCAAACTTTCTCTATTGTCATGTTGCTATGATAAACCAAAACACTATATACCTAAAATAACTTTTTATAAAAAAAACTTGACAGTGTGTGCTTCTCATTAAATTATAAAACGTTGGTCAAGTGTCCCAAGTTACCCCACCTCCACCTATTGGGGTAACTTGGGACATTTTTAATTATATAAATTTACATATTTTTAAGTTGTGCTTTTGAGTAAAATGAAACTAGTTTTGTCTAATAAATTAAAAAAACAAATTTAAAATGACACTGTAACTCACTTTATTAATACTTCAGACTTTCTCTGTTAAGCTGAACACAATAATGTGTCCACTGAATCATTCATTAACAGAAATATCATTTTTCTGAAAGATATTTTGATTTTATTCATATTATCTTTTTATAAATGAGGATATTTTATAGAAAAAAATTAGTTATTTAAAATACGCAAGTAACTTACTAAGTCATTATACTTATTTTAGCAAACATACAATTAACTGACTGTTAACATGCTCAAATATCTCTATTTAAATTATATAAGCCTGTCCATGCAATACTACGCCGTAAATTTGAAAACACATACATTAACTAGAAATAGTTAATTATAGTAACAATTTTAAATGTGTTTTTTTACAGATGAATTGTGACATTGGTTTTCTCAAAACACCAGTGCATGACTCATGGTACCATGAGGTACAGCATTCCGCTTGACATTTTATCCAGTCTTCGTCATAACGGGTGCATCGAGACATTCCCCCCCCCCCCGCCCTGCCCCTCCCCTCGCCTCGTACTTCCTAGTTTTTTGTGTGTATAGGCCTAAGGGTAGATTTAAACAACCCCAAAATCTTGTAAATATCTTTCACATGAATTATTAACTCTGAATAGTTATAATGCCAGCATGCATGTTTGGTCTAGTTGTAAGAGTACCCCCTTTTTTTATCCATTATCCGATATATAAGTTCACAGTTTATACATGTCAATTCAAACAAAAACATTATATGTGTGTTTGTGTAGCACCACTCCAAAACATAAAGTAGTTAAATATAAAATCCTTGCTCTGCGCCTGATATCGATGTCCCACTTACCCAAAGACATTGGGGTAACTGGGACACTTTTTGAAAAGCACATTTGCTCTCTTTTCCTCTCTACTTTTTGGCTGTGTGGGGAGGCTGTGTATGCTGGATGTGGCCATTCCTGATATGCATATTTCATTTTTTGTATATAGTCTGTTATATTTTCAGAACAAATGTTTGTTGATTTTACAATTTTACAGCTTTATCAACATTTTTTTGCAAATCTTCAGACAATAACAAGAGGTATTAACACATCAGAGATGCAAAATTTAAACCACAATTATATACCAATTTCACAACATCGTTCATGACGTCACAACAAATCATGACGCAAGTCAAGGTCAGATCATATAGTGTTTTATATATCCAAAATAAACACTTTTAAAATACAACAGTAGGACAATTTTTAACCAGGTTTTCTTTAGAAAAATCCTGGTTATTAGATTGGGGTATGTCGGGCGGGCGGGCGGGCGGGCGGGCGTCAACATTTTGTGAAGTTTTTTGTGAAAGTTGTGTTTTTCTCAGTAACCGTTCAAGGTACAACTTTGAAACTTAACATAGTTGTCTGACATATCAATACCAATTATCAGGACAAGTTTCATAATCCCTGACTGTATTTTGGCAAAGTAATGCCCCTTTTTATCCCCCGCCGATGAAATCGGGAAGGGGATATTGTTTTGGCGTTGTCCGTCCGTCACGTCGTCACGCTGTCACATCGTCACGCTGTCCGTCCGAATTTCGTTTCCGCGCTAATTCTCCGCAACCACTGGATGGATTTCAACGAAATTTTGTGGGAACCATCAGTACCAAGAGGAGATGCGCATATCGTTGTCTTGTTCCTGTCAGACCATTTAACACAGAGTTATGGCCCTTTGATAACCTATGCATTATGTATATAGAGCAGTATTCGTTTCCGCGCTATTTCTCTGTAACTACTGAATGGAATTCAATGAAACTTGCTTGAAACCATCTATACCAAGAGGAGATGCGCATATCGTCTTGTTTCGGTCAGACCATTTAACACAGAGTTATTGCCCTTTGATAACTTATGCATTATGCATATAGAGCAGTATTCGTTTCTGCACTATTTCTCTGTAACTAGCAGATGGATTTCAATGAATCTTTCTGAGAACCATCAATACCTAGAGGAGATGCGCATATTGTCGTCTTGTTCCAGTCAGACTGTTTAACACAGAGTTATTGCCTTTTGATAACTTATGCATTATGCATATAGAGCAGTATTCGTTTCCGCGCTATATCTCTGCAACTACCGGATGGATTTCAATGAATCTTTATGAGAACTATCAATACCAAGAGGAGATGCGCATATTGTCGTCTTGTTCCGGTCAGATTGTTGAACACAGAGTTATGGCCCTTTGATAACTTATGCATTATGCATATAGAGTATTCATTTCCACGCTATTTCTCTGCAACTTTTGAATGGCTTTCAATGAAACTTTCTGGAAACCATCTATACCAAAAGGAGATGCGCATATCGTCGTCTTGTTCTGGTCAGACCATTTAACACATAGTTATGGCCCTTTGATAACTTATGCATTATGCATATAGAGCAGTATTCGTTTCCGGGCTATTTCTCTGCAACTACTGAATGGAAGTCAATGAAATTTTCCTGAAACCATCAACACCAAGAAGAGATGCGCATATCATCGTCTTGTTCCGGTCAGACCCTTTATCATAGAGTTATGGCTCTTTGATAACTTCTGCATTATGCATATAGAGCAGTATTCGTTTCTGTGCTATTTCTCTGCAACTATTGGATGGATTTCAATGAAACTTTTTGGCTTCTATAGCAAGAGGAAATTATTGCCTTTTGATAACTTATGCATGATGCATATAGAGCGGTATTAGTTTCCGCTCTATTTCTTTGCAACTTCTTGATGGATTTCAATGAAACTTTCTGGGAAACATCAATACCGAGAGGAAATGCGCATTTTGTCATCTTGTTCCGGTCAGACTGTTTAACACAGAGTTATTGCCCTTTGATTACTTATGCATTATGCATATACAGCAGTATTTGTTTCCGCTCTTTTTCTCTGCAATACTGGATGGATTTTAATGAAACTTTATGAGAGCCATCAATACCAAGAGGAGACGCGCATATTGTCATCTTGATAAGTTATGCATTTTGCATGTAGAGCAGTATTTGTTTCCTTGCTATTTCTCAGCAGGAAACTATGGAAACCATCAATACCAAGACAAGATGCCCATATTGTTGTCTTGTTCTGGTGTGACCGTTTAACACAGAGTTATGGCCCTTTGGTAAGTAATGCACTATGCATATAGAGTAGTATTCATTTCCGTGCTACTTCTATGCAACTTATGCATGGATTTCAATTATATACCGGGCTATATTTTTACTACTGCGTTCTTCATTTCAACAACTTGAAGACTTTTCGTCTCATTTTTTATATTCTGGTGAACACTATTCCATGCTTGTATACCAATTAGAGCCATTAAGTCAGCGTATCTGACTAGTGTCTTCTCTTCCGCCGGAGCCAAGACGGAAGAGGGTCCAGGTCGCGTGGCTTCCTCAGGTACACGACCTGCTAATTTATCAATGAGTGTTGTGCGGGGCACACCAAACAATTTCGCTGCCTTCGCCTTAGCCATCCCGTTGGACCGCACCATCTCAATGGCAGCCCTCATTTTTGATGGAGAGTATTGAACTCTTTTGTTGTGTTGTGATGACATCTAAAAAGGTATTTATGAATTTTTATAATAAAGCTAGCGCGCTTTATGGATTTGCCAGCTCTCGTGTGCACGTCCAATCTGCATGAACCGCACCAAAATAAGAATCATTCCTTAAATATACATTAAGAAGCAACTCGACCATATATAATGGAATAAATCAACATAATTTATAAAACTGTCGATAACTGTAGACATTTATTTTTCTTGGACACAGTTATCGACACCCCCGACTTATGACCCGTAACCATGTTCTGTTTCATTTAATGGTATGAAACCTGCAGATATACATTATACGGTTAAATAAATGTACTGCAAATCCGAGAAATACATTGCAAAAATCACAAGTAACAACATTTACACCGGTGACCTTACCTTGTGACGTAAGCGCTTCTATTTTCGGATAAAAATAACGCAGTGGTCCAAACAAAATGCGCTCGTCTGGAAAATACGGCGAATGGCTTTCTGTTTTTACCTCGACGGAACGCTAAGGTATATGTTATTAAAAATATGACATCATTAATAACTGATGACGTCATTTATACATTTTATTATATCAAATATAATAAACTGTCGATAACTGTAGCCTGTCGATAATACACGCACCTGCTCTACATATTTATATAAACATTTTAAACAATCAGGCCACACTTTAAAACACGTAAATATTCAACCTGATGAAAAAATTATATTTGATAACAGTGCTTCAAGAGCATTTAAAATTAGAGCAAGACTTGTTTCAGAAGATAATTGGATAAAAAAAACTACAATTCCTTATCCACTTGGTTTAAATGATAATATTTATCAAGAAGGCAACATTTCAAAAAACCCTGATTTTGACATTTTTGGTTTGCTTCAAATACGAAAACGAAAATCAAGGTCACATGGGATAAGGACTAATGTTAACATCAAAAGAAAATCACGTGTTTATTGTTCTATTCATGACCTTCAAAATATTTTAAAACATTCTGGTAGACACGCTATGCTGTCACGTTTGGCTTCTCTTTCTATTTCAAGTTTACAAAAAGTAGATAAGGAAGCCGATGATATTGTTATAAGAACTCATCCACTTTATGAAGTTGGTTACACTCGGCACGTTCTCAAACCACACATTGATTTGGAATCTGATTACCAAAGACATTTCCTGAAAATTTCATTTTTAAATAAAGGTATAGATTTTATTGACCTTCCAAGTATATTTAAAGATAAAACTGTTGAATCGGCTGTACCTAATTATTTCATGAATACTGAAACACCCATCGTTTGTTATAAATACAACAAACCAATTAGAAACACAATTTTCAATTACAACAAAATTACCTCGGATTTACAAATTGTTGATAATACACCAATATCATGAGACTGTTCTAATTCAAAATTTTGCAATCATCCTGCCGGTCACGTCGTAACAGGGGATCTTAATGTTATCAAAGACTTTAGAATCCGCAATGTAATTTCTAAAGGTCCGAAATATAGAATTCCTTCGGACATTGACTTTAATACCTGTCGTGCAGAAATTGCAGAGTCTTTAAACTCTTTTTGCAATAGATGGTGTAAACGAGAACATGCGGAGCCTAATGCTCTTTCAAACTGGAAAAAAAACAACAAATATTCAAAATAATTGACACTCGTATATCCTTCTATAAAAGAAACATAGCTTTATTACCACCTCGACCTCGTTTAAACTTTCGTCATTTGAAAAAGGGTATTCAAGATTTTCACAACAGATTTGTTTTAACACCTGCTGATAAGGCTTCTAATAATGTAATTATAGTGTGACGTATACACTATATTAATGTTCAAACTGAAGAGCTTAATAGCACTAATGCTTATACATTGACTTCTTCATCTGGGAGTGATATTGTTACTGCAAACACTCTACAAATTACAAAATTTAGAATCAGTGTTGAGCCGAAACAAGACAAAGTAACAACTATGCATTGGTTGCCTAAAATGCACAAAATACCGTGCAATAGATTTATTGCAAATACTAGTTCTTGTACAACAACTAAATTATCCGTGCTCTTAACATCTTGTCTTACAGCTATAAAAGAACATGTAATTAGGTATTGCGAAAAAGTTTTTGAAACTACTGGCAAAAATTTGTTTTGGTCTATAAAAAATTCAAATGACGTTTTGAAGAAGCTTAAATCAAATAATTTTTAGGCGTTCTGTTTGTCTAATTATGATTTTTCTACTTTATATACTTCTCTTCCTCACATTTTAATAAAAGACAAGCTTACCAGTCTCATTGAAAAAACTTTTGCTAGAGAAAAAAAACATTTATCGCTTGTAATGAACATAGAGCATTTTTTACAGATGGTTCTTACGATGATTATATTTCATGGACCTGTTAAGACCTGTAATAGAAACTATTAAATTGGAAAGACAAAATCAATGGGTGGACAAAACAGTGAGTTCAGAAACCTATAACTCTGATAGAATCTTAACCCGAATAAAACCAAATTTACTACCCATAGTTCATGGACAGAAAAAACTTACAGTATGTTCAATTAACTGTCGATCGGTGAAAACAAGACTCTTGCAATCTGTGACTTCATACAGTCCAATGACTTTGATCTTGTTGCAATTACAGAAACGTGGCTCGGAACAAAAGTGGATAAAGTCTGTGTTAAGGAACTATTGCCAGATGGATATAACATAAAACATGTACCTCGGATGGGAAAGAATGGTGGAGGTGTTGCGATTGTTTATAAGTCTGCAATCCAAATTAAAGTACTATCATCTAGTAATTCAAAGGAGTTCAAACAATTCGAATACATGGACTGTAGCATCAGTGTCCGTGACTTTCCAACACGCCTGTTAGTAGTTTATCGTCCGCCACCATCAAAAGTCGACGGTCTTAGCACAGCTTCGTTTCTAAATGAGGATTGGCCTGCTTTCCTGTCCAGATATGTGACAATTAACAAACATATAACAATTCTTGGTGATCTGAATTTTCATCTTGATGACCCAAGCGATCAAGATTCCGTTAAATTTCTCAGTATTCTAGACACACTTGGTTTTATTCAGCATGTTCATGAACCAACTCATGTAGGTGGACATACAATCATTAGATGTTGTAATCACAAGAAACAATGAACATTTTATATCAGATCTAAATGTAACTGATCCCGGTTTCACGACTTAAATGGAAAATTTCACGTGATCATTTTGCAGTGTTAATGGCCATCAAAGCATCCAAACCTGCACCTATTCGTAAGACAGTCTCATACAGAAAATACCGGAAAATCGACATTGATTCTTTCAAAAGTGACATAAAATCTTCAGAATTGTTTACTTCAGACATAAGCTCACTAAACGTAGGCGAAGTTGTTGACAAATATAATTCTGTACTGAAGTCACTTATTGACAAACATGCTCCTTTGCAAACAAGAAATATAGTGTTAAGACCAACCTGTGCATGGTACACGGATCAGTTACATGAGGAGAAACATATCAAACGTAAGCTTGAAAGAAAATGGCGAGAGTCAAAACTAACAATCGACCATGAAATCTACAGAAATCAATGTGAAATAGTTAACAAGTTATTGAAACAGGCTCGTGAGTCATATTATAAAAATGAAATTCAATCACGTGATCAAAAGAACCTATTTCAAGTCGCAAATCATCTTCTTGGAAACAAAAAAGAAGTTGTGCTACCATCTCACACATCGGCTAAAGAACTAGCTCAAGAGTTTATTGACTTTTTCATTGAGAAAATTGAAACGATCAGAAGCAACATCACATCAACTGATAACACAAATCATGAAAATACCACACCTGATATGGAAGACTCAGAAGTAAAATTTAACGAATTCGAACCTGCAACTGAAGATGAAATAGCTAAGCTAATTGCAAATTCTTCCAACAAATCGTGTGAACTCGACCCAATTCCAACATGGTTATTGAAATAATGTTCCAGTGAGCTCGTTCCAATAATTACAAACATTACCAACATTTCACTGAGAGATGGAGAAGTGCCATCGTCATTCAAACACTCGCACATTCGTCCTCTCTTGAAAAAAGAATCATTAGATCCTAACATATTCAAAAACTACCGACCAGTCGCAAATCTTCCTTATTTGTCGAAAATTAATGAAAAGGTTGGAGACACTCGCTTAGAAAGACATCTGGAATCCAACAATCTACACGAACCTAACCAATCAGCATACAGAAAATTTCATTCCACAGAAACTGCCTTACTCAAAGTGCAAAACGACATCCTGCTAGCACTAGACCAACAAAAAGTAACTGTTTTGGTGATGCTCGATCTATCTGCGGCGTTCGACACCATAGACCATAAAACATTACTCACACGTCTTGAACATCATTTTGGCATTTCTGGGAAGCCACTCGAGTGGATGAAATCGTATTTAAGCGATCGCTACCAGACCGTATGTATTGACGGTGAGCTTTCCGAGCCCGTACACATGACCTATAGTGTCCCTCAAGGTTCCGTCCTTGGTCCTAAACTCTATGTCATGTACACAAAACCCGTTGGTGCTATCTGTCGAAAACACGGACTAAATGTACATTTCTACGCTGATGACTCCCAATTGTATTTGTCGTTTGAACCAATAGATGATTCAACTATGGAAGACATTGTAAATCGTGTAGCAAATTGCATTTCTGAAATCATGCACTGGATGAATAATAATATGCTGAAACTGAACTCTGATAAAACGGAACTTATAGTTTTCTCATCTAGTCAGAAGGCTGAAAAAGTATCAAATCTTACAGTAAATGTCGGAACATCTGTTATTACTCAATCAGCTAACGTTAGAAATCTTGGTGCTTTTCTGGACTCTCGGATGAACATGGAATCACATGTTAACTCTGTTTGCAAATCAACCTACGCTCAGCTGAGACAGATAGGACGTATTCGACAGTACATCAACGAGGAAGCTACGAAAACACTCGTACATGCCTTGGTCACATCTAGATTGGACTATTGCAATTGTCTCCTATATGGAGTCCAACAACAATCATTGAACAGGCTACAGCTTGTACAAAATACTGCTGCTAGGATAATTACCAGAAAGCCAAAGTTTAGTCACATCGCGCCAGTGCTTAAAGATCTTCATTGGCTTCCTGTGAATTACAGAATCAATTTCAAAATACTAATTCGTGTGTTTAATTCACTTCATTGCAAAGCTCCAAAATACATCAATTATATGATCAACGTTTACAAACCGGTTAGAAATCTGCGTTCAGCCAACCAATCCCTTACTCTTGTGCCACCAAAAACAAAACTTAAATTTGGGGACAGGAGCTTTTCGGCGGCTGCTCCTAAACTACTGAGACTGTACTTCTCTTGAAAGTTTCAAAAGACGACTAAAGACTCACTTCTTCGTTCAGGTTTATGGAACCGATTAGACCTGGTGGCCTTAGGTCACATCAGAGATTCAGGTGGAGATACATCAAGTAATGTGGCTTTTAGTCGCATGAAGGCAATGTCAAGTCAAATACAAGTGACTTCTAGTCACATTCGGGCTTCGGGCAACTTCTTGTTGCATTCAGTTGACTTCTAGTCACATAAGAGCGACTTCTTGTTGCATTCAGTTGACTTCTAGTCACATAGGAGCGACTTCCTGTTGCATTCAGGTGACTACTAGTCACATACAGGCGATTTCTTGCCGCGTTCAGGTGACTTCTAGTTACAAACGGGCGACTACTTGTTGCGTTTTGGGTGACTTCTAGTCACATACAGACAACTTCTAGTTGCATCATAGTCAGTCTTAAACGCTTGAGGATCTCCTGGAAGATCATGGATCATGATCAAGTCTTCTGATCTTCTTATTTGAATGCTGTTTTAGTATTTTAATTGTATTGCTTGTAATCAGTTATTAGTTTATATCATTTTAAAGCGCCCTTTGATCGCGTTATCTATGTTTTTAGAATGTGTCTTAGAAAATTGTTTTATAATTTTATTTCCATGTCTATTCTTAAGCTTTGCTATAACGTTTAACATTGCCTTTAATTTATGTTTGTTTATTATTTTAATCAAGTATTGCATATTTATTTCACCTTTCTGAATAATTTGTACTTTTTAACCATGATATATTGTAAAGCGCTTTTGAGCATATTATTTGAAAAGAGCGCTATATAAATGCGGTATATTATTATTAAGACCTTATCCAGGCGCTCGCATTTCTATTGGATAATATTTATTTGAGATTTGGTACCTCTATTTATAAACAAGTTATAGGCATTCCAATGGGTACTAATTGTGCACCCCTTGTTGCTGATCTGTTTTTATACTGTTATGAAAGAGACTTTATGTTATCTCTTTCTACCGAACATCAATATGATATTATTACAGCTTTTAACAACACCTCTAGGTACCTTGATGATTTATTAAATATAGATAATAACCACTTTCCATCACTGGTTAATAAGATTTATCCTAAAGAACTACAGCTGAATAAAGCGAATACTTCAGAAAAGCAAGCAAACTTTCTTGATCTAAATCTGTCCATTGAAAATGGTTACGTTACTACTAAAATATATGATAAAAGAGATGACTTTAATTTTAATATATCAAATTTTTAGACGGCGATGTTCCGCGTGCAACATCTTACGGGGTTTATATCTCACAGCTTGTTCGCTTTTCAAGAGCTTGCAACGATGTGAATTATTTCAATGAACGTAATCTTTGCATTACAGAAAAATTATTAAAACAAGGTTATCGGTATCACAAATTAAGGAAAACCTTTTGCAAGTTTTATCGCCGATACCCATATCTAATTCATAAATACAGATGCAGTTTAAAATCACTGTTGCAACAAGGTATTTCACAACCAGTTTTTTTTATGGAGATTTAATTTATAAACTTAAGAAGAACAAAGGCAATGTTGATAACAACACCAACGTCAACATAAATTTCTCTGTGGATGTGAAGAATGTCGAGATCAGACAGTCACCCGTCATCGTAGCTCCCTACTTCTCATATTACTTCTACGGCACATAGAATGAGCATTCACAGCATGCCGATGTAGCCGGCATTGTTAGCAAGACAGACAAAGCTTTGTGGATCACAGGATATGCGGCCTAAGGTGTGCTGTCAAGTTGAGACAGAAGAGTTGAAGGCCATGGTCTGCCTTCATCTTGACTTTATGGAGATTTAATTTATAAACGTAAGAAGAACAAAGGCAATGTTGATAACAACACCAACGTCAACATAAATTTCTCTGTGGATGTGAAGAATGTCGAGATCAGACGGTCACCCGTCATCGTAGCTCCCTACTTCTCATATTACTTCTACGGCACATAGAATGAGCATTCACAGCATGCCGATGTAGCCGGCATTGTTAGCAAGACAGACAAAGCTTTGTGGATCACAGGATATGCGGCCTAAGGTGTGCTGTCAAGTTGAGACAGAAGAGTTGAAGGCCATGGTCTGCCTTCATCTTGACTCCAGCGCGCCCTTCTATGATATCCATTATACATGAAATAATCAATAGAAGAAGCGAGAACCACGAAATTCCCGTTCTCATGGCTTACTTGGTTTATTCGTTGTTTTTATATTAAATTCCTACCGTATAGCCGGTCGCCCGTGAGCGAACCGAAATAATAAACACATTCCACGCAAACCATGTGCAGCTGTACTTGCAAATCACATCTTCACATCTAGCTAGCATACACTAGTGTTATTTTAGGAGGCCCATCTGATTGTAAAATCACATTTGTTTATACGCAGTAAAACTATTTTTATTGCATCACATTTTACAAAACATAAACTTACCATAATGCTCATTTGCGTTCCTGCTTAAATGTCCATGCTTGTGTTCAAACGGGTAAATAAGTTACCGCTTGTCCATTTCCTATATTTTTACAGATTTAGCGTCAGTTTAGATCAATTGCAACACTTAAGTAAATACAGAAAAAGCTGTTGTACTGTTAATTTGCTTTCCTCAATTACCGATGTCTTTAAACATGATAAATGAATTATGTAAACGCCTGAATATAAGTTAAATAAAAACGAAACTCTTGTGCATCGACTCGGTTTTGTTCTTTAGAAACAAAATTTTACAAAAGATCGCGACAGATTTCCATAAAGGCGACGCCAAATTTTCACGAGATGAAGCTGTCAGATATGGCTTTGCAATAAGCAAACACATACTTAGTAATTTTTTGGCCAGGAAGTCTCTGCATGTGCAGCTGAAATTCTCTGTAGCACATTGCAGGGCTTTTCATCCTTATATAGCAGAGGCCTATAAAAGGCCTCTTCCCAATCCAAAAATAAAGTATTTTTTTCCGAATTGTTGTAGAAACTTTTCCCAAAATGCTAGGTAAAATGTCCAAAAATGGTTTAAACTCCTGGGAGGAGTGTTCGAAAATTGAAGTCTGGGAAATAAAGTGCATAATATATTAGATTTAAGTTAAAAATACTATAACTATTCAATTTCATAAAGTAAAACCCATCTTTCAATTAATTTTGTCTTCCAAAAATAAAAAATAAAAATTATTGCGGATTTATTTCCCAATTGGAAAGGCCTGGGCCTCTTCCCGATTTTCTGATGAAAAGCCCTGCATTGATTTCAGAGGTTCAGATACATTCAACATCTATGGTTGGGTGATGCGGCTCGTCTGAGGTGGCAAGACAATTTCATAATGTTTTGTCTCTTTGTCCAATCCACTAGTTTCAGTCGGATGTTGGACTTGTGTCCATTAAATAGGATCAAGATTAGAGTTATCAGGGGAGAGATTGACATATTTGATAGTTCTGGAAAATTTGTTAGTTGAGCCAACCGCTTTGAGACATTTCTTAAGCAGATAGTTCTGGAAATTTGGGGGTTGGACCAACAACGTTCAGATATTTCTTGATTAGATAGTTCTGGAAATGTTGTGAGTTGGACCATTCTCTTTCGGACAATGCTTTATCAGATAGTTCTTGAAATTTTATGAGTTGGACCAACCGCTTTTACACATTGCTTTAACAGATAGCTCTGGAAATGTTTGAGTTGGACCAACCTCTTTCGGACATTGCCTTATCAGATAGTTCTTGTAATATTTCATAAGTTTGACCAACCACTTTCAGGCATTGCTTTAACAGATAGCTCTGGAAATTTTGTGAGTTGGACCAACCACTTTCGGACATTTCTTTAGCAGATAAATCTGGAAATTGTGTTATGTTGGACCAACAACTTTCGGACATTTCTTCAGCAGTAGGAGCACCTTTTATAAAGTCACTATTCCATTGTTTGCTTGGAAAATGTAATATGGTGGAAAAAGTTTACCGATTGTATATGCACCATAAGTGATAGTTATATATCATGACCTTAAAGACGTTGCTGCCTGAGGTTCTATGAACAATTCCCACACAATACTTGGTGTTGCATGTTTAGTGCAGTTGTCAGTCATTGTATATTCTCACATATTGTCTGTAAGGTTATTTTCTGAGGGTATACCGTTCCAGTGCAAACGATAACTCATTAAAGTATGCTTCTAACACATCTTGAAGCATCTTTGGTTCCTAGCATATAGTTTTTGAGGTTTTGCAACTTTCAGTTTCCCAATACTTTAATAACCCGTTAGTATTTACGTTTAATTGCAATTTGAAACAATGATAGTTGTTATTTCAAAATCCCAGTACTTCGAAACTTCCCTTATCTCGCTCATCTTTATCTCTAGATTTAGGCTGAAATCTCCTGTCGCCGTCGTTACCTCCTCGACGCCGTTAGCTTCTGTTTGGTTAAGAACTTTCTCGCTGAGACCCTCTAACAACTTTACTTTCTCCTCCAGCGCGGCAAATATGGCGTTGAACTCACTCAACCTTCCATGTTCCTTAGTTATTTACTAAACATGCAAAACGCTGAAGAATTTCATGTGAGGTAGCCATTCTTTTTGAATTCACAAAAAGTTACACGAATAACGCGAGAAATTTACAATGCCTTTTTATATATCAAATCTCCATAAAACTGACTGAGAAATACTTTGCAGTAGTGATTTAAAACTGAAGTTTTAATGTTTATATTAACCTAGAAGGTATCAGAGATAAAATGAGCAAAAGGTTTTTTTCTGAATTTTAGGTACCGATACGATTATTCAAATGCTTTACCCGACCAACATAATTATTCTGAATTTTGATCGCATCTTGCAGGTAACTACCGAATAAAATGATCTTTTTCTACATCCTTCCGAGTCTATTTCTAGGTTTCGAATTCGCTCATTCAGGTTACATTTACCTTGGATTAACTCCGGATATCGACGTCTATTATATCGGCGTCTGTTGTGTAACATAACAGCTGGAGCTGGTGTATATTAACTTAAAATCGGTTATACTTAATTTTGTTTACAGCTGTAAAAACTGCTGGGTAAATTTTTAACATTTCACCGGTCTTAATATAATCGCGAAATTATCTGCCAATGTTAAAGTTTACTACACCATTGAAACAAAATATCAAAATATTGTTCATGTTCTGCTCAGAGCAGTTAACAGCATATAAAGTAATTGCTCTGACATTGTCGTTAAAATAGTTTAGAAAAAAGACAAATGGGGTTACTTCACATTATCCCCTATTGGTAACTGTTTCATTCCAAAGGAAGCAGTGGATATTTCCAGTGCCTGGTAAATATAACCATTGTAGGTATTTAACTTTCTTGAAAAGTACAGAAGTACAGATTGAATTTGTTAGCTGTTGGTTAAGGAACGACTTGCTTTATGTCAAAACAAGTTGTGCAATGAGTTGCACTTGATTTGGCAAATACCTTGTCATTTCCTTTCGAGTTTCTTGCAAGGCTTTCGTCATTTGGACTCCTTTACAGGGACAATTTTCCTTGACTAGCACGTCATAACATACATTTGATACATCTTTGTCAGACTAAGATCTCATCGAGATGAGATATTCCTCCCATGTAGGCTTTCTGAGGTAGTGGGATTTAACCCAACAAAGGACAAAATCAGGGTCCTAGTTAGAAATTGATTTAGCCGACTTTTTATACGCCTGTCGATGACAGGTCACACCCATAAAGGGCGTCCACAGTCCAAAGCGATGTCCGCTCAATAACTCGAACAGCTGTTGACCGATCTTCATGAAACTTGGGTTAAATGTTAATGGGCATATTATCTCGGCCAAATTTGATAACCAGCCAAATCGCTTCAGCCACTTCAGAGTGATGACCCTTTATTGGAAAAATAGCTAAACCTTTGATGGGCGTTTTTGTGGCACTTAGGCACTCTTGTAATGAAACAATTATACTACTTCACATTCAACAAAAGATTTTGTTCATTTAAGTGTTGTGTTAAATATACAACTTACTGGCATCCACCATTTCTCTTTAACTAGACAGGGTTTTTAATTTCTCCTCTTGGAGCCGTAAACCACCATTTATCCACACATTATTTTGCCTGATGTTTTCAGGTTTTCTTCTTCCAATTCCGTTCAATTGTTTTTTTTTTCTTTTTTCGCGTCCTATTGTCTGTCTAGCATATTATTATCTCGAGAAATCATATTGATTCCTGTATAAAAATCGATAAAAATATGGTATTCCAGTTAGCTAAAATACAGTAAAATGTCTTAAATTTTATTTTATTTTTACTATTTTCATTTTTGAATACAAAGCCTGGTTTAAACACCCTGTTTGTTTGATACTGCTACTAGCTTCATATGTTTTATACGTGTAAGTGCTTGACGAGTTAATGGGTGGGTGGGAGCTAATTCACTAAGGCGACCTTTACTTCATACGAAAGCTGTTGGTGCAAGTGTGAGATAAGTGCACTATAGAGCCCGATTAAAACAACCAGTTGTGAATTGCAAATGACCGTTTCAAAGCAGTTAATTTTTCAATCCAGATGCCTTTGATTGTCTGTAATGTCATTAAAAAACTGATTATTTTTAAGCGCATGCTGTATTTTCCTGTCTACTTTTTAGACGTGTGGGTAGGCTGTGTTTTAAGAGTGTGGCTAGTCCAGGTATGCATACTTTACTTTTTAGATCAGTATTGTGACTTTTTGATCAGTATTTTGACCATCAACAATTGCTTATGCTAAGCTCATTTATTATAATAAGGTTGTCAAATTGTATTTGACTCATTGTTTTTTGTTCAGTTACATTTCAATCCTGTATTTAGATAAGTCACAATGGATATCAGTGTGAAGAAATGTTATCTAGAGGCTAGGGATCCGGAACTGTGTGTGTACTCTTATTTTTAGTGTGGATATATTTACTTGTGTTTGTCTTATTCTAAACTCTCTTTAAGTGTAATGTTTATGAATTCGAAGAAAAATGCTCTTCACTTCACTTTTCTCCTCCCAATTCATGCATCCCACCCCCTCACCTAAGCTACAAAAAGTTTACCATTAAACGAGGATCTGATAAAAATATTCAGCAACGATGGGGCTGATGTTCGGAATTAATAGATAAGGATCTACCCTTGAAATTTTTTTTCAGGGCCCATTTTGTGTTGTCTTTGGTACTTTGTGATTGATAAGCATCTTCAAAAGATCTATCGTCTCAGATGATAACGTCTTAAACGGAGAAGTAACCCAATCTTCCTTCTTCAACTCGGCTTCCATTTTCTCAACATCTGCTCCGTCATCGGAGACGGACGTCAAAAAATAAAGAATGAATCGTCCAATTTCTCATACAGATCATTATCACCATCAAGTTGAAGATCGTCTTTCGATGTAAAATACATTTCCAATTATGCACATGAAGAGGCTCAATCAAACCGAGCCTGAAATTAATTCACAACTCGGTGGCTTTCAAAGTTCTCTTTTCATCTATTCCAAGATTTCTACTACGGAACCATCGAGAAATCTTAGATTTATTCATCAAAATCGTTAAAATCCATTGCTGTATATTTACTGTTTTTGCAGACGAACATTTGTTTACAAACACATGTGCGTGGCTATATTTAGTACAGTGTTTTGCATAAATTTGTATTAATGCGTCAGTTATTAGTAGTATAATCCGACTTTACTCCAATTTTTGTGTTATTACGTCACACTTATTTTAGGTCAACCTTCTTACTAAGTTAAGAGGTACCTTTTTCGTCCTAACTACATTTCTTAAAAACTAAGAAACAACACAACTTACGATTTTTGAGTGACGCATAAATTGTGATGGCATCATTGGAAACTTCATAACAATATGACGTATACAGTACAAAAACGATTTGTGAGTGATACATATTTCTTGATTTCGTCCTTGAATCTTGGTGAAAATCTTAGGTGTCTGCAAATAAGACGTATACAATACAAAAATGAGCAACTTTAGCAACGAAATGCATGCAAAAATATAGAAGCTTATGGACATGGTCGACGAGCCGAGGCAAAACTGAAATACCCCCCCCCCCACCACCTTTAGAAAAAAACTCTTGTACCACTAATGTGACTAGATGTCGGGCCTCCTCTCCCATGAGCTCCTTTACAACAAAGTATCAAAGTATATAAATCCATTTACTGGCATACACAAGCATTTAACAGAAACAAGTATAATGGTGTTAAAATATTGAATTTGAATTAAAAATTCGATGTCACACGAATAACTGATTTCAAACTAATCCCTAATCCTACCTGTCTGATCTGGTTCTACACTGGTTGCTTCTTGGTCAAAACTAGTCTAATGAATCAGTCAGATCATCGAACAAATGGGCACTAACCTGTTAGGATTTATGATTTAGTTAGCATTTTATGAAGTCAAAATAATATTCTTTTGTCTTCTTGGCTCGTTCTTGATAAGATACCACCAACGTTAAAAATAGGACATGCCAGCATCCAGCATTTGAGGATCTGGATTTAACATCTGTGAATCTGCGTGTTCTTAATGACAAAGTAGTTCTGTAAAATTATTGATATAATGCCAAAAAAGGAATTTTGTTAATCTTCAAATGCCAGATGATGGCGTATCCTTCTTTCTTCCGATGAGGGTGGTTTCATTTCAGGAACCAGGCAATAACATGTTTTTATGCCACCACAAAGTGGAAGGCATATAGAGTTGCACTCTTATTAACTCTACCTTACCTCTATAATACGCTCAGTTTCTTTATTTTTTACCAGATCAGTGTTAATGAAACAAAGTGTAGAGAGTACATTAGGAATCTGGTCACAGAATGAGCAGGTGGACTTGAAATGAAATATAATGTATGAAAACACCTTGCAAAATATAACTCTATTTATTCAAATATCAATGTCTGTGCTGTCATTTTAACCAAATTCAACGATTAAACAAATGTGACATATTCGTTTCAATTTATCATGTTTGGACAATTAATGAAAACAATACCTCAAATGATAGTTACTGTTATACTTATCTCATGGAGTTTGAATTTTTACGTATAATGTAAAAAATAATGCTTGATAATTCATTTCTTGCTTGACGAGAAAATGAAAATCAAATGTGAGCAATATTTAAAAAAAATCAACAATGTAAATGTTGCTAGGAACCTTGTTAAGGAACCTTGTAAACATTAAGGCATTGTTCTGGCAATAAGATTACGGTCTGGAAAAAAACTTATTGGTTTGAGTTCATGGTGCATAAGGCTTATTCATATAGCAAAATATTTCGAAAAAGTACTGGTGGCAATAAAAAACCTATCATATATGTCTTGTACAAATATCTCACTCTGAGGCGCATGAAAACAGCAAACAAACTGGTCAATGGGCTCGAGTGCCATAGTAGAGGAAAGTGCTATGTCTTTGTCCTGTGAGGTGATTGTGTCTGTCCAATATGTCATAAATCTTGACTCGGGGAGTAAGAAACTGTAAAATGATGAGATAGAATTTATTAATTGTTGTCGTTTGTTGATTCAAGTCTATTGATCCAAGTCCAGATAAACACATCAAATGATGGGAGTCCTGTGTAAAACCGTGTTTGGGCATTATCCGTAATCTTTTAAATGCTCCACTTTCTATTGCGCACCTCTCCATTTGACTCCTCATTTTCTCTTTTCAACAGTCTATTTTCTAACAGCAACGGATCACGATCTGTCTTGGTTGCTATTCACAATATAGAGTAAAGTTATTGTAATAATCTTCAATGTAATCATAAGCAAGACAGTTTATATGAATTCATGACAAAATTATATTTTATAAAATAACAATGTATTCTGCATTAAGTCATGTGGATGAACTTATCATGCAGAGATTTCAATTAGGGAGGGAAGTTCCCACACCAATATTAATAACAGCGGGTTATTTGTGGTATAAGTTTGTTTTTACCTACAATGCTCCATCAATTTTGATCATAACCATTTTATTTTTAAGAATATTAAACCACTGCAATAGAAAAAAGATCTAACCCTTTCCTCAAAATATACAAATTTTATTTCGTCCGCGAACAGTGTAGATCCAGATCAGCCAGCAAAACCATGCTGCATGATCATAATCTTCAGTGTTTGTTTCTTGGTCAGAAATATCGAAAAGCAAATACATGTGTTGTTTATGTTAAAAAGATGATATTGATATGCAAGTTGATCTGGATCTATATTGTTCGACCATGCCATAAAAGCATATGGAGGAAATGGTTAAAGGTTACTAGTAATTACCATATTGTGAACGCATTTAAAAGTTTTAGTTTCCTTGTGTCATGTATTGTATACGTATTTTTAACATGTTTTGACAATGTCTCCATACTTTTAAAGCATTGAACTTATTTTTTAGAAGGCTTCATACATTTACGCAACACTAATGTTTTTCATTCCCTTAAGTATATTAATAAATGATTCATATCTTAATTAAAATATTTTAGAGATCATATAAACATTGATATCAAAACAGTTTACCTGACCTACATTGTGAATTACACCTGTATCATTATCATCACAGGTGTACCAACTTGGGATTGTCACTTGCATGAGCGTTTGTATGTGCTGAACATTCACCCTCGTTCACACTGCAGTAGAAATGGGATTGAAGCGAACTTATTGCAGCCTTTTCATGTTCTTTCTCTTCCCTTTGGTTTTCGTGAAGTGTCTGTAAAAAGTATCAGTTTCATTAGAAAATGCTTTTGTTGAAAAATATGATATGGTGACATTACTGCTTTAGTATTTTGTTCATATTATTCATAGTTCAGTATTAAGGTGAAATGTACCTTTAAAAAAAATTCTGCAATATAACACCATAACTCTGCTAAAAATATTTTTCAAGAAAATATTTTTCAAGTTATGACCCTTTTTCACTTAAATTTTGTGTTACGGAAAATATGCACTTTGGTCCATAACTTATAAACTACTTGAGGTATCAACTTGAGACTTGGAATAGATATTCACCATCAAATTCTACATCATAACCAACAAGACCCATAACCCTGCTTCCAATATTTTTTCAAATTGTGCCCCTTTTCACTTAAATTTTGCGTTAAGCAAAATATACACTTGGCCCATAACTTTAAAACTACTTGAGCTATAACCTTGAAACCTGGAAAAAATATTCACCATCAAAATCTAGGTCATTATCAACAACACCCATAACTCTGCTACAAATATTTTTCAATTTATGCCCCCATTTCACTTAAATTTTGCATTAAGGAAAATATGCACTTTGGTCCATAACTTATAAACTACTTGAGATATCAACTTGAAACTTAAAATATATATTCACCTTCAAATTCTACATCATTACCAACAAGACCCATAACTGTGCTGTCAATATATTTCAAGTTATGCCCCTTTTTCTTATATGTTATGTTAGGTAAAATATGCATTTTGCCCATAACTTTAAAACTACTTAAGATATTGCCTTGAAACTTGAAATATATTTTCACCATCAAATATACCAAACCAACTCATATCTGAAATAAGTATATGCTGGTCTACAATGTTTAGTGCCAATTCGTCTAAATAATGTTAGTGTTTTCAAGAAATTCAAGGAAAACTTACTTCCTGGTTCAAACTGAAAGTAGATTTCTATAGATTTCTACTTTCGGTTTGAACCAGGAAGTAAGTTTTCCTTGAATTTCTTGAAAACCATACATTATTTTGACAAATTGGCACTAAACATTTGTAGGCCAGCATATACTTATTTCAGGTATGAGTTGGTTTGGTATATTGTCCATTTCAGAGTTCTCATGCAAACGGTTTTTCTTTTGTTTTAGTATGTGCTTGATAATTAGAACATGAATTAGACTAATTGAGCTAGCAAACATTAACTACATCCTTAGCTAAATACATTTCTTTACTAAAATCTAGGTGGCAATAAGTATTTTCCACAAAATTCATTTTTTGAAATTTTAGCCTGTTTTCGCCATTTGAAATGTTTGCGACGCCTTAACATCATTTAAAATCGAAACAAAGCGTGTTGCGGACCACATTCTATACTGAACAAAATTAAAAAGTTTATGCTTATATTCTCATTAACATATTTTCATTTAATCTGGTACGCTTTGAATGATGTTTAATTGGTTTATCTCAGTTGTTTTTAATATCAATTGTTCATAAACATAATCTTCCACACCAAGTCCTAAGCAACGGCCAGTCGAATAACAATTAATAATTGATTACAAAACACTACATATTCAATTTAAAGGGAGGTAATTGGAAATGGTTGGACTTTCTAGCGTAGTTTATCGAGGACTACTTGTTTTATTGATGACTGTTTTGTGATTTTATTGGTCACAAGAGGTGGAAAGATTGATTTAATTCAAATCAATGTGAATACTACGGAAGCCCTGGAGGGACATTTATTACTTATTATTTATATGTTATTTCTAATTACTTATAATTTATAACTCATTATTTATTACTTATAATTTATAACTTATCATTTATTAATTGTTCCCGTTTTCTCCTTTGTTGGCGGCAAACTTAACGGAGATGAGTGACGAAAAGGTTTGTAATTTTCTTTCCTATTATTTTTACGTAGAGTTGTCCCTTCCTGGGGGGTCACATGTTTTACATTGAATTATATCTTGAAAACCTCCAATATCTTCTGGTCTACGACCACAAGGTCTAGAGTTTTTATAGTTGTTATTTTGCATTTACTAGTGGTTTGTTTAAATTCATACTACCCTGGTGGTCAAAATCTAGCCAATACTAGAGGAGTACTGAAGGATCAGATGAGCTGCCTAGCCCTGTCAGCTTCCTCTTGTTGTTTTTTTTTTCATCCAGGGACGTAGCTGGGATGACTGACAAGGGTATGCACTATTCTGCCCTTTGCAGATAGTTAACGAGAGGCGAATTGCTTTTCGATTTTATTCGTCTACACGTAAGACACTACAAGAAAACAAATACAGATCAAGTTGTATCATATCAAACCATATTATACAGTAGTAAAAACATTATGTTAATTACTTAACCACATTTGACCAGAAGTTATTTGGCAAAATTAATTCCAGATTTTTACTATCACAACTTTACTGACATCACTTAGTAAACCAGTAACAAAATTACAAATAAAGTATATTTTTAAACACTCAAAATTATAAACCTGGCTCAATTTTACTAAATCTGAAAAAATCTACAATAGAGATGCAACAAATTACTCTATTTAATATTCGAGCATAAAACCTACACTGTGCACACTACAGGAGATGGACAACAACACAACTTGTCTAAACTCGTTGTTTGGAACAATAAAACACAGGGTTACAGTTGATCGACTGGTAAACAAAGACGCAAATTTCACAAGATTTGAAGCACGTTTTTTCTTGCTGTTAACGGTGTCATAGTGTGAATGCAAAATTGAAATAGGTGCAACACGCATAAAATTCACTGCTGTCTAACAATCTTTAGACTGTTCCAGTACACTCCCCACATGTGATATATTCACACTTATTATTGTAGATTTCACAAATTTATCACTAAAATAACACAGAACTGAAACAAATATAATAATGTCACAGTATGTGACACACTTATTCATAGCACAATAGTCCCTGAGACAGAAGAACAACCATTTCCGTAACTGGACGAGTGTACGTTACAAGTTTTCCATTTTTAAACACACGAATCTCAGCTTTACGAACTTTGCCGTCACTTTCACTCTGAATAGCATTTGTAACTATTCCTACCGACCACTCGTTCCTAGGCTGATCTTTGTCTTTTAGAAGAATAACATCTCCTTCTTTAATGCCGTTCTGTGAAGTCTGCCACTTTCTTCTCGACTGAAGAGTATGAATGTAACTGTCTTTCCACTGTTTCCAGAATATATTAGAAAGAACTTGTGCCATTTTCCACTGCTTTTGGTACATATGGCGCTGATCAATATCAAAATTCACAGTAGACGTGCCATCGAATTTTTGATTCAGTAACATCGCTGGAGTAAGAATCCACGGACTGTTAGGATCGCTGGAAATAGGTCCCAAGGGCCTCGAATTCATGATAGCACATACCTCGGCCATTAGGGTAATTAGGATTTCATGTGTCAGATGTTTACCATGCGCGCCAAGTAGCATGCCATCCAAGATTTTCCTTGCTATCCCGATCATTCTCTCCCATACACCTCCCATATGGGATGAATGTGGAGCATTGAATTTCCAAGTAACTCCTGATTCACATAAGTATTTTGGAACAGGACCATCTTCAACATTTATAACGTTGACCTTTAAGTCTTGAGTCGATCCAATAAAATTGCTCCCTCTATCTGATCTGAATTCCTTTACGTTGCCTCTAATGGCAATAAACCGCCTCAATCCATTGATAAATGATGAACTTGACATTTCCTCTAACACTTCAATGTGGACTGCACGTGTAGTTAGACAAGTGAAAAGAACAGCCCATCTTTTTGACTGAGCAATCCCACCTCTGGTTCTGCGTGTCACTACAGTCCACGGTCCGAAAACGTCTACTCCCACCGCGGTGAATGGAGGACCTGGGGTAAGACGGTCAACTGGTAAGTCAGCCATCATTTGATTTTCAGTCTTGCGTCGCAGCTTCCTGCAAATGACACAATCATAAAGTATTTTAGAGATAAGGCGTTTAGCCCCAACAATCCAAAATCCGTTGTTTCTTATGGTAGCTTCTGTTAGTAGTCTTCCTTGATGTTTACATTTCTCATGGAAGTGACAAACAATGAGTCTGGCAACATGTGATTTTGATGACAAAATGACGGGATTCGTTGTTTCAACTGGGAGACAACTCTGATTTAGCCTTCCTCCAACACGCATAACTCCATCCTTATCCAGGAATGGGTTCAACGAATGAATCGGACTGCCACGACTAACCGGTTTCTGATGACCAATACCTCCTATATCTTCACCAAATGACTGTTGCTGGTCAGCTTTTAAAATGAAACACTCTGACTTGTAAACACATTCTTGTGTTAACAGTCCACATTGTAGGACACCTGAACTCTTTTTTATACGAAAGTTCAGGATTGCCCTTTTTAGAACAGCAAATGCTATGATAAGTCTCTTCCAACTTGAGAATAATGGAAACTTTTCTGTGATGCTTGAATTAATGGTGGTCTTATAAACCTTTGCTTCTTGGCGAATTTCTTTGTCGTCGTTTGGTGAAATCAATGGAAATTCACAATTCAGAATGTCAGTTGTTACGCTAAAGGTACTTGGTCCCGATATCCATTCACCAAGCTGCTCCAATGTAGAACAACCTCTGGTTCCAATATCAGCTGGATTTGTTTTTGTGTTGATGTATTTCCATTGATCTGCCCTTGAAAGTGACAAGATTCTGTGAACTCTGTTGCTCACGTAATTGTAGAAACGGCGCTTTGTGTTGGTTATATAACCTAACACAACTCTGCTGTCCGAGTAGTAGTTTACAGCTTGGAATGAAACCTTTAGTGCTTCTGTAACAATTTCTCCGACTTCTGTGGCAAGTAGTGCAGCGCACAGTTCTAGTCGTGGGACAGTGTGACCATGAGATGGAGCTAATTTACATTTTCCCATGACAAATCCAACAGAACGTGATAAAGAAATATTGTCATCACATGATTTAATGTAGGCTACAGCACTTACTGCTTTTTCAGAAGCGTCTGAAAATATATGCAATTCAAGCTTTTCTGCAGAGCTGAGGGACTTCGAGAGGTACATTCTTGGAATCTGTACTTCCTGCAGAAGAAAGAGGGATCGTGTAAATGCTTCCCACTTTGCTAATTCATCAGGGTGAAGAGGTTCATCCCAGTCTTTACCCACTGTAAGCTCTTTCATCAGAATCTTGCCTTGAATGATAACTGGTGCAACAAATCCCAGTGGATCAAAGATACTATTTAGTGTCGACAGAAGTCCGCGTCGAGTTGCTGGTTTCTGTCCTGGGTTAAAGTTGAACTTAAAGCAGTCATTGTTTAAGTCCCAGGAAAGTCCTAGGCTCTGGTTAATGGGTAGAAGGTCTTGATCAAAATTCAGTGACTTCAAATCCTTCTGTAAATCTTCCTCGGGAAACTGCTGCATTACAGCTTTGCTGTTCGATGCAATCTTATGCAATTTAAGATTGGCAGTCTTGAGACAATCCTGTGTTCGTTTCACGAGATCCACAACTAAATCAGCATCAGGTAGTGAGGTTAGCCCATCATCAACATAGAAGTCTTGATTGACAAACTGTTTTATGTCTTCTGCAGCAGACTCAACAGTCTTTCTTAAACCATATGTAGCGACTGCAGGTGAAGGACTATTGCCAAATACATGAGCACACATACGATACT
The DNA here is from genome assembly GCA_038501625.1 of Corbicula japonica. NCBI lineage: Eukaryota > Metazoa > Mollusca > Bivalvia > Venerida > Cyrenidae > Corbicula > Corbicula japonica. Next base: position 1,161,073 of record JAZAYU010000088.1, read on the forward strand.
CGATTAGATCTGCTTCTGGGTCATTGTTACGATACCAGAAAAATCGTAAGAAATCTCGGTCTTCTTTCTTCACAAGGAAAGAGTAAAACATCTGCTCGACGTCAGCCATTATGGCGAATGCATCTTTGCGGAAACGAAGAAGTATACTTAATAAACTGTTGATGAGATTCGGACCAGACAAGAGTTCACTGTTCAAAGATACACCTTTGTACACTGCCGACGAGTCAAAAACCCCCCGTATCTGATCTGGCTTCTTGGGGTGGTAAACGCCAAAGATGGGTAAATACCAAACATCTGTACTGATGGGTGGTGCAATTTCTGCAGCTCCTGATTCAAGAACTTTCTTCATGAAAGTGACAAAATGTTCTCTTTTGGTAGGATTCCCACGGAGACTTGAATGTAAATACATAGCTCGTTTCCATGCCATATCTCTGTTGTTAGGAAATGTGGTTCTTGGACTGCGAAAAGGAAGTGGCGCTACCCAGTACCCATTCTCGTCTTTGGTAAACTCGTGGTCCATGATATCAAGAAACATTCTGTCTTCAACTGACATTCCGATTTTATTGTCATCACGGGTACGAACAAAAATGTCTGTGACATCCTTCAAAATGTTACAGTCTTCAGTTAGAATAAACTTGTTTTCACATGTCGGAAAGATAGACGGTCTGCCATTTTTATGCAGGTAAGTTTTCTTCACGTTCACAGACATTTGCGGGGTATGAGCATTTCCAAGGCAGGTTTCACCAACCAGGACCCATCCAAGACTTAGCCTTTGCGCATAAGGTCCGAATGACCCGATGACCTGCTCATGCACGTGATGCACTTCCGGTAAGTCTCTTCCTATCAACAACTGTATTTGTGCAGTTTCGTCTAGACATGGTATATATTTTGCAATACTTCTCAAATGTGAGTATTTGTGTGCGTCTTCCTGTGTAGGGATTTCATCTCTGTTGTTTGGGATCTCACTACATTCTATAAGGCAAGGTAACTCATGAACTGTTCCATCTATACCTTCTATGATGAATCCTTCACCTGTACGGCCAGTTGCATTGACGCTGCCACCACATGATGAAAGGACATAAGTGATATTGTGGAAGATCATTGAATCTTTGAAACTTTCAAAGAAATTCGGGCTTGCTAGTGACTTATTACTTTGATCATCAATGATCGCATAAAGTCCCACTTTATATTTCGGTCTGTCTTTGTGGTAAACATTAACTTTAACAATCTTGGCACATGACTTGCTAGATGTTGGGTTCCCACATACTTGTAAGCACTTACAATTGACGTTTGAATCTGAATGTAAACTGTTCTCCCCACCATTAGGGTTTTCACGAGTAGAAGTGTTACGCACAACCTTTGGCTTGAAGTTGTTAATGTGTAAAGCTGTTACGTGTTTTTGGCTCCCACATTCTTCACACTTGATTGAAAGTTTACAATCTCTGTTCATGTGTTCACTTGATTTACAACACCGAAAACATATTCTCTTATCTTTCAGTAATTTTCTCTTCTCCTCATGGGGCATCTTTTTAAACACTCTGCAGCTATCTAAAGCATGTGAAGTGGACGAATGTATTGGACACTTATACACTTCTGATGAAACTTTGGTTTCCTGCAAAGTCAAGTTATCACTTTTTACTTCTGTTTTCATAGCGGCTAAGTTATCATCTGATTGAACTTCAGTTTTCTTGGCTACTGGCATAAACCGAGTTGCTCTGCTGAATTCATCTTTATTGGTTTTTGTTGTAGATGTTTCGAAACTGAAACTAGGGTCATTGAACAAGTCTGTCATCTCTTTGATAAACTTCACAAAGAAACTGAATGGTGGAAAAGTCACCTCGTTAGCCACCTTATATTTCTTAGCTCTGTCTGCCCATTTACTCTGTAGATGTACTGGTAGTTTACAAACTAAAGAATTCACACCTACTGGAGAATCAAAGTGTGCAAAGTGCGTCCTATATTTATTATCTTCTTTAACACTTTCAATTTCTGATAAAACATCACATAGGTCATACAGTTTTGTGTAATCTTTGGTTGTCACTCTTGGAAAATTTGCAACCTTTTTCTGCATCCTATTTTCAATTAATTCCGGAGCACCATATCGATCTTCTAATCTGTTCCAAATCTTACTCAGACACGACTCGGGATCATGGGAATTTGCTGCTCGAATACTTTGTGCCTGTCTAGACGATTCAGGTCCGAGCCACTTAACAAGTAAATCTGTTTCTTCTTGTGAAGTTACACCTAGTTCTTTTGTGATACTTCTGAAAGTATTTTTCCAAGCACAATAGGTAATTGGGTCATCTTGAAAAGAAGTAAATCTTGTCATCAGCAAATCTTTCTTGACCAGAAAACGAGCAAATTCAGAACCTAATGTCATTTCAGTGGATGAATGTTCAGGTTGAGCCGGAATACGATTATAACACGCTGGAACCGGTTGCGACAATCCGCTTGCATTCTCGGAAACAGAATGTTTCTCTACATATGCTTTCGTCCTTTCTATTGGATTACCTATAGACCTATTGCTAAAGCTTTTTACACTTCCTGTATAATTTGATTCACTTTCAGTTTCATATACTTCATTTTCTGCAACTGCTTCTGCAAGTACTTTTTCATCGTCAAGTAAACAAAGTTCAGCTTCAATTTCCTTTTCTTGTCGATCTGACTTGGCTAATGTCACTGCTTTTTGCTCCTGAAGAAGAGCTTGTTTTTTCTTCAGCTCTACCTCCTTACGTGTTATGGCAATACGCGCCTTTGCTGCTTCTAGTTTTGCTTTGGCAGACACTGAACTCGTTGAAGATTTGTTACTTCGTTTACTACTTTTAGATTGCACAGACATTTTGTCCTCTTCAATCCTATTTAATCTTACATCTAGACTTCCTAGCACACTTTGTACACGGCTGTCTCTTAATCTGTCATTTTCTATGTGAGATTGCAATATATCATTGCTTTCCGTTGTACGAGTTGACTCCAGGAAAGCGACAAAGTCTCTGCTCACTAATCTGTATTCACCATACTTGAAACATAATGACTGTTCACATTTCTTTAGTTTGTCCACATCTGTTTCACACAAAATGGAATTGTCCAATTCAGTCTGTGTGGTGGTCCAAGTTCTAAACAGTTTTTTGTTGAAGCGGGAAACTTTATTGTCAAACTCTTCTTTACCCTTCTCTGTTAATGTTCTTACACGATCTCTGTCCTCTTCCCTTTCCTCCCCGAAGGCCTGGGGTTCATCTTCCATCTCTGGATGTGTAGTTGTCTTACTATTCTGCCCTTTGCAGATAGTTAACGAGAGGCGAATTGCTTTTCGATTTTATTCGTCTACACGTAAGACACTACAAGAAAACAAATACAGATCAAGTTGTATCATATCAAACCATATTATACAGTAGTAAAAACATTATGTTAATTACTTAACCACATTTGACCAGAAGTTATTTGGCAAAATTAATTCCAGATTTTTACTATCACAACTTTACTGACATCACTTAGTAAACCAGTAACAAAATTACAAATAAAGTATATTTTTAAACACTCAAAATTATAAACCTGGCTCAATTTTACTAAATCTGAAAAAAATCTACAATAGAGATGCAACAAATTACTCTATTTAATATTCGAGCATAAAACCTACACTGTGCACACTACAGGAGATGGACAACAACACAACTTGTCTAAACTCGTTGTTTGGAACAATAAAACACAGGGTTACAGTTGATCGACTGGTAAACAAAGACGCAAATTTCACAAGATTTGAAGCACGTTTTTTCTTGCTGTTAACGGTGTCATAGTGTGAATGCAAAATTGAAATAGGTGCAACACGCATAAAATTCACTGCTGTCTAACAATCTTTAGACTGTTCCAGTACATGCACTGAATAACTTTGAGGAAGATATACTTAGGATTATATTGCTTTTTAATACTGTGATCATCTAACATAATTATAATCCTGGTAACAAATATCTTTAGATTATAACACAACATCAACATAGTATGCCAGGTCTTTAATAAAGTTTTAACTATTTTGTAATTAATGTTTGACACAAAGGTTTGCTATTCATATGCATAGGTTTTGTTTTTGCTCAATCATTGTCAGATTTATGCATTGGATTTCTCTTTTTTCAGGGACGTGTTGAACCCCATGTACCCAGATAGCATGAGGTGGTTGGGCCAACCACGGAAAACCGTTAACGATATTTCTTAGTTGGGCCAACGGTGGGCCATCAACTGAAAATAGCCCCTTAGTTACATATATTGGCCCAACGTTGGGCCAACCATTAATATTTCACCTATTTGTTTCCTGATGTGGCCCAACGAAGATTATCCGTTTATCTATGCTGTGACTAAATGGTACGTTGGGCCAACGTGGGCCCAATGCCTGATTTGCAAGATAGAGTGTGAATGTTATAAATATTTGATATTAAAAAGAAATAAACTATTGTATGAATATAATTTATAAATTAATACACTTCTCATTTGTTTCAGTCAAACATTCACATTTAATTAACATTTCATTGTATTGTTTTAATTAAGTGCTAAAGGCATTGCAATAAATCTGATTTACAAAATGCATATTTATAACAATTAAATCTACATAAACAATTTCATTTAATTTTTTAAATTTAAGTTTGTGAATTATAATTGTTTCATATTGAAGAAGAATAAAATATATATAATTTTATACACCTCTCAATTGTTAAAATGAGACATTCACAAATAATTAACATTTCATTTTATTGTATGTACGTTCATTGTAATCTTTACTGAATATTGAATTTATTGTTAAATATTTACATTGAGCTTCTTAGCAATAGGCCCATATAAAATCTGAAAATGATGAGAAATCTTTCTCCACTTACATGTACACATGTACATGCTAACAGAAGAGTTCTGTAAGAGCAGTGATTTGACCTGGGTTTCACCCTCGATTATCTAAGAATTTCCCTGAAAATCTCGCCTGACCGCTCATAAATCCCTTTCACTGCTGACCTTTAACCAGTTCAGACCTGTGTTTCTGTGTAACAAAATTTATTCAAGAAAACTTTCTATTTGTGAAGAAGAAAATGGCGCAGAAAATTCAGTAAGTGTTTTTTTCTATTTACAATAAATATTTTGTAATTTTAAATTTCATACACGCTGGGTATTTATTTTTATTAAGGTATTTTTTGTTGTAATAATGAAAACGACATCCTGGATAGTCTACAGCCACGTGACCCTTGGATTATCACGTGATATTTAAAATGGCAGACGACGATTGTTATACTGAAGGGAAATTAAAAGTAAATGGTAGATTTTATTGTAAATATTACACATTGTAAAAAAGTTACAAATAGAACTATGTAAAATATGTTTATGAAAAATGTTTATTATATTTTAAAGATTTTTAAGCTGTAGTAAGTATTTATTTATTTTCAGAAGAACGAATCCGAGTAAAATTTGGCAGATTATCTTTTGATGATTAAATAATTTAGCCACGTTTTTGTCAACTTATGATATGTGCAATAAATGTCTGCTGTAACACCAATAGTTTTGAGCATTTTCAACTATAATTTACTTTTCACTAAAACCAGTGTATGCATAATTTAAATAAGACGGCTGTATGCATATATTTAAAAGTAAAGAATAAATAAGGTTAATATAAGCAAAGATTATTTTTAAGTATTTAATTAGCTGGTGTTTACATACAATGGGGAATAAAAGAAAAATATCAGAAAGTACTTCTTATTGGTCTAGAAGACGTCAGGTATTAGCAAATGTACAAAGTCATTTGGAAGATATTTCTAATGGATTGATTGAAAATAATCAAACATTTCAAACCAGCGCACAAGCTAATAATTCTGTTTCTTTATGTCATGATCTAAGCTCTAATAGACCAGAACAGCAAACAGAAGATGAGAACACATCTGTAGAATCGTTTTCAGATTCTGATACAAACTCCTATGGGGGCTCATATAATAATTCAGAAATGATTGATGATCTTGTAGATGACGATTTGTCTTTACAAAGTGGTCACCTTTGGTATGACACTGAATCCGATATTTATTCATCATGTTCAGATGACTTGCCAGATAACTATTCTTCAGAATTTCTCAAAGATGAATTAGCTGCATGGGCTCGACAGTTTAATGTTACATGTGCTTCTTTAGCAAAGCTGTTACAAATTCTTCGCAATGTGTTTCCAGACCTTCCAAAAGATCCTAGAAACTTACTAAAAACAAAAGTTAAGTATCAGATTTGTGAGAGAAGTGGAGGTGAATATTATCATTTTGGAATTAAACAAGGAATTTTGGAAAAAAATTCGGTGTCACAAACAGATTTTAGAACAAGTACACCTTCAGATTAATATAGATGGGTTGCCTATATTAAAGAGCACAAATCATCAATTCTGGCCAATTCTTGGGCGCATAGCTAACTTGCCAAATAGCTTACCATTTCTCATTGGCTTGCATTTTGGTGATTCAAAGCCCAATGATATTCATTCATACTTGCAAGATTTTTTAGAAGAAATGCAGGACTTACCAGAGAACGGTCTTCTGTATGAAAATACACAAATAACGGTTGTGTTATCATCAGTAATATGTGATGCTCCAGCTCGATCTTTTGTTAAAAATTGCAAGCAACATTCAGGATATGCAGGGTGTGAACGTTGTACACAATATGGTGATTGGGCAGGGAAAGTTATATTCCCAGATATAAATGCACCTCTTAGGACTGATGTAAGTTTTGATGAAATGGATGATGAAGAACATCACAGGGGTCCGTCACCCTTTGTTAACATAGGGCTTGGAATGGTTTCTCAGTTTCCATTGGACTATATGCACCTTATTTGTTTGGGTGTAGTGAGGCGATTACTTTTTCTCTGGCTCAAAGGTCCTTTGAAGATTCGGATCGGTACACTAGCCAAAAATCGAATTTCTGAACTTCTTCTGTCAGTGAAAAACAATATCCCTAGAGATTTTTCTCGAAAACCAAGGTCTCTAAATGAGCAAGAACGATGGAAAGCAACTGAGTATCGGCAGTTTTTGTTGTATACTGGTCCAGTTGTTCTGAGAGGTACCATTCATTCTGCTCTGTATGAAAATTTCATGCTGCTCTCTGTGGCTACCCGTATTCTTTTGAATGATATTCTCTGTCGTCACTATTTAGACTATGCAAGGAATTTGCTAAAGGCTTTTGTTACACATTTTGGGCAGTTATATGGGAAGGACCATCTTGTTTACAATGTCCATAGTCTGGTTCATATTCCGGATGATGCAGGAAAATTTGGCTCTTTCGACAATATATCTTGCTTTCCATTTGAAAATTTTCTTCAACGCCTATAAAAAAATGGTGAGAAAACCTTCATTTCCTCTTCAGCAGATTATAAGACGTGTTTCAGAGAAAAAAAACTGAAGACAAAGTTAAAACATATCCAGAACTTAAAGATGAACATTTTAATGGACCCCTACACCAAGAGTATCTTAACTGCAAACAATTTAAAAGCTTGGCAACTGAGAAGATTTACATCAACTTAAATGAAAGTGATTCTTGTCTAAGGGTTAATGATAGAATTTGTCTTGTTAGAAATACCTTGTTGTCTAATGATGAAACAATAATTTTGGTCTTTCAAAGATTCCATAAAATGGAATCTCTGTTTGTTAAACCATTAGACTCTGAGCTTCTAGGAATACACAAAGTTTCAGACATTGAAAATGAGCTGTACTGCATATCATTGGAAGATATTCAGGGTAAATGGGTTCTTTTGCCAAATAATTATGGGTTTGTTGCTCTTCAGTTTACTGATGTAAGTTTTTAATATATAAATTGCTAATCCATTTTATATACTTAAAGAAATTAGAAAAGCAACATCTTTAAACAAGAAATACGTTTCATGTTTATAGAAGTTGCGTTTCTTATTTCTTCAAATACATATATTATAAAGTAAAAGAAATTAAAAACGCAACTTCTTTAATCACGAAACATATTTTGTGTTAAAAGAAGTTGTATAAATATGTAACAGCTGGGAAAGTTTTTTCCAAATAGTGGGAAATGCTATTAGTAAGCATAAGAAAAGTTTCAAGCATGATCAAGCCAAAATCAGCATCTATTGGTGCTTATTTTGCAGACATTTATGCACACACTAATGTTTGTTGTTAAATTAAATTAAAAATTATAATAAACAAATTCAGGCCAGTTTTTGCTGTGGTGGAATTTCTTGAGGAAAATGAAGTTGCCATTGTTCTATGTTCCTGGTTACTTGGGAGAAACAAGTGTCTTTGGCCTCGTTGGAGATCAACCGAACGAGTGAACAAGGCCATAAGAGATCGTGTTAAGCCAGATGAGGAGTTTTCCGAGTTTGACGTACATATTCTGTTTGAGACAGGTATAGCTATCTTAGTTTTATGTTTATTACACACAAAGATAAATGTTATATAATTACAAAATATGAGACCAAGTTGGAATTTAATTAATTTTTAATCTGTGGTTTACAGACTGTACTTTACATATTCATATTCTTTTATTCATTCAGTCATAATCTCTTTCGGTAAATTGTCAGCCATCAGCTTAATTTGCACAAGTCAGTTTCTTAGTTTTAACAGTTTAGTAAACAAGGAAAGCTGCATATTAGATTATACATGAATTATCAAAAGGAAGTGACCTAAAAAAAAGACCAACAAATGTATTCCCATTTTACAGTGGTACTATGTTGATAATATTGTTTGATTTTACTATAAATGAAAATGTTGTACTTCAAAAAGTGTAAATTGACATTATCATTGGAGTATATGTAGTTATCTTTTAATGATTTTCTTAAAATAAAATTACACAAACTTTTTCAGTAGTTTCATTACACTTATGGTTACACTTTTTTTAAGTTTATTTATTTTGAGAAGGAATATATTGATTCTCATCTTATAATATACTTTGTATTGCAGATAATTATGAAAAAGCTAGAGAAAATCTTCGTAAGGCAGATAATAATACGGACTTAGATACGACAGATGTTGATGAGGACAAAAGGAAACGAAGGTAATTGGCCCAGTAAAATGATCATTCAAATAGTGGCTATTGCTAATTTTAAACTGTATATTTGTTATTATTATTTAATAAGGATATTAAATATTTGATATTCTCACAAAACACAGGTAGCAAAGAGTTCTCTTTCCAATTATTATGTTTTTATTTTGTATTATTAAATATTAGAATCATATATACCGGCATTTAGTTTAAAAATAACTGATTCAGCTTTACTGTTTTTTTATCAGTACAGCACAGATGTGCTGGCTGATCTGGGTCTATAGTGTTCGTCCACACCATGAAGGTTTATCTATAGAGGAAAGGGTTATCCATTCATTTCTTAATCCAAGAGTTTACATGTAGGTTGCATCCCCAGCCAAGAAACTTGCCCAGGCTAATATGATCTCGAACAATTTCAAGAAATCACTAGAATACTGACTTCATGGCCTGCATAATTTATCCATTATTTTAATTTCAGCAACAGAAATCAGGATGTTGCTTCTGTTAGAAGAAATCAAAACAGAAGTGAAGCTAAATAGAAAGCTGTTGCTAAAACTAAGCAAATCGGAGAGACCCATAGGCATGCCAACATTGCCAGAAGGAATAAAATTTTCAATTTCATCCGTTGAGCAGCTAGAAGATTTAGATAAGCAAATAAGACTGAGTGATGACACAGCTACTGCACTGGTATGTTTGTTGATTTTATCAATTAAAACTTTTTACTCTATAAAAACACAATGATGTTTATCACACCAGCAATCCAGATCAGTCACAGATACATGCAGACTGAGCAGGATGATCTTCTGATCAGGATCATTTATAGGTTAGAAATAACCTAATGAATCAAAAGTGAATAGTGTAGATGGCACAGAGAGTGTCGGCTGATCTGGATCTTCATGTTCACTGGTCATCATAGGAAAAACGTGTATCCTATAAAGTAAAGGTTTAATACTGAACTAAATCACCATAACTTTAGTAGTAAGTATTCATTTTTATTGAGTTCAGTTGTTGGTTGGGATGTTAACTTGTTTTGTCTGTATCAGGAAAACCTACACCCTGAATACACAGCCTTATATTTATTAAGAAAATGAAGCTTATCTTTTCCTCAACCCTATGAAACTCTTTTGTTAAACTTGGTGAATTCTTGAAATTGTTTAATAGAGTTAAGAGAAATCTTGTTAAAAGTTTAGTTTCTTACATCACTTTTTAATTTCAAATCCCCCTTTTTAAACTTTTGAAACAAATGTTTGATTCTTCTAAAAACAAATGTTTATTTGGATTTATTTTCAATTGCATTTCAGACAACCAATTTGAGCCTTATTGGTGGAGAAAATGTTGAATCAAATGTAAGGCGGGTAATGGCTCATGTTCTTAGTCAAAATGTGACATTGGAGTACAACTGGGTCGGAAAGGGAAACAAGAAAGCATTCCAAAGTTTGGCAATAAAGAGAGTGATTACAGGTATCCATTTGGAAATTTTCGTTCAATGGTAACTGTTAATAAGAAAAAAGTTGAACACAGGACTCAGAACTCTAGCTTTTGTTTAGTCAATTTTGAGAGTTGTATAAACAATATTCACCAGTTAGATTTGAGACTGGTCTCCTTTCAGTTTTGCAATCCTGGGTACTATTCTATGAGCTGACATGTGGCCAGTTCTCAATCAATCGGAACAAAGGAAATTACAAGTTTATAATAAAACTTAATGTGCTGCAACACTGGCTAGATATTGTCATTGAAAGTTATTACTGTAGTCAATGCTGTGTTAACATGAATTGTTTACTATCTTATCAAAAAGATCCTGCAGCATTGTGAACAGTGCATGGATTTGCCAGCTGACCTGGATCTACACTGTTTGCCCAAGCAGTATACTTGTGTTTCTTTGGAGTAAATATTAACCACAAGTTTATATGAATGAGCAAGAATATTTATTGTAGCTTTGAAAAGGCTAAATACATGTAGGGTAGTAAACCTTTTTAATTTTTTAAATGAGAGCAATATTATTAACAAAACATATGATGCATTTCTGTTACTCTTTTTTTTGTTCCTACAGAGTATTGCCATTGGACATGTTTCTTGTTCAACAATCAATACATGTATATACATTTTGTTCTAGCTAGAATACAACCTATATATTTTGAAAGATAGTTTGCTCAGTAACTGCAGATTAGAATTGAATGGTATAACCAACATATGCTGATATTTCTTCTTTTGTACTCTAGATGCTGTGAGGGCTGGCCATTCTGCAGCCTCAGACAACGAAATCTAAAAAACAATGAAAGATTGGCTGCGATATGCAAAGGACAGAGAGGGTGGGCGGAGGAAGAGGATGGAGAAGAAGAGGGCTTCAACTGGGGAGGGGAATGAGCAGGGACAGGCAAACGAGCAAGACATTTAAAAATTAAAGATGACATAATATGTACATGTTAACAATCGTAATAAAAAGAATTGCACTAATTTTTGTTTTAAATTGTTTAAGCTCAATATGCCAAAGGATGAGAGTACTTTGTGATAATTCTTTGTCTGTCATTCTTATGTCTAACTACATACATATTTGAAGGAATATTATTGAGTCAGCTATATGAATATGATAATGAAAATATTTGAAGTCCTACTGTATTTGCAGGAAACATTTTGGGTTAACATTGATTCAGTATAGGTGCAGCAACTGTGTAGAGCCAACGATAAAACTATACGTTGGGCCAACATTGGCTCAACGCTGTGCTGAAAAAAACATGTAAAACCAAGTGTTGGGCCAACGGTGGCCCAACAAATATCCAAGAAAACCATTCGTTGGGCCAACGATGGCCAACGAACACATCCGGAAATCCGTCGTTGGCCCAACGCTTAGCCAACCGTTGGCCCAACGTTGCCCCAATTAGCAAAAAGGCGTTAGCCCAACGTTGGCAAACTTTGTTGGGCCAACGCAAACATCTATGTTGGACCAACGTTGGGCCAACCACTGTCTGCTATCTGGGTGGGCGTGGGCGTGGTCGGCGATCTGAATATAAAGTTCACCTTGGATGGCAACACTTCAACCGAAATGCATTCCGTGTAGTAACAAATGCAAAAGGTGGAGGAAATAGATTATAATAATAATTTGTAAAGCTGAAGAACAAATAACTGTTGAGCAAATCATTGAACAAGGGAAAAAATGTTTTTAAGCATTATAAGGATGGAAAAAGTTACTTTGGTGATATAAGTTCCATGTCAGTTACACTCACTGACCCCAGAGGTGAAGAGATCTCACAATTTACAAATGTAGATGATGAACCTTGTTCTTACACAGAGTATCTGACATCAAATGGGCTGTACCCATCACAGTGTCATCTTTACTTAAGAACTAAAGTGTTACAGACACCCCAGGACGTTAAAAATAAATCTGAAGGACAAACATGTCAAGCACACACAAAGAAATCGTATTTGGTCAATAATGAACCAGTGGGCACTATGGATGTCACTTATGACCCCTGGGGCAAGGCCAATTTGACCCCAAATAGTATAATTAAAACAATCTTGGTAGATGACTACAAGATGATGCTATATACCAAATACTAAAGCCCAGGCATTGCTGTTGTTACAGGAGCAAAGATAGATTTTTAAAGTTTATATTTTGAAAATCTATCTTTACTCCTGTGTCCTATTAAATTATGCAATGGACTAAATTTTGATAAAAAGTCACCCAAGCATCATTCCTGTGAAGTATAAAATTCGTTAAGAGGTTTTGGACGAGATGTCCATTAAAGAAAAGTTGACGACGGACTTTAGAACACACGAACACCAGCCCATCACAATAGCTCACCATGAGCATGTTGTGCTCAGGTGACCAAAAAAAACAACACAGGCTCATATATGCTTAAGAGGTGACTATCCTAAAATAATGCTACGAAATTCACAATTGTGTGTACAAATGGTTTCAATAGTGTAAAAGTATTTTGTTTTATTATTTTTCGTCATTTAAAAAAAAACTGTTTCACCCCAGGGGCATAATTTGAACAATCTCTAACGATGGGGAACAGTATTTTATAGCCGAAATAATTTCTTCCTGAGAAAAAATATTTTACACTGTGATTTTTTATCCAAGAGGCGTAACTGGATATACTGACAAGGGTACACACCAAATGCCTTTGATCTTAACGAGAATGTACAGTTTTATTTTAAATAGTTACATGTGTAAACAAAAGGGATTTATACCGGTCTTGCTGAGCTTTGAAAAGCCAAATAGAAAATTGAGTTCAAGTACCAGTGTATTTTTATACGTGTAATTTATTACTTATTACTTATTATTTATTACTTGTTACTTATTAACAAATACTTATAACTTATTATTTATTACTTATTATTTATTACTTATTATGTATTACTTATAATGTATTACTTATAATTTATCACTTATTATTTATAACTTCTGCTTTGTTCTTGTGGGGGCAGATCCTGGAGAAACATAATACGATGTAGTAGAAAAGAATTAGTACTTTTGTACATTATTAGTAACATCTGTTGTACTTCTATAAATGTACATTATGGCGTTATCTACATAATTATTTTGCATAATAACCTTAACTGGGACATTTTGTGTAGGTGTACATGTATGGCATAACAGTAAATCACTAGCAGCTGTGTAAATAGCTAGGCAGAACTTCTTCGTTAATGTGATTGACTTCAGGATCATAACACGATATTAATTCCTCATACAGTCTGAAACCATCCTCTGCGTTACTTTGTGTCTGAAGGTCTGGTTTGAAACAATATGCTAATTCAGTGAACACATTACTACATGTTTGTTTTGGGCGGGGCGAGCATACAATTCCAGGCACAACTCCACGTCATCCAAGTCAACTGGTTTCCAAGGTCCTGTCCCCCATACAATTCCGGAACGTGATGGAGCACAAATGGTTTACCACAAGGAAGCTCCGGGTACATCTTTTGGGCGCGTATGTTATGAAAATTCCAGTGGTCTGCTATGCGATCCAGTTCTGCTTGCAAAACATCCATGAGACAAAATCTCAAACATTCTGCGTGAATTGGATTCAGAGAATCAAACCTGCCACGATCTCGTAAATCTTCAATTTATTAATCCACCAATGGACTCCCTGTCGCCTTAAGTAACTCCACCACGCTTCAATTCTCTGATTCGAAGTACTTTTCCCGTACATGAAACTTTTCATACCCGCCGATGAGTCCCTGTGATTATAGCGAAGAAGCGGTTGTAAGAAGCTTATATTAGAATTTTCAGTTCCACAATCCTCTCGTATAACTCGTGGAGCACATTTCATTTTCTTAATAGTATTAAGATAATAGAATGCGATACATTTTTGGTCAGTGTTACTTGCTCCGACCTCCAGCCACATTATTCTACGACTATATCCATCTATAGCCCCATGAATTCAGAACCCAAATGGTTTTAGTTTATCGTAACCGTCTATATGCCAGACGAAATTCGGACCCTTTACATTATACCGTCTTCTCTTTAGTCTGTTTGCTTTACGGGATAAAACACCTTCCGGATCTACTTCTTTCATTATACGCATTACTTCATTTCTTTTCACCTTTATTTTATAATCATTTTCCAAACGTCGCCACATGCTTCTGTAGCCAATACCCTGTCCACTTAACTGAATTTCGTTTGTAATTATATTCTTAACGTCTTCAAATGGTGTACTTTCAACATTTCGACGGCGAAAGTTGTTTACTTTTAAAATGCGTTTTAAATGCCGAATACTTATGCTGATATTGTGACATCTGTATAATATAAGAACAAATTCACAGTATTTTAATCCCGCGAAAAAATACTCTTTGATCTTCTGAAGTCTGCTCAATGCATCATGACTGTCTGATCGCACATATAAGGACCCTGTTGCCATAGACAAGTCTATTGTCAACATAAAAGCCAGACAAGAAGACAAAAGCACGGCCGTCGAAATCCTGAAAGAGGAAAGTGGCATGAATCAGATAAGTATTTCATTAGGTGGATTATATACTATGCTATAGCTTAAATTCTGCTGAAATCTATATTTAATTACTCTACAAATGGTACAAATAACGTATTTCATATTCAAAAATATGCTGTTGGAGATCTCAAACGCTTGCTAAATATACTTCTGTACTTCAGTCGGCTTTCTATGTTAGTATTTAGAATGCATTATATAAGTACTTGATTTGAAAAAGCACACGTCGATGATTTAGAATTTATGTAATAATACATAAATAGCCTAAAACATAAAGAATAAATATTTACATTCATGAAATAGACATAATAAAAAATCACAGAATTGCACGGAATCAAACAGATTATTTCAGCAATTCACATAATTATAACTGTTCTATTCGTAAAACAATAAATAAATTCTTACCAGGATCTGTGGTCTAGTTTTAATTAAACCTTAAGTAATGAATATACCGAATATGCAATCAGTATACTTAAGGAATAAGATCTATTTAAATTAACAGAACCACAGTTTAAACTGATCTGTATTCCACAAAGGTAAGAGTCGGAGTGCCGGGAAAATAGACGGAAAATAGAAACAAAGAGGGTTTCGCGGGGTTTGGGAATTCATGCGTGTTATTTTGTTATTGTGAAATCGCTCACCAACCACTCACTCACTGAACCACACAATACAAGATACGTCACTGCCTACCTGGAATACAGTTAGGCAGTTGAATACATGTATACACATACACGGTGAGTAAACGATCACAAACATTGACGTAAAACGCAAGCTGGCATAAAATATTGCCTGGGTTACACATTCCCCCACTTTAAGGCAATGGCTCCAGACATTTCAACCAACCCGAAAATATAATATAATATCCAAACAAAAAGTACTAGGATATATTATAAAACTTAGGCCTTACACATTCCCAACATGCAAATCCATTGCCACTAATCGAAAATCAAAATACTAGTAGCAAAGATCAAAGCAACATGTTGATTAAAATAATAAAAACGTCAAGTCCGGTGAAATATCCAGAAACTAATTATTATCCTTTATATAAGGATAAAACTCTGAAAAAGATTGGATAAGGAAAATAAAACTCTGAAGAATTAAATTCCATTAATTCAACCTTAACACAAATTGGATATAATCAGATTCGAGAAGTTTAAACATAAAAAACTCGAAATCTTGAGACATTCCCGCACCGACGGGGGTTACCCACTCACCATATCTTTGTGGTGGGACCCTCCGCCTGACTGGGCGCGGACTAACTGGAGGAGGAGCAGAAACATCGGTGGCAGAGCTAGGCTCAATGCTCACCTCTGTTGTGCGGTCAGATTGCTCCTCACTCACAGTATGCACCTCAGTCCGGGACTGGGTTAGTGTACTGTCATATCCGGTAGGTGCAGCAGAAGACTGTGGGGTCGCGGAAAAAGTCTCTGCTGACCTATTATCAGGAGTCTGCCTGGGAGAACCCACACTTCTGTGCTGAGGCAAGGTCAGATCCAGGTTATGTGAGAACCTGGTTACCTCAGACACAGAAGTGTCAGCAGGTATCTCCTTAGGTTGTGGGGGGTTTGGCCGCTTTGCCGGTCTTAGGCCCCTGAGGTGTGGTGGGATGTATAGGTTAGCTCTTTCACTATCATCGGAGTCTGATACCTCTGAACTTTCTGATCTCGGTGCTATTGCGTTTCCCTCTGCAGGAAGCTGCTTGTGCAACTCCCCCCTGGGTAGTTTAACAGTTCTCTTGCGAGAACTTTTCCCAGAGGAGGGCACAACACAGTCCCCCGCAGGTTGGTTAATGTTACGGTAGGGCAACAACAAATTCCGGTGAAGGGTTTTAATGGGATCCTTACGGGACTGCAGTTGGACCCTATACACCGGAATGTCAGAGTTGGGCATCCCTAGCACGACATAGACATCAGTGTCCCATTTGTCGGCTAGTTAATTTGTTCCCTGCAGCCCAACTTTCCCGACCAGCACCTGATCTCCCACTTCCAGTTTAGACTCCTTGACACCCCGATCATAAATAAGCTTATTTTTGGTGGCAAGCTTCCCAGCTTCCTCAGCGGCCGTGCGGTAGGCATACTGCAGGCGCTGGTGGAGTTTTGATGCATATGATGAGTGGCTGCCGTCATGCCCCTCAGTGGGATCTGTACCCAGATATGCATCAACAGGTAGCCGGGGATGCCATTTAAACATTAAATAATGTGGGGCGTATCCAGTGGCATCATTTTTCGTGGCATTATATGCTTGCACCAGGGGTGAAATATAGCTTTTCCAGTCGGACTTCTGGTGATTCTCCAGAGTCCCAAGCATCTTAAGGAGGGTTTGATTCCACCTCTCTGCTCCACCGTTTCCCATAGGATGGTATGGAGTGGTCCTAGACTTCCTTATGCCAGCAATTCTACACAGCTCCTGAATAGTGCCACTCAGGAAGTAACGAACTTGGTCACTGTGCAGTTGCTCTGGGAACCCGTAGAATCGAAAAAATCCTTCGTATATGGCCTTTGCAGTGGTAGCTGCTGTCTGGTTTCGGCATGGAATGGCCTGCGCGAAACGAGTGAAATGGTCCACTATAACTAGAATATTTTCGATCCCACCTTTACTGGGTTCGAGCTTCAGGAAGGCAATGGAGACCAGCTCCATAGGTCTTGAGGTTTGGATGGGCGTAAGCTCTGCAAAAGGCCGATTAGCTGGAGTCTTCCTCCGAATACACCGGTCGCAGTGCTCTACCCACTGGGTTATGTCTTTCTCAAGACCAGGCCAGTAAAATCTCTGTCTGGCCAGCCATAGGGACTTTTCTTTCCCCTGGTGCCCTGCATCATTGTGGATGCCCTGGATAGCAATCCGCCTATGCGACTCTGGAATGACCAGTTGAATGACGGGTAGACCATCCAATGTAGCGGTTCTGTACAGAGTATCATTTTTAATGACAAGGCGCTTAGCCTCCCTAAGGTATCTCTGTACAGCTGGTGTCTCTGCCGAGGCATTCTTCCCTCCCTTCAGAGAACCGCTACTAATCAAATGCACAACTCGTGCTATGGATGGGTCTTTTGCTTGCTCTGATGGCCAATCTATCCTAGCCATGGCCTCAGAAACCAACAATTCCTCACTGGCCACATGAGGAGCAGCAGATTCTGAAACACTACTGGCCACTGGGGCAGATAATAAAGCTGCTTGATAGATTGCCTTGAGCTCATCTTGAAAGATGTAGCGCCTGGACAACCCGTCTGCATCTGCATTGACTTTGCCACTGCGGTATTCCAAAGTAAAGTAATGATTGGACAATTCCGCAAGCCATCTATGCTGTGTGGCATCTAACTTGGCAGATGTCGTCACATAGGTTAAGGGATTGTTATCAGTTTTCACGACAAATTCATTACCGTATAGGTAATCGTGAAACTTGTCAGTAACACTCCACTTAAGAGCTAAAAACTCTAATTTGTGAGCAGGATAGTTTCGCTCACTGGGCCTAAGACTGCGGCTAGCGTAAGCAATTACGCTGTCTACACCATCTTGGTTTTGTAATAAAACCGCACCAAGACCACTAGAACTGGCATCAGTATGCATAATAAAGGGCAAAGTATAATCTGCATACCCTAAGACTGGAGGTGAAACTAATTTTTCTTTAATTGTTTCAAAAGCAATTTGTTGAGAATCACCCCAAACCCAAGATACTGGATTTTCAGCCTTTTTCTTGGACTTCTTAGACCCTTTGTTTAGACCATGACCCTGCAATAAATCATTCAGTGGTTTAACTATTTGGGCATAGTTAGGAACAAACTTCCTGTAGTACCCTGTAAAACCTAAAAATTGCCTTAGGGTTTTAATGTTAACTGGGACAGGCCACTCCTGCACCGCAGAAGTTTTATTGGGGTCAGTGGCAATGCCTTGGGCTGAAACAATGTGCCCTAAATATGTAACTGAGGATTTAAAAAACTCACATTTGGAAGGTTTGACTCGCAAGTTGTGGTCATTTAACCGTTGAAAAACTGATTCCAACCTTGAAATGTGTTCATCAAAAGTTGATGAAAATATTAAAATGTCATCTAGGAAAATAAGGCATTCCCTCAGATGCATGTCACCCATACATTTCTCCATGCAACGCTGAAATGTTGCAGGGGCGTTCGTTAAGCCAAAGCCCATCCGATTCCATTCATAAAATCCAAGAGGCCCTGCAGAGAAAGCAGTTTTGGGCTTATCCTCCTCAGCTACCTCAATCTGCCAATACGCAGAATGGAGATCAATTTTGGAGAAAAACTTTGAACCAGTAAGAACATCAATGGTATCATCAAAACGAGGTAACATGTATGCATCCTTACGATTCTTATTATTGAGTTTACGCCAATCAATGCAAAAACGAAGTGCACATGATGGCTTTCGCACTAAGACAACATTGGAAGAATAAGGAGAAAACAGGCTCCGGTTTATCTTTGCAAATCCGGTTTATTCGCAAACTCAGCTACCCGAAATATTGGTCCTATCAGCAATTATTGATTATATGATGATAGAATAGGTGGAACTGATAAATAATTGGCACTTTCCATTGTTCTATTTATTAAAATGACCTTGTGAGATGACTTGAAATCGAAAAAATCCCATGGAAGTTTTGGAAATCCCATGGGATTTTTGAGCTCCCATGGGAGCTCCCATGGGATTTTTCTCCCATTTTCATGAAAATGGGAGAAAAAAATCATGGGATTTTTTTCAATTTTTTATTAATGAATATTTAAACCATAATCACACTGTATAATTATTCTGTTATTAAAAATAGTAGTTTTTGATAATAAAAACGAGACTTAAAAATCCTCCCATATTTTTATGGGATTTTTCTCCCATGGGAGAATTCAGCCATTATTAAATGGGTGAAAAATCCCATGGGAGAATTTCATTGTTTAAAGTCTTTGTTTCTGGTGGTTAGATTGGCTTCATTTCCGAAGGTTTTGCTACGAAGCACAAATACAATCAATCATTTCATTTCATTTGAATCTTTAACGTGCCAATGCATCATGATAAGAAGGCTTCTTGTATTAATGTATACATAATTTTAATATCATTCTTCCATTTAATATAACAAATGACATGATTTTTATTTTGTTTTTTATAAAAAACTTCGAACATAACGATAAGGTGATGATTACATTAAAAACTGTCACAACATAATAGTATGTGAAAAATCCCAGATGTTTCTGGGAGAAAAATCCCAGATTATTCAGGGAGAAAAATCCCAGATTATTCTGGTAAAAAATCACAGACTAATCTGGAAGAAAAAAAACGTCCAGGCAATTTATTTAAAACAAAATGTAACTCTATATGAAAAAGTGGGAGTTAGAGGAGTTAGAGGAAAAGTATTCAATTGTTTAATGGAGACTACGGTAGTAGAAATAGTTTTCAATATGAAGGTTCTGTAAAACTTGGGTATCCAAAACTTAACATGTGTGTGACTTTAAGCTTGAGGTCCAGTGAAGGAATAATATAAAATTATTGCATTACAGTGAGGTCGATATTGACCGAAACTGAAATGCAACAATTGCTTTATTATTTAATCTTAAGTTAAATAATTCTTCTTCCAAAATTGTCACTTACCTTTGTGCCTGATCAGACAGTATGCTTTTATTTTGGCCCTATTGTTTTCGTTGCTGCAGCTGGCGACATAACATTACAGTGAAGCATTGCCTAATATAAATACACAGTGCAACATCCAAATATCATAAATTGAGCCAGTTTTGTTTACAACCAGTGATTTTTAGCAGAAAAAGTTTTGTACTGACATGTACGAATTTTACAATCGCGGAGATTGGTGACACTTCCCGATGTTTCTAGAAAAGTGTTAGGCCGCTATTCCATACCTCCGTGTATGTGTCCGTTCCGCGTCCGTGTTCGTGTCCGCAACGTGGAACGGACACGGAGGTATGGAATAAACCCAACGTTATCTTTGGTGAGTGAAAAATCGCGGACGCGGACGCGGAACGGACAGGGAGGTATGGAATATACCCAACGATATCTTTGATGACTGAAAAATCGCGGACACTGACGTGGACGCGGACACGGATCACGCATCACGGAACCATGGAATAGCGGCCTTACTGTCATATTTGTACAGTGGTTGCTGTTTGAAGCGTATTTATTTATTCCACTCAGCTGTTTGCTTTACTGTCTCTCTCCCTAGGCGCCATTATTGTTTACAACGGTTATATTCGTTGTGACGTAACATCGCTGTGACGTATTTCGCCCAGGACATTTTGCCTTAGGCCAGTATTCCATAGTTAAGTGTTGCGTGATCCGTGTCCGCGTCCGTATACGTGTCCGGGACGGACACGGAGGTATGGAATATGCCCAGTGATATCTTTGGTGAGTGAAAAATCGCGGACACGGACGCGGAAACGGAAACGGAATACGCATCGCGGAACTATGGAATACTGGCCTAGTTTTTCTTAAACGAAAAATAGCTTATTTTATAATTTTATCTTTTTGAACAATTAATTGCAAAAATTAATAAAACTAGACACAAATATTCCTAAAAAATATTACATTATTTTCCACCATTTGCGCTTATTCTAAAATCAAGAACAATAACATGCATTCTGAAAATAAAAGGCGCTTACAAAAAACATGTCGAAACAAATTCCGTATGCGAATTATAGGTAGTCTTGCGGTAGCAAATATTACACAGATATTGAAAATGTACTGAGGAAAAATCATTGTTTTTAAGCTTTAAATCTACATTTTCAGTTAAGAACATATGGAAATATTATACAGGTATCGACCCAGTCACGCTCGGGATATTTGTTTACATTCCGCGTAATGTTGCTGTTCAGTAATGCGCTTGCGAAAACCGTGCGGCGCTTTTTCCGTAAAAAAAAAATTAAAAAAGAATATTATTTCAACCTTTTACTTGCTGATCGATTTGAAGGGAAAATCGTGGTTTTTATATAGTGATGGGAATATTATCCTTTACTACATTTGTATAAATGGTCACCATGTATTATTGTGCAACGTGTAAATGAGGGCATCATTTAACAACATTGTATTAAAAACGATGGTTATCATTTTCATTCCAACGTGACCACAGAAATCAAAGAGAAATAAACTCTATACTGAACTGTTAATTTCAACTGATATTTTAATTTTCCGAGTATCATTTCTTATTTATACAACATATTTTACAGTCAAGCAAGAGCAGCGGCTTTGCGAATTCTGTTGTTTACCCAGGTATTGGCTAAGGCCGGTATTCCATGGTTCCGTGATGCGTGATGCGTGATCCCTGTCCGCGATTTTTCACTCACCAAAGATATCGTTGGGTATATTCCATACCTCCGTGAAACACTGATAGCAAATTTATGTATATGAAAAAAGGCCCCGGTTTAAGGATGACATATGTAAAACGGTTTCGAAGTTCACACAGAAGTGAAAAAACAGACCACCGGTTTCAAGGTGTCAAATCTCTGTTAATTGATGCATGACCCCTACTTTGTTTGCTGGAAATGGACAGTATAAACACTTAGCTTCAAAAGAATGTCAGTTAGCCGTATATCAAAGGATACCGGATATGTTTGCCAGCCTTTTGAAGCACGCCATGTTTACTATCGTTTATATAGGAAAGTTTTTTTACAGGTCTTTTACCTATTTTTCCGTATAAACTTTTGAACGTAACAACATGCGACACCGCTTGTAACAGCCGCGGCAGTGGCCAATCACTTAATAAAGTGATGGTCTGCTGAACACACTCTCGTCTGCCGTTGACGATGATTGCGTACAGTTTGGTCTGCTGTTGCCGTAGATTACTGAAAGAAATAGTTGTCGAGGATATCTATAAATTCACTTAGAAATGAGCGTCATCTTATTACGAAATTCATTACCAGCTGCCTAAGTATACTTTTCTAGGAACCAAACCTTCAACGTTTTGATAACACGAAAAAGTATTGTAAGTAACAGAGCATTTTAATGAAAACAATAACGACTCATAATCGCCAAACTACACGACGCCATTGTAAAAATCGTGCGAAAATATGTCTTTAAAGCATAGTGTTGTAATAACTCTTTACCCGACATTTATTAAGATATACGCAGTCTTAATATTTCAGGAAAATCTGCCCCGCTTTCAAAGCTTATGACTAGTTTTGTATTCATGATATTTTAAAATGTTATACTCTTGTTTCTTTCATAGCCAAGAACAAATTCCATCGTATATATCATGAATATCACACGTGTCGAAAATGACCCGCACATTAAACGCACATGCTACACAAAATGCAATGTATTCATATGACTTAAGTGTTTTTTCATGCTCTACAAAACGAAAAAGTGGACTAGGGGAAAGCAAATGGATCACAATTGTTACTAGTTTTAAAAGATTACGTATTATTAAAACAAGAAAAAATCATCGAACAACTTATTTATGCCGCAAAGTTTTTACGACCGATAGATCATCATCATCATCATCATCATCATCAACAATAATTACAACAACAAAAAAACAACAACAACAACAAATCTATATAACGATTTATTCAGCTTTCCGAAGAAACGTCTCCATCTACAAAATCAAAAATAACAAACAACAATAACAACAACATCAAACATCAACAACTCAAGATATCGCTCAACTATTATTCTTCAGAAGAAGCTTTATGCTTACTTTAAAATATTTATCATTTTGCCGACCTGAATATAAAGAGTATTTATCTAAGATTGCCAAGAGCATGTTCTATGTTCATCTTCTGTGTTTTAAGTGTTAATATGTATGATGTTGTTACTGCTGCTGCTGCTGCTGTTGCTGCTGGAGATGATAATGCGGTTGATGATGAGGATGATGATGAATGTCATCCTTACCATCATTCATGGTAAATTTACGAAGAAAAGAAAAACGGTTTAAAAGCCAGTGAATAGATGTGATTATTATCCATCAGTTGACAGAAATTATAAACGCAAGTAAATGTCATGTTCGTGTTTTCTTATTGTATGTCGAAATTAAAAGTAAAACTATTTTATAAAAAAAAAAACAACATATTTCCCGAGACATAAAATAGCGTGTGCATAGAGTCCAGTTACAAACGAACGTTATCGGCCATACGTGATACGTGTCTGAATACTTCCTGCTTCCCGCGGCTGTAGAGTGCGCGGCATATATCACAAGTCGTTTGATCACCGGATGCATTGATTAAATCAGTGATTTGGGGACTGGGGCCAGTATATCATGTAATACTAGAGCGTGGGCAGCAGATGTCCCAGATAGTTAGCGGCATAGATCGCACGCGTGTCGCCGAACCAGTAAAACAGAACAGGGACAAGTACCTTGCGCTTTTAAGGATAATGAATTAACATTATTTGTCTTGATAAGAGCAAATTTAAACAATATGCTTTCTTTACATCTCTACCTTGTGGCTGTGCGCGAAGGTTTTACGAGTATTTCTGAAATGCATAATCTTAATACGCCTTTTTACTAAAACAATAAAGAGACTGACTGTTCGAGTTCTTTATCGTAGATTTAGGATAGCAACACATTTTGATATTTGTGTATAAATCGCGTATTTGCTAAGCGCAAAATAATTAATATTCTAGTCCATATAGCCATAGGCGGATACATAATGGAAAGTGACGGGGTTACCTTATATTTAAAAGGCATATTTTCGTGTTTTTTTTTTAAATTAAATGTATTTTAAATATTCTATGCAGTTCGCTGTATAATAAACCGAGACGGACATGACGCATTTACTTAACAAAATGAAAATAGTATATTATTTATTACTCAACCGCAAAACAACCGTTTTAGCGAACACATAAACTAAGAACTACCCCCACAAGGATACATCGATGGAACGGTTTTAGTTAATTTTCGCATGATCAGCATGCATAAACGCTAAATGAAACTGTAAGTTAAATATAATTTGATTGTACATCCACATTTTATTGAATGTCCAATTAAAAATGTTTGCACTATTATCCGCCGAAATGGCCGAAATGGCTACATGGGATATATGATTTCCGTAGCTGTGATTTACATATATTGAATCGTCATAATCGGACTACTTGTGTTTTGGAAAAATTGGAACCGGACCAGGATAAGTATCCAAACATTTGGCATTAAATTTTGACATGCACAACTCGTGCAAATATAATGCTTGTACAATGACGCTATTAAAAGGCAGCACCATCGGAGCTGATATTAGAGTTTTCAAAAATTATGTGGAAATGCAAAAATTCATATACTAGCAAAAGTTACGGACACAGTATAACGTTATTGTCACGCGACAGATACCCATCATAGCGAACTGCGATCAAATGACGTCATCGGTAAACACACGATTTTTCCTACCGTGAAATGCGGACCCGAATTTTAGAAAATTAATTCAACCAATTCTCGTGTTATTTCTATCATTTGGTCATAAAACGATTTTCTTTATATTCAGAATAACATATTAAGTAAATTTAGTACAAAATTTACAAAAGTTAGTATTCATTTGCCAGTTTATCTTTAACTATTCTTCAGCCATTTGTAAGCATGAAATTGGAAACGAAGACATTACATTGTCAGTTGGAAAACAACAACTACTTTTTGAACAATCATATTTTATTCCACATCTTTATAATACGAAGATTTTATGCCTGACAAATAGTGATCACGTTAATCTTAAACATTGTCATAATAACGATGATGATGATGATGATGATGATGATGATGATGATGATGCACATTTAAAAAATTACATCATTTACACGCTTCTATACGCCTTTCCAATAATTCGGTGAATTTGTCGGTTACCTCCCCTATTCAGTCACGTGACTACTATACAGGAAAAATTATTGCTCGCTGTATAAATGTAATAGGGAACATGTACCTACAACTTTCGTTTTTCATCATGAAATTTCTTTTTTAAAATATATTTTCTCGTTTATCGTTGAAATAGTAATAATACATCAGCGTAATGAATTTTTTTATCAAGAATAGTTTATAAAACAACAAATCTAATTTGATTAAAAGTGTAAAGTCATTATTCCTCGCGCAAAGGTTTACTTTAAACGACTTAAACTAACTGCCTGTGTTCTATCCTTTATGATTGTCGCCCGAAGGCAACCTCAATATTTATCTCTACATTATCGCAACGTTGAAGCTATTTATTGGTAATTATTGTCCAACAATATTGACCTGGCACCTCATTAAATTTCGTAAAGGTCATAGGAAAAACACTGGTACATACATGTAACCAGAGAACAAATTGATATCATTGTTCACTCCGAACGTCAGTGAGTTGTGGTCTTTTGGTATACATGACGGACTACGGATCTGTTGGTCTCTGGTTCGAATCCTTACAAACATCATTTTATAAAAATACACAATTTTTTCTTTTACTTGTAAAAAATCATTTGAAATCGTTTTACTACTCGTACATCTGGTTTTAGAATACCATTTGAATAGTGTTTTTCTACAATTTTAATTGTGACATTATGCAACCGTATAGGCTATAAATGCATTTTAATTTAGCCCATTCACGCAAAATATTCAATTATAAAATACTTCACACTACACCTTTAGTTGAAACAGAAAAATAACAGTCCATACGAGTTTTAAAAGAATGGAAATTTTAAAATTAAAATAAAACAAACAAAAGTGGCTAAAACATTAATTCGAACCCACGAGTTTACATCTTTATTCTCGAATTTAACACTTCTACCGACTGCGCTAAGCGGGCTTCATACATTTTGTTGCTTATTAAAATTGATTATACTTAACGTATCGATTTAAATTTAGATCGTAAAGTTTACGAAATATACCGACTACAGGGTCAAATTCAAGAGTGCCAGGTCAATGTTGTTGGACAATAACAAATGAAAAGATTTACAACACTGCAGTTCCGTTTGACAACATACCATTTCATCCATTAAATATGCTTGAAGCTGGAAACGATTTCAAAATGACGATGACGAATATCTGACTTAATTTAAAAAAAATCTATTCTTCTTTGTGCCATGATACATCAGAACAGCTCGCATGTTCATGATAATTATAATTATTAATGCTCGTTCTTTTTACGAATATGTCAGTACATGACGTTAATATACATCGGTTTTGTTCGGTTCGCGTTTAAATGAAAATCTTGTATATTATATTTTCATTGTTGTAAGGTTTAGTTCAGGTTCTAACTTATTAATTACTTGCATTATGTAGTTCATACTGAAACAAGAAATGTTTGGAAAATAAGACTATTCGACAAAAAGGTACAGTATGTCATTCATGAAGGTTTAAATTTTATGTTGGGGTACGCAATATATTGCAACATAGACATCAGTTTCTATGTCAAGTTTTATTTAATCTCGCTGTTCCGAAAAGAGGCGAGATCTTGAGAGCTCGGTGTGGGATTTCGCTGTTCTCCAAGGAAATAAAAACATAAAAACTCGATTTACTCCCTTTACAAAAAGATTACATCTTCAATAGTGTACCGGTTTAAGTCAAATTATAAAACAACAACACGTTTATAAAATGTCGGGGTTGAAATAAAGAAGTGCAAGTGACTCTTAAATTCAAGCGTGTGTTAAATGTGTTTTAATTTAAATGTGTGTTCATACAATTATGTAGTCAAACTTTTATTTCTAGGTATTATGCGATTCACAATCAACAAGCTGTGATGTCTTCGTGATGTCTTAACAAAACTACATTAATTAGAAACAAGAAATAGCTTTAAAAAAAGATAAACGGCGTTGATGGAAAAGATTTTTATGTATAAGAAAGAAAGAAATAAAGAGCGTGCAAAAATTTCGTCTGGTGATAATAAGTCGATTAAAGAAGAATGTCTGACATTAACTTACATTTATTCAGTTTCAATAAAATAACTCTTGTAGAGTTAGTACTAATGACGAATAAATGTTATTAAAATACAATAAATGAAAATAATAACAACTTGTTACAAGAGCGAAATCTACCAACTTTTACGTACGTAAATTTACTTAAAAAACGTGTCCCTCCCGAGTATTGAACCCGGGGCCTCCGCTCAACAGGCGAGTGTGATAACCACTACACCAAGGCGATTTGAATATCTCGACTTGAAATTAACAATCAGTATCAAAGGAACTAGAAAGGAACCAGTAAGAACCAGAAATATCTGCACTTCTCTGTCGTTTTACACTATGTATTGTACTCGAGTGTTTACCTGACACCCATGAATATTCCATATAAAATCGTTTTTAAGGCATCAATTGACTTAACTGGTTATTTATACCGTAAATACTTTTTTCTCCAATACAATTATCGCTTTTAAAAACGAAAATGCCCGAACATATAAGTGCCATGTAAATACTAACACACAATATAAAAATCGTTACGGTAATCATTAACGAGACCCACTAATAACCAATCAAAATAATCTATTTGATTTTCCCGCTGCATAATAAGTTTTATTTACAATATTTCATTGGTCGAAAAACTAGGTCAAAAGTGAGCTTAGACAGCTAACGCCGAAAAACATAAATCAACCCACAAATGTTGTATTACTTTGAATACGCCTTAGTTTAGTGGCAAATTGATGCCCGTCTTACAACAATTACTGAGTTAAATGTGTGTGTGTTTAGGTTTGTTTTAAGACGCCCTTCGGCAAGCCATATGGGCGTCTGTCTAGAATTAATGTCTTCTCTTCTTTCTTCTTTGTAGTTCTTTGATGGTGTCTATGTAGATGTTTTGTCTTGATGTTTTGTGGTGATGTCTTGAAGTCTGAAGTCTAGTGGTGAAAACTGCGAAGTTGTTGTCTATTGGTTGATGTAGTGGAAATCTATTGGTTAGCTGTGAGTTATTATATTTAGTAACCTTCCTTTGTCTGTTGACCTAGTTGTCATGACCTGGATCTCTGGCTTGTGTGCGTTGTCTATATCTATCCGTCGCGGGTCTTCTCCTTGGTCGATGGGAGGGTCCCTCTCCCCGTCTCCGCAAACGTCCAACTCACGAACACACAACATCATATCAGTCCCAAATAATCAAGACAACATCGACGAACCTTCCTCCCGCCTGTGGCCATACTAGCCGAAGAAGTTTAAAATCTGTAGGTTAAAAAGCAGTCCACTTCGTCGATGAAGAATCTGTGAGCGATGATCGAATGACGGCGGGTAGGGGGAGAGGAATCCCCCATCGATGTCTGTTCAAAAACCCGAAAACGGCTCTTTTGAGGGCCACAGGTCACACTTGTCCGGCTCCAGCTCCCAATCAGGACCGCCTTGTCCCCCGTGTTGTCTTGCGACTCTGCAGCGAACAAACTGATTGACAACCGTCTCCCTGTGACCTGGATTCCGACGAGCGCGCCCAAACACGTCTGCTCTAGCCGATGGTCTGGCTCGGAATGAATGACTGAGTTAAAGTGTTGGAACGGTCTTTAAATTGTGCCGAGCTAAATTTTAAACTAAATAGCACGTCACTGAAAGAATATTGCCTTGCATAAACGGCCCTGAGGTGTCAAGATAACGGATGCTAAAATATTATTAGTTAACTGAACCTCGCGTTAAATAGGAAATTATGTGCGGGCTCATTTTATAAACTCAGCTTCTTAATTTCAAACAGTTTCGTACAGTGTATATTTCTCTTTATAAAGTTTAGACGGGTCGCAACCTTCACGCGCGCCGACTTCATGTGTCAAAATTACTTTTTGATATCATGTATATGAAAAGAGGAATGCAATAATGAACGCGCTTTTTAAAATGAAACTCGGGGGAAAAACGACAAAATTTATGTCGTTTATGTTTATGTTCAACGAATAAATAATGTGATTTTTTTTTAAACGTTACGTATACTTCACAACCAAAAATGATAGATGCTGTACTGAAAAAAAAAGGATCGGTAATCAGTTTGTTGTAGAAGTATCATTCGTAGAATAAAATTCAAGGATTCAAATGCCGGTTTCCAATAAAGATGGGAATTTTTTTATATTAGAATATGGTTGCATATCCAATTAAGATTACTGTTTGTAATTTTGCGTAAAAGCCCAAGCCGTAATTAAACATATAAAAAATGTTTAGCCAAGATTTGTTTCTTATTGACGGGTTTTGTTTTTAAAGATAACGTGTCGTAATGTGGATTAACTAACACATCCAGTAATTAAAGGACTCCGATATTCTTTGGAAGGTGTAGATACCAAGCATATCTCTATTGGTCAATGATATCTGCCCCTTTAAGTAATTGACAGGTCACCCTTGTGCGCGACAATTTGACATTTTTATGACCTGCCGCCTTCAAAACTAATCGCAGGTGACGCATATAACCGTTTCCAAATGGTCATTGTTGTGATAGTTATCTGTCAAATGTGCAATTTCAATCAGCAATGTTTTGATAGCGGTACATATTTCGAATGATCGATTTCAAATTGATTATTTCAAGGCATGATATAAGTTTGACCACTGTATGTATTGATTTACAGTTCTACTCCCGTATATTATTGTAACTTTGATACTTATATTACTTTTTAAGTAATAAATATAACAAAACACTAATGAATCTAAAATAATGATAAAACGTTTTTTACTTGTTTAAATTATGAATATGCAGTATGATGAACATAATTATAGATGAATGAATAATGCATTATATTTCCTATAAAATTGGTAATAATATTTCGAGTTATCCCGGTATATGGGTACATAAGTATAACTTTACTACTCATTCGCATCCTTTACATAAAATATGGACAATAAAAGTTTAATCTAACTGTAATTTGTATGAAAATTGAAACATTACAGTAATGACTGATTATCTCACCAAAATTTTTAATTTAAAATGATCATATTCAAATAAAACCAAATCTCAAACACATCATCATCAGCACAACCACCACCAACAACTACAACAACTCTTAATTTTGATTTTCAAATAACCGTTTTCGTCCGTAGACAGTTTGCTGGTAATATAGTGTTTACGCCATCATCATCATCATCATCATCATCATCATCATCATCATCATCATCATCAAAAAAAATCTTGATAACGATTAATTTAGCTTTCATCTACAAAATCCAAAATAACAAACAACAACAACATCAACATATACAACAACATCAACAACTCAAGATAACGCTTTTTTCTGAGGAAGCACGTCATCAAAAACAACAACAAGAACAACAATTACAACAAAAACAACGGCAAAAAATGTAGATAAGGCTTTACTTGACTTTTCGACAAAACGACTGCGTCCATAACAAAGCGTGTTTCTCATCATATTATGTTCCGTTGCAGCTGTTGCTACTGATGCTGTTGTTGATTATTATTATCATCATCAACATTCATGATTAGAATGATTAGAATGACAAGGAACATAATACGCTTGAAATCATATGGCTTAGCCGGTGAATTTTGAGATAATTCTCAATCAGTCGATCGCAATTATAAACGCAGATATGTTTCAAATTTCTGTAAACATATGCGTTGTGAAATAATTTCAAATAATGCTGTTAATAAACCGGGTTAATGAAAAAAAGTTAATCTTTAATATTGGGTTACATATATTAGAAAAGAAGATGAACTCAACTAAAAGCAAATAATCGTGATTAAAGTAAATAAAACAATGCTTGAAACATAATGCCTGCCATTTGTTCGTTTTTTGAAAATATTATGATAAAATTAAAGCGTCATCATTATCATCTTCGTCGACAACCGAAACAACAATAATAACTGTAGATTACGCTTTAGTCATATTTTCGAAGAAATATTGTTTTCAAATTAGAACATCATCATAAACAAAAAGTAACTAAACTGTGATAGCGCTTAATAATGTTTTCCGAAGAAAACACAAGCTTGAAATATCTGTCATCATGTAATTTGTTGAGCTAAATATTTAGAGTATTCATTGTTGATTTTTTCTAAGATTGTCAAAAGCATGTTCTGTGTTCATCCTCAACAAAGTGTGTTCTAAATGCCAATATAGTGCTGCTGTTATCTTGACTAATCAAATATTTCATTATTTCCCGATCTATAATTAAAATTTCAGTTGGATAAAAAATGTTCCCCACTTGGCGATTTTCAGCGGCAAACACTTGTCACCGGATGCGCTAATTAAATCAGAAGTTGGCGACACGTGATTGTAGGTTAAGGGCCTCGTGTTTTACGACCCTGTTACATAATCTTGTTAGCAAGACAAGGGCATTGTCTGCTTGGGGTTTTATAACTGATTAGGGATTAAATATGCTAAAAAATTGTCACAGTGTTGTTTTGACACGATTTTGATAATATTATGATATAGGCATCTCCGAACTGAGAGGTATACAACATCAAATTAAAAAAAAAAATATTTGTTTCGAATGATTGTTAAAAAGAAATAACTTAAAATTGCAGAAACAAAGAAAAACAACATTATGAAACCACGATTATAACATCTTCCGAATATTTTATATATTTGTGAAGTAAATTGAAAATATCGGTAACAGTTAGTTCACTCACAATACACTAGTGTTTCATTATTGTTTTTCAGCGGGTTCTATATAGTGTAAGAAAGGAATTTATTGAGATACTCGTAACTAGCAGTACATTGCAAAATATGGTGTTATATCCGATTTTCACTTCAAGTTGACAGAAAAAATATCACATTTAACTTACACAATGTTTAAAAAATAACTGTCCTTCAAGAGAATCTCTTTTTCTTCTATTTGTAAGCATCAGTCTAAGATCTAGTGATTGTTTTTTGTATGTAAATCTTCTGATATCTGACACAACGATGTTATGCCTGACATAATGATCACGAAAAAATAAATCGCCACGATGATGATGATGCTGAGTATCATCATCATCATCATCATCATCATCATCATCATCATCATCGTCATCGTTACTCTGCTTACTTGAAAATAAAGAGTATTCATTGTTGTATTTTTTTTATAAGATTGCCAACGGCATGCTCTAGATTCATGCTCAACATACTTTGTTTCAAATGTTTATGTGTGCGGTTCGTTTTGCTGCTGCTGCTTCTGCTGCTGATGATGATGATGTGGGTAATGATGAGTATATTGATGAATGTCATCATCACCATCATTAATGATACAAAAAAAACGAAGAAAATAAAAGCGGTTTAAAATGAAATGTGAAGATGTGTCGATTGAACATATAGTTACGTAAAATAAATGCTATTTTATGTCAAAATTAAGAGTAAAACTGATTAATAACAAGAAATATCTTTAAAAAAGATAAACGGCGTTGATGGAAAAGATTTATATATACATGTACATGTATATAAGAATGAAGGAAATACAGAGAGGCAAAGCAGACACAGTTTAATTATTTTATTTTACTTGTTATAGCTGTTGACGAACCCTCCCTGCCTTCTTAGTATGACCTAGAGTTTAAGCGACCGAATCATGACAACTCATAAATTCATTTAAAGTGTCTTTCAAAAATAATGTTGAACTGGTGCAACAATTTCATACAGCGATAACAAGTCGATTAAAGAAGCAATGTCTTACATTAAGTCTTGTCTACATTTATTCAGTTTCAATATACCTCTTGTAGAGTTAGAATTCAAGATGAATAAATGTCCTTGAAATTTAATAAAATTAAATACAAACAGCCTGTTAAAAAAAGCGAAATCTACCAACTTGTACGTAATTAACTTTAAAAAAAGTGTCCCTCCTGTGTTTTGAACCCGGGGCCTCCGCTTGAGAGGCGAGAGTGTTAGCCACTACACTACAACGAACAGTATCAAAGGTACTAGAAAGGTACTAGAAAGAAACCAGTAAGAATTAGAAATATCTACACTTCTCTTTCGTTTTACACTGTGTATTGTATGCAAGTGTTTACCTTATTGACTTAACTGGTTATTTAAATCGTAAATATGTTTGTCTCCAATACAACACCAATCGAAATAATCTATTTGATTTTTCCGCTGCATAATAATAAAAATCCCACTAGATACCTCTCCACCCTGCTAGATGCCTCTATGGTGTAAATAGCTACCAATCGAAATAGTTTATTTCATTTTCCCTCTGCATAATAAGAGAATACGAGTATTATTTACAATATTTCATTGGTCGAAAAACTAGGTCAAAAGTGAGCTTAGACAGCTAACGCCGAAAAACGCATTCTCAGAAGTTGATCAAAATATCATATTCGCATCATATTTCCCGAGACATAAGATATCGTATTCTTAGTGTCCAGTGACCATAGGAACGTTTACATGAAGTTCGTCAACCTTAACAAATTTAGAATGCGATTATCAGCATGATGCGCGTGTCCGACAAAAACCTCTTACCGGATGCTCTAATTGAATCAGTGGTTGGCGACACGTACTCGTAGTTAAAGGAGATCGTGTTTTATGACCACGTTACATAATCTTATCAGCTGGGGGCCTGATAACGGTCCTTTTGAAGATCAAGTGTACTCTCAGTAAGAGGTAAAATATGATTTTGTTTTTTTAGGGTATAAGTGTAGGTAGGAACAGATGATAAATTAAATATGCTCAATAATTGTCACAGTTTTGCTTTAACCCACGATATTTTATTGACTGGCAACTCCGAAACGAATTGCAAATAAATAGCCCTGTGTCCTACAATTAAGTTTAAAATACATTTTTTATAAAATTAAATGTTAAAAAGAAATTAACCTAGAAATTGCAGAAATGAAAGAAAAAACACCTTATGAAACCATGTTCTAACTTTTTCGACTATTTTAGTTTTTATGTATATCAAAGATACCAGAGTTAGTTCACTCATCATAGAATAATAACGTTAGTGAGGTTTGAACAGGTTCTAAACGGTATTAGAAAGAAATTAATTTACAGATAAAGGCAGTGCATTGACAAATGAGTTTCTATCGGATATCCGAATACAATCCTAGTTTACAAAGAAAAATAACGTTACGTAGAGATCGAAAAAGCCCATTTTTTTAAATACAACAACACCAACAACACCAACAACAACATGAAATTCGATCATTTAAATTAAACACGAAATAACAGGCCTAAAAGAAAACGAATGTTTTAGGGAAGGGTATAACTATTAACTGACATTGTAGATTATCTTAACGTCTCTTCTTCCATTTGTAAGCATTAGATTTGGGGATTTCATTTTGTTACTCTTTTTTTAAAGGGGATGAGGGGCTCAGGCGCTAACATAATCAATCACTTTTGAACTTATATATTGTTATTTTTTTGTTGAAAATGACATGTCCACCAAACGAAAATGTTACAAAAGATGTGATATTTTGTGTGGCTCTAGGTTCTGAATGGACAGAAACAAAATACGCACGCAAAATATTGACGCGACAACAATAACAACAGCATTTAATTAAAAAAAAATTCAGCAATGAAAGAACATGACATTTAACTTGCATGCGTTAAAATTTTAATGTGCCTTTTAAAGATAATCTAAACGTTTCTTCTGCCATTAGTAAACATTAGATGTGGGGATTTTGTTTCGTTACTTTTATAAAGTAACTAAGGGGAAAGGGCGCTATTATAATTAAGCGATGCTGAACTTATATTTTGTTGAAAACGACATGCGCATCTAACTAAATAGGTTACATATGATGTGATATTTTCGTCTGGCTCTGGGATTAAAATGCACAAAAAACGCACGCAAAAAAAGACGCAACAACAACAACAAAATTACGTTTCTACAATTTAATTCAGCACTATTGTAAATGGCCAAGTCAAACTTTTGCTGATTTGCCAAAAAAGATGAATGAATTAAAGAACAAGCATCAAAGGAAATGGATGTTTTAGGGTCGGACATGACTGACATACTGTGATGATGATGATGATGATGATGATGATGATGATGATGCACCGTATTCCAAAATTATTTACATTATTTACACGCTTCTGTACCTTTTTGTTTGTCGCCCGAAGGCAACCTCAATATTTATCTCTACATTACCACAACGTTGAAGCTATTTATTGGTAATTCAACAAATGAAAATATTTACAACACTGCAGTTCCGTTTGACAAATTACCAATTCATCAATTAAATATGCGTGAAGCTGGAAAAGATTCAAAATGACGATGACGATGATTTGACTGAAAGATTAAATAATCTATTCTTTTCTTCTTTGTGCCATGTTAATCAGAACAGCTCGCATGTTCATGATAATTATAATTAATAATGCTCGTTATTTTTATGAATATGTCAGTACATGACGTTAATATACATCGGTTCTGTTTGGTTCGCGTTTAAATGAAAATCTTCTATATTATATTATCATTGTTGTAAGGTTTTTCAGGTTCTGACTTATTAATTACTAGCTTTATGTAGTTCATACTGAAACAAGAAATGTTTGGAAAAATAAGACTTTTCAACAAAAAGGTACAGTAAATGATTACTGAAGGTTTAAATTTTATGACGGGTTACGCAATATTTCGCAACATGGACATCAGTGTCTATGTCAGGTTTTATTAAATCTTGCTGTTCCGAAAAGAGGCGAGAGCTTGAGGGCTCGGTTTGGGATTTTTTTGCTGTTCTCCAAGGAAAAACCCTATAAAAACTCGCTTCACTCCCTTGACAAAAATATTACATCTTGAATAGGGTACCGTTTTAAGTTTAATTATAAAACGACAAAACAGTTATAAAATGTCGGGATCGAGTTAAGAAGTGCGCTGTAACTCTTAAGTTTAAGCCTTATTAAAATATGTGTGTTGATAATTTTTAGTATATACAATTATATAGTCAAACTATTATTTCTAGGTATTATGCGATTCACAATCAACAAGCTGGGATGTCTTAACAAAACTACAACAACTACAAAAACATAAATCAACCCGCAAACATTGTAGTACTCTGACTAAGCATTTGATTCGTTTCGTTTATTGGCAAATTGATGCCCGTCTTACAACAATTTCTGAGTTAAAGTGCCGGAACGGTCTTAAAATTGTGCCGAGCTAAAATTTAAACTAAATAGCATTTCACTAAAACAATATTGCATTTGCATAACCCGCCCTGAGGTGTCAAGATAACGGATGCTAAATACGATAAAAAATACTAAAAGTTAACCAAAACTGACGTTAAATAGGAAATTATGTGCTGGTGTATTTAATAAACTCAATTTTATTAATTTCGCATGGCAGATGGTAAAGGCGACGTTCATCCACAGTTTTTTTTAGTGTTCTACATGTAATATCGAAAGCTCGATTTTAATAAGAATTTGCAAAGAAAGTAATTTTAATAGTTTTGAGGTTCTATGTCACTTTCTATTGTTACTTTCAAAAATGGTGCATAACTATCTAAAAAAACAACGAAACAAATAATAGAGAGAAAATTATTTATAAATTTAAAATATTATTATTTCTTCTGCGTTTGTCAAAAAATAATACAAGATATGATACACAAAGGTTGATGATGAAAATGCCTTTACACAAAACTAACATTTTGAAAAACTCGCACACATTTATTTCATTCTTAAATTACTCAATAAATGTTCTCCTTAAATATATAAGTTCATACTTTTCTGATTTCAACAGTGCCTATGCATTTATTACAATTAAATACATTTGTATATCCTCATGTGTTAACCGAAGGGACTTTTATGACTGGTCACGCAATGTTACGTAACCTTATCTAAGGACATCCGTTTTTAGCGACGGCTGTTATTAAATCTCGCCGGTTTCAAAATCTTTTGTGGAAATTAACCGATCATGTCGGTTAACACTTTGATATTGGCTTTTATCATTTTATTTAATGATCGAAATGTTTTTTTTTTGTAGAATTGCAAATATATATTCTGATGTTTCTTGCTACTAAATACAATTTTCACAATATTAAATGTAAAATAAGTCAGTGTTAATAAGTGATCGGGCTTTATTGTGTTCGTTGTGTTTTCCTGTTTTATCATATTATTATTTGAAAATATTATTACTTCGTTAAAAAAATTAACCATTCTAGCACTTTGTGATCTTTATATGTCCAGTTGCTTATTAAGATTTTTGACTGTTGGTTAGTTTTAATAGAATATAATAATTGAAATGTTGTTGTTGTCGATTTTGATCGCCTTCTTCGTTTAAAGTCTGACAAATATTTCTAAGCTTTACGGAAATTACAGTAACAGTTTATAACTTACATCATCATCATCATCATCATCATCAATACATGCAACACATATTCACCCGCAGATGATGATATACTTCGATTATGCACCTGATTCAAAAACTGTCTTTCCGCTGCTAAGTTAGTTCCGCGCATTTAATAAATATCATTTATTCCAAACTAAATACATGTATTAGCATTCACTTTTGTTTTGATTCTGACAACTGAAACTTGAAACTTGTTTTAATTATTTTTCGCGAACGTCAGAAAGGCGCAATATGTTATTCGCTGCATCGCATATCTCAGTAATGACGAGTTGCGTACCATTAGGCAACCTTATCTAACGAGATCAGTTAAATAAGAAGTACGATCATGTATAATTGCAGATTTCGAGATTTAGCAGCTTGTATCAAACAATATAATATTGTCACTCCATATTTAGACCGGTTGCTATCTTGAGACATTTACATGCCTTGTAACTGTTTATATATTTTTAATTTGTTGCAAATGAATATATAGCGACATCGGTGAAAACGAGAATGTCCCAATAACGTCTAGTTTCAATAGGTAAACTCTCATAAATACCTATATTTCATGAATTTTTTATTACGTTGATTAGCGTTATGTGAAATTGGGTACATTTGAGCTTGTATTTGGGCCACTGATTTCGCTTTCTACGATACTTACTTTCACATACGTTTTTTATTTGCAATAGCGTAGTCATTTCTGATAAATCTAATTAAACTAGAATTATCACTGAAAGTGATTAAATACCCCCACATGTGTTCTTGATAATTGAACTGGGAATGCTTCGAATCAATAGCATAAAGTGCCCCACTTTCAATCAAAAGTGTCGTCTTCACAGTAGCCACATATACAGCAAGTTTCATCACAATATCTCATTCCTTCTAAATTTATTGAGCAGAAATGGTTTGAGTATGTTAGTAACCTTTAGTGACCTTTACCTAACTTTTAACAACTGTGTGCCAAAAATTGTTTATATATGTGAAACTTTTCATGAGAAATCATCCAGAAACATTTTTTCTATTTTTAGTAACAGTGAACAGTGACCTTGACCCCATCAGACCCAATTTCAATACAAAGTTTCATCTTCACAGACAATACCTATATCGCAATTTTCATCACAATATCTCATTCTGAACCAAAGTTATTGAGCATACAGTTTTTTTCTATTTTTAGTAACAGTGACCGTGACCCCGCAGGCCTTACTTTGAATCCCAAAAGTCATCTTCACAAAAACCACTAATACACCAAATTTCATTTAAGAATCTCATTCCAAGCTTTAGTTACTGAGTGGAAACAAAGTTTTGAAGTTTAAATAACAGTGACCTTGACCTTGAACCCACAGGCCCCAAAGTCAAACCTAACCTATATCTTGTTATGTTACATCTGCGACCCAAAAAATAATTAAATCTATGAAGTATTTCATGAGTTATAGTCCAGAAACAAATTTTCTTTTTTAAGTTACAGTGACCTTGACATTGACCCCACAGGCCCCAAATTCGAACTCGACCTGTATCTTCTGATATTACATCTATATACCCAAAAAGTATTTAATCTGTGAAGTGTTTCATGAGTTATCATCCAGAAACCATTTTTCTATTTTTAGTAATACTGACCTTGACATTGACCCAACCAGCACCAAAGTCGAACTTGACCTGTATCTTGTGATGTTACATCTATTTACCAAACAAGGATTAAATCTGTGAAGTGTTTCATGAGTTATCATCCGGAAACCATTTTTCTATTTTTAGTAACAGTGACCTTGACACTGACCCCACCAGCCCCAAAATCGAACTTGACCTGTATCTTATGACGATATACCTGTGTACCAAACATTATTTAATTCTGTCAAGCCTTTCATGAGTTATCATCCGGAAAAGAAGAATCCGACCGACCGACCGACCGACCGACAGACAGACCGACAGACCGACCAACAAGCTCACTCCTATATACCCCCTCAAACTTCGTTTGTGGGGGTATAATAAACTGAAAGAGTAATGCAAAGCGACATCAAAACGCAGTCAATTCCAAGTATCCAAAAATCAGATAACGCGCTAATTGAGAGTTCATATTCATATTATTATGTTAGAACGGTGTAATAATTTTTTGTATATTAGCTTGTCATATTCAGCGAACACAAAAAGTCGTATTTACTGCCAATCTTTTGTTAATCTGCGCATGATTTCAAGTGATATGTTACAGTAAATTATAACAACGGTAATATAATAGGACATTTCTCTGTTTTGTAATCATTCATGTAATGTTATTTCTCAATTTCAAATGTAACACGGCACTTAAAAATACATTATTAAAATAACATCGTATTATAAACGCTTACATACATGTACAGAAAAAGAACTTGAATTTTATTGCGATGTAACTCTTAAATCATTCGCGCTATTAAGATGTTATTGTCGTTAATTTTCAGAATATAAATTATAAAGTCAAACGATTATTTTTAGGTATTGTGCGATTCATGATCAACAAGCTGTGATGACTTAACAGAACTACAACACAAATCATAAATCAACCCGCAGATGTTGTAGTACTTTGACCATGAATTTGATTCGTATCGTTTCGCTTATTGCCAAATAGATGCCTTTCTTACCACAGTACTGTAACTGTGTTACGGTTATGGTTATTTCTGCTTAAATTTTTATTTATTTTAAACAAAATTTGGCAACAACAGTTAGTCATTTTTCGCGATAAGTATTACACATTTTATATCATTATTTAATAACTAAACACAGCAGCAGCAACAACAACAACACAAGTGTTGCGAGCAGATGATGATATACATTAACTTGATTACGCGTCTGACGACTGTCCCACAGCAAAAGAACTGTATTGGCGGCGTTATATTTTTCATCGATCAATGAATACATAACAGTTCAGACGTCATTTTAGCATCATTCATTTATTCAATTTCTTTTTCCGATCGCTGAATATTTTAAAAAGGGGCAATTCACTAAACAAATATTGCCACCGAGCTTTAAAGGTACCGGACGCTTACTGTCTCGTGACTTATATCACTGGTTACTTAGTATTTTAGGTATTCTTATCGAACTTGATTAGTTGATTTAGAAGAATAATCCCAAAGAAAACGAGCATGCTGATGCATCACACGACGTGTTCTTTTAACTCGATGTTTTGAAAGACCGGATGCTAAATTCGGACTTTTACTTCCATTGCAACTTTTCTAAAATGTAGGTGTAAACGAATTTATACCATCTGTCGGCCGATGAAAAAGATAATTTAGGGATAGATTTTAGTTTCAATGAGTAATTCACATTTTTCTATATAACAAAAAAGCTAATAACTTTTAGAAGCAATTATTATTTCTTTAATACCTAACATGAAATTTATCAAAGGTATACATGTAATCGCTAAAATTCCTTGGAAAATTATAAAAAGCACCTATCGTTACGTCTATATTATTCGAAAATCTTGCATTTTTCATTTTTAGTCGCACCCTTTTAACCATTTACTTCATATATACGACTTCTATGGTATAGATGATCGGTTTAGATCCAGATCGTTTGGCACATCCATGCAGTTATGGATCTACCCAGTTTGCTTGTTGATTAGAAATAACCAGATATATACCGGCTGATCAGGATCTACACTGTTTGACTAAGGGATAACAAATATATCCTATGTGGTAAAGGGATAATTTTTTGGTGATTTTTTTTGTCTCGTGTAATGCTGAAAAATGTCATAAGGGTTGATACTTAGATCCATTTCCGACTATGAAATAAAATCAGTATCCCGTTAATTTGATAAATATAAAATGATTATAGCGAAGATGATGATGATGACGATGGTTGAAACTGGCGGTCACGGTTCCAATCCCAACTTAATCACAATTTGTAAGAATGTAATAATCATATTTTGTTATTGGTTTTTAATACGATAGTAGTGAAGTGATTAAACATAATTTTTATTAAATATTGTACTTTTTGCAGATATGGCATTATTTCTCACATTCCGACACACTAATAATGTTTAATGATATCCGCTTTTAATAAGTGACTTAATCTTACAATTTTAAATTACGCATAGCGGATGTCTCGCTCTTAGTAGGACAGGGTCGGTGTATCCCTAGCGAGAATACCCACCTTTTTCCAGAACGGAAATGCCGAACATTATCTTTTGAGATGTACACTTTTTAATACAAACAGAATAAAACGATTCTACTCGACAATTTTCCTCTAAATGTAATTACATTGCTGTTTGTACGACAAATTTTTATCAAATGAATAAATTCACATCAATTTGTTATTTGTGTACAACAATATAACGTAATACTCAAAAAGAGGTGCAAGCAAATGCATCGGTAAGAAGTGAATAAACGATACAGCCCAGCCGACGTGCGCGTAAGCTCGTAAAATGAAAACTGATATCATGTAGAGTTAAAGCAAAATATTTTTATTTTATGCTTTCAAGTGAAATATAGAACTTTCTCAGTGAAATAAAAGTGGTATTTCACTGTTTTCAAACAGTGGAATATCATTTTTATTTTCTCTGCTTTTTTCACGTTGGTACCCCTACGCACATAACATACCGAATGAGAACGTTAAGAAAACGGGCGCCACCTGGTGGTCTCTAATATTTATGTATTTTTTGGACGATAACGGCTTGTAAACGAATACCAAATAAATGTTTGAGGCTGATTTTCATACATAAATAAAGGTAAATATACAATATAACATACGTATACAGGAACAACAGAATAAATTGCTTCTATTGTGTTTAAATTTATCTAAAAGAAAGTAAGTTCCTTGTTGTTGTTGTTGTTGTTTACATGATAAATTGTGTAGGCGACAACGTCGCTTGTAAAATTTCAACTTAGATATCCTTGACAAAAAGAAACAAAAATGCGGCGCGTGCCGGGTGCTTCCTCTTCAAAATCCGCTAGTGTTCTTACAGTCAAAAAAAGGGAAATAACAAATCATATTCTTTATAAAAATATCTTGACTTCTAAACATTGAATAAGTATAGTTAATTATTTTTCATAAAAACTGTTAATTAAAAAAACAAACTGAATGAATGTATACTATTGTGTTGAATGCATTATGATTGTAATACTATAGAACAAGTGCAATTTTTTTGCATCAATCTTAGAACATGTTTATTTTCTAAGAGCCTGATACCATTAGGTTAGTACCTTCACCCATAGTTACGTCAATGGAAATGGTTGGTGATATTTTTGATAGAGCTCCCTGGGATCTCACCCCTGTGACAGCATCGGCAGTTTCAAATAGTTGTTTTGTAAATTAATAATAGCACATTGTTTTAAAATTCCATTTTTTCTAAAACGCATGTTTTATACATCTTTAATCATCTTTAATCATGTTTATGTTCTTATATCAAAAAGTGTACCGGTATTGTAAGTGTAAATGTTATGTGGAATAAAAGTAATGTTTACGTCAAATTCTTTGGGATATTACTGTACGGTAGGTTTAAATGGAAAGATACTTTCGTTTAACGAAATAGCCAGTTTTCTTTATGAAGCTTTTTACGGATATTATTGTTTTGCGATAAAAATCTTTGCCCTGATCAAGTAAAAACATAAATTAATAACATCTTATGTGCAAATATATTCCTTACACACGCCTTGTTAGACCGTATACGTCACAAAACGTATATGTCACATGTGTGATATATTCGGTCGAATACGTGAACACGTGTGATATATTTGGTCAAATACGCCAGATCCTTCAGCCAAAAAAGTTACATATTCGGTTGGAATTTGTTTTTCCACACTTATCAAAATTTGCCAATTATCAATTATGTCAAAAATTGAAAACAGTGCATATAAATAGAAGTCCAATTATTAAAAATATTAAAGAACGTTCACAAAGTGCTGGAATCGTTAATATCATCATCATCATCATCATCATCATCATCATCATCATCATCATCATCATCATGCAACATTGTGACAACAGTATCGCGTTGTCACGATAGAGTCACAATGTCGCATGTCGGGCGACAATGTGATAATACGAAAAGAGAACGCGATAACGGCTGAGCGGGCGGGGCGTAATAATCGGCCCGGGCAAAGGAAGAAAGCCCGAGAGCGGTTGTGTATGAAATACTAAAAGGCTCACAAGGTAACAAGAGCTGTTGCAATTATAAATGTATGCGTCCAACTAATTGTTGCACCTGAAAATTAGCGCTGTACTTGTTTTGAAAATTGATGGTAAACCTGTAAAATAGCGGTGGACCTACAATAATATACGTCCGTCGTATAAATTGTATGCGCTCAACGCATAAATTACCGGTGCCCGGCTAATTTACAAGCTCACCGGCAATATGAAAACGATCAACCATTCACAAGCTTTGTTTCAAACAGTTGTTCCTTGCTGAAAATAAATATTAATTTCTAAATTACATTAGGTTACGTTTTATTTTATATTTATTGTTGTGTTCTTAAAATT
This sequence comes from Corbicula japonica, assembly GCA_038501625.1. Taxonomy (NCBI): domain Eukaryota; kingdom Metazoa; phylum Mollusca; class Bivalvia; order Venerida; family Cyrenidae; genus Corbicula; species Corbicula japonica. The sequence continues at coordinate 1,205,442 of JAZAYU010000088.1, forward strand.
ATTAACATATATTTTTAGTTTTAGAACTAAATTAATAGTGTAAGCATTTTTAAACCAATTAATGAATAAATTAATCGAAATGTAGATACACGGTCGGTAATTTTAGCGACGGACGTATAAATATATACGATGGGCGTATAAAAGTCCAATTGCAGAGCTATTCGAAATGGAAGTGCACCGGTATTTAAAAGGTGCACCAGTAAATTTATACGTCCAACGCATAAATTTACAGATGCACTGGTAATTTTTTATAGGTGCACCTTCAATTTACTTGTGAGCCTTTTAGTGCGCCATAGTTGTGCGCGACTTCTCCCATCTCGATGCACCGTCGTTCATCATTTGTTTTCCGTGATAATTCGACAACAACATGCTTTTGTGAAAAACAGCTGATTTCTTACGTTCGGCAGGAAATCGGAACACATGTCTTCGTATTGCACACCTGTATTCCTGAGCTATAGATATTTGTTTTCAGTTCTGTTTTTCAATTTTTTGCAAAATATATTTGATATATATTTTTTTTTCGTTTTCATTTAGTAGTCTATTACAACAGCTCGCTGAAATTATCCCATTGCAAGCAGATTGTTTTCAAATTGTTATGTGAAAGTGCTATCTGATGACTGGCATGTTAAACACAAATAATAACATGACATTATCAATTCTATTTCAATAGTGCGTTGAATGGATGAATAATTGTATTTATCTTTAAGTTTACATATCTTACGATTTTATTCATTCTTTAAACAATCTGATATAAACATGGCAGAAACAAATCCCATTCGTAATAAGACAAGATCCTTTTTAAAAATTGGAGAAAAAATCTTATTTCGATATGGGAGTAAAATCCCATTTCAAAATGGGAGAAAAATTCCATTTCAAAATGGGAGAAACATCCCATTTCAAAATGGGAGAAACATCCCATTTCAAAATGGGAGAAAAATCCCATTTAAAAATGGGAGAAAAATCCCACACTTAAATGGGAAAATTAATCGTGGCACTATATACATATGCAAACATTGCGAATATGTTAATTTATACTTATTCAACTACATATTACACTGAAATAAAGCTTCACACATCTAATACAACACAAAAAATATTCGAAAAAAAATCATGTCGCGCAGCTACATTTTGACGTCCAAAAGAGTTCTGTTACTTAGAAAAATAGTTCTTATGTTTACATTTTGTAAAAACATAGACAAATTCTATCGATTGTTTGGTTGATATTTTCTACCATTTTAAAATGGGGTTTTTCTGCCATGGGATTTTTCTCCCATTTTTTTATGGCTGAAAAATCCCATGGGATTTTTTAAAAATTGAAATTTTGAACGCATATGAAGATTTTATGTGTCCTTACATATCATTTATGCAAAATAACACAAAATATGACAAAATAAAAAAATCTAAAAAAATCCCATGATGTTTTTCTCCCATTTTCCAGAAAATTGGAGAAAAATCCCATGGGAGCTCCCATGGGAGCTCAAAAATCCCATGGGATTTTCAAAACTCCCATGGGATTTTTTCGATTTCAAGTCATCTCACAAGGTCATTTTAAGACATAGAACGATCCAAAATGCCAATTATTTATCAGTTCCACCTATTTTATCATCATATCATCAAATATTGCCGATAGGACCAATATTTCGGGTAGCTGAGTTTGCGAATAAACCGGATTCGCAAAGATAAACCGGAACCTGTTAGAATCAGATTCCCTAATAACACCAGCATCCAACATTTCTTTAATATGTTACCGGACTTCCTCATAGAGGGCTGGGGAATTCGACGATATGGCTCCTTAAAAGGCGTCTCATCCTCTAACACTATACGGTATTGAGCTAGATTGGTCTTCCCAATGTCCTTTGTTGAAGTGCAAAATACACCCTTACATTTTCCTAAGACTTGAAAGAACCTCAATGTCTGTTCAGGAGTTAAATTAGATGTGTCCACTGAGACATCCTTGAAAGGGGGCTCACAGGAACTCTCCTGAGAAATAAATGATGTAATGTCATCAATGACTTTAGCCTCAGAAACCTCACAAATCTTTGATTTTGGCTTAAAAGTCAATGTCTTGGCAGTCATGTTGCAAATTCTAACAGGAATTTTGGCTGAAGAAGTATTATGCAGTTTGACAACACGAGGACAAACAGTATACCCTTGAAAAAGTTCAGAAGTTTCAGTAACAACTTAAGTAATAGAATCATCAAAATTCCTAACCATTCCATTTATGGTTACACTTTCAAATGATGCAACAGAAATAGTTTTCTTTCCACACACCTTAACAGGAAAAGTGCGTGACTCAAGACTGTCCATAGCTAACTGCCATTCGCTAGGAACTGTACTCTCCTCTGGTATCTGATTTAAAAATGCTTTGCATCTGCGAAGCACGTTTGTTCCAATAATCACCGGACAAACACTGTTAAAATCATTATCTGGTATGACCAGAACTGGTATGTCAAGGTTAAAAGAAGATAAAAATGGAACTGAACAGTTGCTTCAATATAACCAGAATACTTAAGAGAAGAACCATCTGCAACTGACAAGTTGAGACCAAGAGAATCTAAAGAATGCAAAATCACCTTGGGATTCAAAGACTGAAATGCAGTGTGGCTCATAGTTGTAACCATGGATCCAGAATCCAACAAACTTTTGAAAGGAACACCATTAATAACCACCTGATGTTCATTTGCAGAACCAATAAGTCTATTAACAAAATCATCTGGTTCAGTCTTTGATTGGGCTTTATCAGCCACAATCTCTGTTTCGCCCACAACAGAGACATTTACTCGTTTTTTGAATTGCCCTTTCCTCGGTTAGAACCGTGAAAATGACCTCTGCCTCTACCTCTGCCTCTGAAATTGTTATTACCCGAGGAAGTATTTTGACCAACAGTACTGGAGCCATCAAAATTTCCTGGGTTATCAGCATCAGGTTTGCTGCTGCTGCCAACATTATCAGCATCACCTCTTTTCTCCTTGTTGTGGTACCAACCACCTCGGTTACCACCAGAATTGAAATTTTGACCATCAAGTTTCTTTATAATTAGATCAAACTTGTTGTCTATTTTCTGATCAATTCTCTGTTCAAAAGAAGTAAATCTAGACTCAATATTAGAAAGTCGAGAATCAACATTCTTTTCCAAAGCCGAAAGTTTAAAATCGAAATTAAGATTCAGCAGAAACTGGGGTATGCTTTGCCGAAGATGACTTAGCAGTCTGAGAGTGAGACACAGTTTGAGTCAGAAAAGGAGAAGGAACAGTAGACTCATGTGCAATCTCTTTTTCTACCTTTCTAATTTCCCTGGGTAACAAATTATAGTCACTAAGAGAGTCATACTTATGTCTAGTCTGCAACCTCAACACAGAAGACTCCAAGCTTGTCCAAAACTTATGTCGAAGAATGTCATTTCGGGCTAAACCCGGTAACTGACCCTTATTAATAATGGACTGCAACAAGGTCTCAAGTCGACATGCATATGCAGTGACTGATTCCTGAGGCTTCTGCCGACTATTAAAAACTCAGTCATCAGGTCTTCCTTGGTTGAAGCCTCAGAAAACAAAACATCTAGCTTGTTAAGAATCTCCTCGGATGTAGAGGTCTGACCTAAGGGAACAATCATAACTCGAGCTGTACCTCGAAGAGATCCCCGTATCAACTGTAGAATATGGGCTGGAGTAAGTTCAGGGTTAGTGAATAAACATTCCACCTCATATCTCCACACTATGTATGGCACCTCACCCTTAGGTAAAGGGTCATCCCCCGAAAAACAAGGAATCTTTGGCTAAATCGGCTGAGGTCTAGCCATGGACATAGATGGCTGAACAAAAAGCATAGGTGTAGAAGCCAAAAATGAGTATGGTGCTGACACCACAGCAGGTGTACTTAATACAGGTTCCGGCAAGGTATTATGATTGGGAGGCACCGAAGATACAGGAGGGAACAAAGGCTGAATACCATGAGAAACATTTCTTTTTGGTATAGCACCAGCAGAATTCCGAATTAAATCTGCCAACCGGGGTTTACCCGCAGGTAAAGTAACAGGGGCAACTGATGTAGGAACAGTAGTCGAAGGAGCCTCCGACTTCGGTATCAACACATACCGTTGCTCTATCAGTTTCAAAACATCTTCCACATTGACTTTAGACTCTAGAGTCTTGCTGACCGAAGCACTGGTTTCATCTTCAGCCATTGTGAATGTGATAATATCAGTTCAAATCAGTATCACAAAAGAAATAAACACATAATTTTCAATCACGTGAAACTCTTTAGAATTTGTCGAAAAACAAAACTTCAAGTGCAAAATCAAGTCAAAAATGAAAAACACCAAAAAAACTTTTTGCACTCTGAATGTGAGCTAAGTCAAGTTTATAGAAAACTCAAACAGGCCGTAAAATGTAAAGTTAAATGGGAACTCCAGTTACTTCTCAATTCAACACAATAAAAAATATATATATATATATACCCAGTAATACTTATAAAATGTAAAATAACTGTGTATAACGTTTTTACTGTTGTATACTATCTAATATGTTTCTTTCAATTCCATAAACCCTATTAAATTAGCCACAATATTAATATTTTACCCACAATTCAAAATATTGAACCTCACAATTAAGTCTTATCCATAAACTGGATCAATATAGTGTGGGGGAAAATACCTTCACAAATATAGGTCAACTTGTCTGCAACTCCAATACACTGGGTCAAGATGTCATGACTCATGAACATAATGTAAACAAAGTGCACACTGAATTGTGAAGATCCAATAGCTGATATAAAATTGTTTATATCAAACTATACACTTTATCAATGATCTGCAGAAATCATCTACAGCAACAAGTGAATAAAAATTCAAATGTACTGTAAAATGACTATGTAATGAACTGTTTTCAAAGTAAGCTAATAAGTAGATCACTGGTGGTTTACTTAACTTTACACTTTATCAGTGAACCCAAAACAATCAACAACCCAACGAAATACCAAATTATCAGTCGCAAGCGAGCAAGTACGCAAGCAAGCAAGTACGTGTACAACACAAAGCACAGTATAAAACATATAATAAATATATGTATACTCAACAAAAATAAAAAGTATCCACTTTCCTATCTTAAATTTTGTAAAATTTGAAAACAAAAACTGAGAAATCTGTATGTGGATAACTTTGCATTTCTGTTATCATTGCAAAGAGAATCAAAGCACTGAAAGTCCTGGTAGCCGGCGGTGCTGTAGGAAGGGATTATATGCAGAATATGCACAATCAAACTTTGGAATTGAACATGACGATGTAATGGTGTTCAATTTTTCTAGTTTGATGATAAAGTGATGGAGCAACAATAATTCTTTGTGGGATACAGGTTTTTGGTGAAACATCAGTCACGGGACATGCTTAAGCAAGTTCCAAGGAACATTGTGTTTCAGGGAGAATTAATTTTTGATGTTTTCATTGGAAGAAATTGAAATAAGTCAATTATACTTGAAATGTGTATTCAAGCAACCTTTTTCTGCAGGCTAGGAGCAGAAATGGAAAAACATGCTTTTATATATTTATTTTTATTTGTCTGAAGAAGTAGTTAACAATGTAAAACAATGGCTACAAACTATTTTAGACTATAGACTAGTTATAACAGTAATGACATGCACATGTTATTAAAACAGCACTGACTAGCAACAATCAATATATTTTAATGAAACGCGGTTTTTCTGAATGGTATGAGGTATGTGGAGCACTTACTATTTGGCAATGTAAAAGTCAACAAGTATTGAGCATTCAAAATGGAGATCATATTAGGTAAATGAAGAAGTGAATATGTAGCAAGGTTTTATGTACAAACAAAAATGACATTACTGTACAGTAACTTATAGATAAGTAGACAGTCACATGGCAAAAGAAATGAAGTAATGTGTAGTCTTCAAGAGGGAACTGTTGCAAAAAGTTAGTGTTTATTTCCTTCCATTAGAATGACTGTTTTGGAAAAATATTGAACTTGCAAATACATGCATTGGTAGAATAATTGTTTGAAGAAGAATATTGTCACGTATCCATCTACTTACAATGAAGTATACTGAAAGGATAAAGAAACGCAGGGTAACATTTGTTCCGATATATTAAGAACGCGTTCTCCAAATAAAGTGAAACTTTGTGTATTGAGTTATTAGGTCATGATACACCTTAACATGTGTCGAAAGTGAATAAAACTTGTCTCCACTGCCTCAGTGTAAACCGTCGTGGAGCATGAGCTTTCGAACCTGCCTATCCAATTGTTACCCTGCGTTTCTTTATCCTTTCAGTATAGTTATACATGATAAATAACAGTGGCATTATCACAGAAATAACATCAAACATGTGCTATGGAAATGAGTTAAGCGTTATTTTCACCATCAAATACCTTAAAAATTAGGTATTCTGAACTGGCATGTAATACTGGTTGTAAACATGTCAGTTATCTTTGACCTGATGGTTGGACATGAAGATGTTCTTCTTGGTGAATTACTTTAAATGGTTTCCAGCAACAACCCAAAGTACAAAGACAGCAAAAAATATTTACAGCAATATGTACAATGTTTACAGCAATGTGCTGAAAGTGAGGTGGGCTTAAGGTTAGAAATAACTGAAACATGAAGGTGGTAAGAAATCTGTGAGAATAGAATGTGGTAAATTGTGATCAAAACATGTTGTTTTTTTTAAATAAAAGCTGATGGCAATGGGAAAAAGTTCAACAGAACAAAACAGGCTGTGTTAAGGATGAGTGTATTTAATGAAGTAAGCAAGCATCATTCTACTTTTGATCACAATAATGTTAGGTATGTAAGGTATGTCCAGCACTTACTATTTGGCAATGTAAAAGTCAACAAGTATTGAGCATTCAAAATGGAGATCATATTACTATTAGGTAAATGAAGAAGTGTATATACAGCAAGGTTTTATGTACAAACAACAATGACATTAGTGTACAGTAACTTATAGATAAGTAGACAGTCACATGGCAATAGAAATGAAGTAATGTGTAGTCTTCAAGAGAGAACTGTTGCAAGAAGTTAGTGTTTATTTCCTTCCATTAGAATGACTGTTCTGGAAAAATATTGAACTTGCAAATACATGCATTGGTAGAATAATTGTTTGAAGATGAATATTGTCATGTGTCCATCTACTTACAATGAACTAGTTATACATGGTAAATAACAGTGGCATTATCACAGAAATAACATCAAACATGTGCTATGGAAATGAGTTAAGCGTTATTTTCACCATCAAATACCTTAAAAATTAGGTATTCTGAACTGGCATGTAATACTGGTTGTAAACATGTCAGTTATCTTTGACCTAATGGTTGGTTATAGATAACCCTTTCCTGTATAGATACACCGTTATTGCTAGGGTGAACAATTCAGATCCAGATCAGCCAGCACATCTATGCCATCTGACCAGAATCATTCTGTTATTTATTCTGAGAATGTTATCTGTTAGCTTGTTGAATCATTAGGTTATTTCTAAACAAAATGCAACCAGTGCAGATCCATATCAGATGGAATTGGTGTGCTGGCTGATCTGGAACTACACTAGTTGCACATGCGTAAAAATGCATATTTTTTAAGGAAAGGGTTAAGCATTATCTTTTTTTGTTCAATTTGACTATAACTTAACATATATATTAATCATTGTAAGTGATATTCTAAGTCAACTGAGTTGATAATTATGGTAACATGACTCCCAAGATTCCCTATAGCCAGTGTGTATGACATGGTGATGGAAAAGATATATCACAGGTGGCTATATCGCTTGGCTCTTGGATGTCATGCACACACAAAATAACTTGCATCAGGTAGGTTTTTGCTTATTTCTCAGTGATTTCTGGACCCTTTTTGATCAGATGGAAGTCCCCACTCCTGTTGAAAAGCATTGTCTTCAACATTTAACCCCCATTATCAATTTACTGCCATTTTTTCAAACATTCAAACAAAATTCTAACTATTAATTGAGAAGTGTCTTTAAATGTTCAAGGAAATGGCAGCTAACTGATATTGGAGGATAAATGTCCATGAAAAGCACATTTTAACAGGAGAGTGGTGCTCTTCATCTGATCAAAATCAGACCGAAATTATTAAGAATTAAGTGAAAAACTACATGAAGCAAGTGATTAGTGTGTGAAGGACATCCAAGAAGTCACGTGGTATAGCCACCCTGTGATATACCTATTTCATCACCATGTCATACACACTGGTACTGAAAATCTTGCAATTCATGTTACCATGTTTGGTATTTGGTAAGTTATTGACATATCTTTAGAACTAGTCAGTCTAGTGTCAAGATTAATGGTTATGTTGGCACTACGGGAGTCTGGTGAGATGTTCAATTGACATTGGCATCCTCCTCATTAACAGCACTGGCAATTGAAACGACCTCGCTTCCACGGGTTTCCATAGATATTGTCTTCGGCCCATCCTCAGTGACCCGCTCCAAATCTTGTACATCTGGAAATGCAGCTTGAAGTAATTCTGCATTGGCAGTGATGACCAATTGTCATCATCAAATAACAGGTCAATGGTGCCATCACCCAAAGACACTCCTACAAGTGTCTTTGTAGACAATAGTATTGGAGCCTCAGCTTTCTGCAAATATTAAAGAAATGCATTAAATGCAAGTTTTTATTCAATGAACCTACTTCGTAATTAAATACAATTACTTATTCGATTGTTTGGGAACTTTTTTGGATCTTTTGTTGGAAATGGCTTCCTGTAAAGAAATTGGATTTTTCTTTTTCTGTGTTTTCCTTTTATTTCTGATAGTAATACTGCATGAACAACTTTCATATATAAAACAATGTGGTCATGATCCAAGAGTTGTTTCATTTGTGTCATATGGGGCACATCATAGGACAAGGTACCTTTGGACAGTAGACATCAATTCGTGAAATGATGCCACTATGGTTATCGTAGGACATTACATATAACTAGTGTTGGGAAATCGGTTGCAAATCATAATCGATCATCGGTTGGAATCGATCGCCACTTCCGATGCGATATCATGATTATAATCGGTTTCTTAATTTACACAGTGTTAGGTATACAAATCGTCTTAGATCAGTAGCTTACATAATTACTGGATACTAATAATTTCCCACTTTCTGACCGAAATCCTTATCAAAATCATTGCTGCCCAAAGAGGTTGTTTGTGCAACTGCACTGAACCCCTCTAGATCTGCTTCTGAATTTTCAACCGCAAAATTGTTGCGTTTTCCTATTAATAATATACTTAATTTAAGGCTGAAGATGCAAGATACTAACTTTAGAGGTCTAGTAAATGCTAAACGTTACATATATGAATCCATTTTATTTCCTGTGTGGACAACATTACTTTGAAAACAGAGTCAATTGGAATATTGCATGGAAAAAATAAGAAAATAGGTTATTTATTAGAAATCATTTTTGAAGTACAACTGCAATATTTGTCAATGTGCTAGTGGATTTTAATGTTATCATTTCAAGTTGAGCAGGTCAGTCATTGTTTCAAGAAATGACATTCTGTAAAAAGATACTGCAAACAGACTGAAGTCAGCTGAATAAATTTGTGTTTTTGAAATTTGATACTTGAAAGTACAGAATAACATGATAAGAACAAAAAATGAATTTACCTCAACTTTCGAGTTTGGTGTTGCTGACAAACTTAACACGTTCCGGTACTCATGGGGAATGACATCAGTGATCCTGATATAATCACCAGGGCGAGTGGCAGCTGAAGATAATTCCCTCCATAAGGTGATCTTGCACCTGGTTGATGACTCATCAGCCAACATGATCTCTTTAATGGGGACATCCTTCCCTTTGACCCTGACTTGGTCTTCTGTGGAATATATTTTTACATTAGTGACTGTGTACCTGTGTGATGGAAAGTAATAGTCACTGCTTACACTGGCCAGTGTTAAAGAATGTCATTTCACTATTGATGCCAGTGTTAGCATTAGACCATGTTGAGGACACTGGTGGCATCATCAATAGTTCTCTGAAAGTTTGACACGGAATTGAAGAAATATAAAATCCACATGCACTCGATCCTTTCATCCATAGTTATACCTTTATTGCATTTATTACTGACATTTGGGGACGTTTTGACCAAAATGGGGATGTTTTGACTTGGGGGCGTTTTGACTTAGGGACGTTTTGACCTGCTTCCCTGACAGTGTAGATATATTATGTAATTCAGATATGCATCAAGACGTCAAAACACAACTGCAAGCTTGACACATTCAAAGTAGGTCACACAACGAAAAGGCACGCCATGTTGTTTTCAGTGCTATTCAACAAGTAATAAGCAAAGTTGACAGCACATAAAACATGTAAACAATGTTTGATATATAACACAATAAAAAACACCAAAAACGTCCTTTAATATTCGTATATTTACTAACCTTTCAGCTGATTTCTTCTCTCGCAACTTCTTCCTTTGTTGTCGATCTGTGTATTGTGATGTCACGCGCCACGCGAACTATATTAATAAATCCTACGCGAACACTTTTTGTCATTGAATACTTTTATCCCAGTCCACACACTTCCTTTTATAAAGGACGAAGACAAGAATTATTTTCAAAGCAGATAAAAGAAATTTCTTAATTGTTTTTTTCCGATTTCCAAGGTTGATTTTGGAACTACATTGCGTAACATTTTATGGTTAACACGGACCACAGTTCACTTACTATGCGTCCAAATCGGCCCATTTCGTTACCAGCGCTAAGAAACGTAATAAAAACGTAGACGTAATTGGACGATTGGTTTTCCTCGGCAAGTGTTAAATGCATAAAAAAATAAAATGATTGCTGATGTTACAGCTCATTTTCAAATACATTTTTGAAGGCTGTTAGGGACTGGGCGACAGTCCACCACTGGGACAATTCTGAGCCGTTTTCACCCTGAGTGTGTACTTCGGCATTTTCATTTGAGCGCACTTGCTGAAAGGTCTTTGATTTCGATTTACGGTTTCTATAGCCTGCGGCTTACAGCCGCCGGCTAAAAAGTGTTCTTGAAAATCTGCAGCCACAACTTAGTTATCTTTCCCTTTGTTGTAATGAGGGTTCCACGAAAAAGTCAGTGATTCTTTGAAGTATTCACATTTGTTTGAATTAAAATCAATCTTTCCACCTCTTGTGATAAATAAAATCATAAAACATTCATCAATTAAACAAGTAGTCCTCGATAAACTACGCTAGAAAGTCCAACCATTTCCAATTACCTCCCTTTAAATTGAATATGTAGTGTTTTGTAATCCATTATTAATTGTTATTCGACTTGCCGTTGCTTAGGTCTTGGTGTGGAAGATTATGTTTATGAACAATAGAAATTGAAAACAACTGAGATTAACCAATTAAACACCATTCAAAGCGTACCTGATTAAATGAAAATATGTTAATGAGAATATAAGCTTAAAAAGTGGATACTTTTTATTTTTGTTGAGTATATACTATAACCCTATTCACACACTAATCTCTCAACCCTGTAGTAAGTAAAATTAGTGAGGTGTTATCGCAAATTAGACCTGTTAAGGTTGTGAAAAAGATCAGAAACTCAGAAAAACCCTAAAGATTTTAAATAATAGCCAATCTCACTAAAGTCAGATCTAACAAAATGTTAGATCTGATGACGGCCCGTAGATACCGTACATAAGCTTTAGCGGTTTTTCCCGATTTCTATTTTTAGAAATTATCAACACAGGAAGCATGATATACAGCGCTCGCAAAATGATCTGAAGATGTTATTACATTAGAAATAATTGCAATACTACATAAACACAAAAAAATCAGCAAAATATGTCTTACGCAGGCTCTCAACACTTTTTATGGTTTAATATAGAATGTTTACTTTCACTTTCGCGATTTTGTAGGCGACAATCTGATTGGTTCAAAAAGGTTTGTGATAAAAGCACGTTTTAGCTATTCGTCGTCAAATCCTGATAGCGTAGCGGTTTTCAGGATATGATTTTAATCAGATTGAATAATAGCAAACTTGTTACGAGCTATATATAAAACCAATATGGGAAACCAAAGTTGATCAGTTTTCTCACGAGTTATCACTGTACGAGACACGCGCTGCGATGTGTTTGATTAAGCGATGAATGGCAATGTAACTGTTCATTTTTAGCTCGACTATTCGAAGAATATGTCGAGCTATTGTACTCACTTGGGCGTCGGCGTCGCCGTCGCCGTCGGCGTCCCGCTTTGGTTAAAGTTTACGTGCAACCTACCTATATCTTAAAACCTACTATAGCTACAGCTTTTAAACTTGGCACACTTGTTCGTCATCATGTCCCGAGTGTGTATGCCAAGAACCATAACTCTAACTTTCATTTTGATCAAATTATGGCCCTTTTTGACTTAGAATTTCAGGTTAAAGTTTGCGTGCAAGCTACTGTACAAACTCATAACTTCAATTCTACTTACACTACAGCTTTTAAACTTGGCACACTTGTTCATCATCATGTCCCGAGTGTGTATACCAAGAACCATAACTCTGACTTTCATTTTGATCAAATTATGGCCCTTTTTGAACTTAGAATTTCAGGTTAAAGTTTGCGTGCAAGCTACTATACAAACTAATAACTTCAATACTACTTATACTACAGCTTTGAAACTTTCAACACTTGTTCATCATCATATCCCAAGTGTGTATGCCAAGAACCATAACTCTAACTTTCATTTTTATCAAATTATGCCCCTTTTCGACTTAGAATTTTCAGGTTAAAGTTTGCGTGCAAGCTACTGTGCAAACCCATAACTTCCATACTACTTATACTACAGCTTTGAAACTTTCAACACTTGTTCATCATCATATTTCAAGATTGTATGCCAAGAACCATAACTCTTACTTCCATTTTGTTCAAATTATGGCCCTTTTTCGACTTAGAATTTCAGGTTAAAGTTTGCGTGCAAGCTAGTTACTTTCATACACCACCACCAACAACAACAACAACAACACCGCCAACACCACCACCACTAACAACAACAACACAACCACCACCACCAACAACAACACCACCACCATTAACAACATCAACACCACCACCAACAACAACTACAGCACCACCATTAACAACAACAACACCACCACCAACAACAACACAAACACAAACAACAACACCACCACCAACAACAACAACAACACCACCACTAACAACAACAACACCATCACCACCACCAACAACACCAAAAACAACAACACCACCACCACCAACAACACCAACACCACCAACAACAACAACACCACCAACAACAACAACATCACCACCAACACCACCACCAACAACAACAACACCACTACCAACAACAACAACAACACCAACAACATCAACACCAGCACCAACAACAACACCACCACCACCAGCAACACCCCCACCAACAACAACAGCAACAACATCAACACCACCACCACCAACAACATCGACACCACCACCAACAACAGCAACAACAACAACAGCAACAACCAACACCACCACCACCACCACAAGCAACAACACTACCACCACCACCAACAACAACACCAACACCACCACCAACAACAACACCAACAACAGCAACAACACCACCACCAACAACAGCAACACCACCAACAACAACAGCAACCAGCATACCATACTGTACTTCACCACGCCACACCACTATAGGTGGGCAAAGATAGTGGGTTGATGGGTGTGGGATCAGGGGTTTATGGGCTGGGTTGTGTAAACCCTAAAAAAAATCTACAAGAATAAATTAAGTGTAATTTATTGATTTCCTAACTTGGATTAAGAAACTTTTGTTCATGTGTGTTTGTTGGGGGTGTCATAAACTCCTGAATCACTCCCCAGTTTAAATGAAGCCCAGTTACAATGTGCTTAATAATTCTGACTTTTCGAATAGTCGAGCGTGCAGTCGTTTCCGACTGGCTCTTGTTAAAGCTATAATATGCAAACGATTGGGAACGTTAAAGATTTTCTTTTAAACTAGCCTATAGTATACGTATGTAAGACTGTGCCATTTTCTCTTTTAAATTTTTTTGTGCAAACCTGTTCATGGGTGAACAAAAAATGGTAGATCATTCTTTTACAACATTACGCATGGATCTCCAGTGTTTTAATAATACAAACATCGCATCACCGCCTCTAGTATCAAGTATAATAGTAAGCTGTACATAAGCATATGCTTGTTGTCATGTAGTAGCCATTTAGAACTCATGTAAATATTTGTTTCATAAGGGGTCATGCCAGAAATTACCAATCGTGTTTGGTGACTTAAGGTATTTTTGTAAAAATGTTTCACTTACCCTTTTAGTGATGAGAACAAAATTAAAACAGTTCTCGTGATGTAAGAAACGTTACAAAAGTGCACTTATCCTATGAATGGTAATTTCCTTTCTGACAAACAATTTATATAACACATGTTCTGAAGTATTGTCGTAAATCTTCAAACAGTTAAGGAAGAAAAATGCGTCACAATTCGTCCGCGCACATGGAAAAATCTTGAGCTATTTTTTTTCATATAACGTTAAATATCATATACCCTATGAATTTAAAGCATTCTGATTGGTCGAGAGCTCCGTACTCGCGAGTCCGAAAAAAGTGATAACTACCCCGGGAATTAATAACTACCTTTGCTATCATCATCATAATCATCATCATCATCATCATCATCAGAATGCTTTAAATTCATAGGGTATATGACATAACAAGTAAATACTAATGTTGAGGTCGATATGTAGTTTTGCGGACCTGGGTAGTGTGATATCGACCGAGGACGAACCTGGTTAGTGTGATATCGACCTCGGACTTCGTCCTCGGTCGATATCACACTACCCAGGTCCGCAAAACTACACATTGACCTCATAATTAGTATTTATTTGTATAATAACATCCTATCAGGGATGAATTTAAATAAAAACAACATTGTTTTTACGCTCTAATTTCAACGTTTCGGCATAAAGCCTTTTTCAGCATAATCTTGAAAAAGGCTTTATGCAGAAACGTTGAAATTAGAGTGTAAAACATTGTTGTTTAATTTTTTTTAAATTCAAAACAATTACTGTTTTGTTCCAAGATACATCGCCTGAGTGATTATGCATTTTCAACATTTATCATTATTACCCGATACCTTATATAAATGTTATTTAGTATGTTTTACTGTTTTCTGAAATTTTAAAAATGTCCACGTTCACGAAATGTTGATCTGTTAATAGTTGCGACTGTTTCCCTCGCATGCTCTGACGTCATAGAAGATTCCCCCTTGAAGTAATTGATCAGGTAAAATAATCAAATATGAACAAACTGTATACAAACCACCAGTAGTTATATCAACCAATGCCCCTTCAGTTAAAATAATATATGCAGTTCGCGTTGGAAATGAAAAAACGCGTTTCTACTACACAACAGTCGGTACCCATACAAGCTATAAAAACCGGTTACAAAATCGCCGTCTTAATCAAATATTGTTTTTAGCCAATATAATTATTTTCACAATTTTCTCTCTAAAAGTCCAAACATTTTGTGGGCTTACGTGCATTTTAATTGCAAAGCCTATCAACACGGTAAATACTAATAGTGATATTGTTGAATTAGATGACATTTCTGGAACAGATCCTCGGCAGGATTCGGAGAAAATATCTGGCAAAGAGATCCCAGACTTGGAAGAAACGTCGGGAGTTACGATCCCGGACCCGGTAGAAACGGTATCGGAATTGGTGATCATGCAGGAAACAACCGAGCATTCACCACAGGACCCTCGCTTAGTTCGATATTTCAGCAACATCATTCCGGAGACAAAATCGGTAAGAGAATATACCTCATTCGCAGATGGACGTAGTGTCATTCTGACTTATCGTTTTTCCTTTTTTTGTTGTTGTAACGATCAGATAAATAATTGTTTATTAAATTTTGCTTTAGAAAATTTAAAAATAAATCACAATGTAATCATTCGTAAGTATAGCGTTCAACCGTTAGTGAAAATGCTAGTGGTTGTACCTAAAATTTTTAACCAGTAAAATTGCTAGATTTAGCCTATAGTAAAAATTATTAAAATACACTTTTACAAGAGAAAGAAACATCGCATCTCCGTTTCGTGGCAACTTTAAGAAATTATGAACACTCGGTAATTTAGGAAAGTTCGCCATTTGTGATAAAAAAACCTTGTTTGCAATTTTGAGGTAGGGTCGTTATTTTTTTAAAACAAAAAACGATGTCTTGGTGTATTATGCCGTTCAAACGTGAATAAAACAATTAAAATCTTCTTTTTAGGGCATTCCGCAGTTTGCCAGAGTAAAATATCGGACGCGACTTCCGCCGGATATGACGTGCCTGATTTGTCTCGACCATCCGCGAGATGCCGTGTTTATGAAGTGCGGGCATCTTCTTGTCTGTGATTGCTGCCAGATGTTTTACATCACATGCCCAATATGCCGCCAGAAAATCAAAGCCTTTGTCACTGTTAACTGGGACTTTTTGGATGAGTAGTGTCATTGTAAAGAAGGAGACTTTAAAACTGGGTTAACCTGGTATATGTAAACAATAAATTGCCACTACTGTGTAAACAATTATATGTATTTAGCTGCTATCTGTGGTAACAGTCACAAGTTTAATACAAAAGAGGGTTTGTGAAACATAATTGTATAATGAGTTGCCATTGGTTTTGTATTTATTTTTTAAGTAACTTTGCATCTGGATTTCTTTCTCTCCCTTTCAGATAAGAAATTTAACGCTAATTTTCTCAAAAGTGTATGGCATAGGCCTCTTCCCCCTGGCAGAATAAAAAAAGTCCTCACACATGTGTAAAAATATTGATGTGAAAAAACTTTGGACATTTTTAAAAGGAATTACAGTTTGTGTTGTTTTTTTTCAAACTTTTCAAATAACTATCCTTGTCGACCTTTCCTAGGTATTTAAAATGTTATGGTATGTTTTTATTATCTTATTTGATAAAAAGAACTGCACTGCATTTTTTTCAGGAAAAATTTTTGCCCCTGGAAAGAGGGCTTTCATCACCAAGGGGTACAATTGGGTACCAAGGCACGATCGTTCCATCGTTGTTAAAGAAATTGGTCATACTTATTTAATGATCGTTATGTATTAAGCATGATAATTTAACGTAACCTTGAAATTGTGATCACGACAAATTATAAGACGCTTTTTCATTCGATATCAATAAACGAAATATTTTAGATCATTTGGTGTCAGTTAACTAGGTTATCGGTAGACAGCCGAACATAATAACAAACTTAATCAAGGGGATTTTTCACGCATGACACAATACAATATCTATTTATAATCTTTCTCAAACTGTTCTTAACCCTATAATATTATTACCTAAAATATACTCACATATCTCTTTGCATATTCCGTATTATTATTTTTTCATTTTGCTCCTTGTTTTACATCTTAGTGCTTATAATATATCCTTCTTTGTAGTTGAATACTTTCGATTTGTTTTAATTATTGTTAAATTGACGAGCTGATCCAGTTGTAAATCGTTTAAGTTCTTTTCTTGAAACTTTTCTTGGAACTGTTGTTTGTTTTCCGTGTAAATACCATTTAAACTCTTCTTTAACTGAAGCAATAAAATCTAAAACAATCTGAAAAAATAACACACATATGACCTACAATATCCGACGATTCACGGAGATCACCGAACACGGAAGGTGTTCTTCCACAGTCCTTTATACAAAACAATTATATAATATATTGCAAAGCAGACAATTTTTTATTGATTTCTGGATTAGGCTGTGATTTTTGTAGAATATCTTTTTATTTCCCTTTACATAATATTCATTACATTTTACGTAACAAAGTAACATTAGAACTGTAATACGTGTTATTATGTTTCATTTTGCAATGTTGAATCCCTGTTCACATTTAAAAGAATATAAACCCGAACTGATTCTTAAATCATATCAGGTCCAGAACATTTCACGTGTCATTAAACTAGTACTTGTATTAACAGCGTATTAATACAACAGATATATCATGATAACTATAAATAAGAACATCGATACCCAGGATTTCGGTAAATCATGCATTATCAGACAATTACACAGTTGTCCAGCAAACACACTGTATTATTCTCGATGTTACTTACAAGAATTATAATAAACAAAAATAACAAGTATCCACGTTTTATCCTTATATTCTCATTATTGAATTTTATACAACAAGGGACGTTTTGATTGATGTTTTGTCAGTTAATATTGGTTGCTTTTAAGTTAAACTGATCATGAACACAATCTTCCGCACCAAGAACTGAGAAACTGCCCTTCGTATAACAACAAATTAAGGAAATCAAAACACTATATTTTCCATTAAAAGGGTGATAATTTGCTATGGTTTGTTAAATGACTAGTTTGTTTTATTCATGAATGTTTTGGGACTTTGTCGAAAACAAGAGCTTGGGAAATTGATTTCTACCTAATAAATGTGATTACTGTTTAGAACCAATAACTTTTTCCTGAAACCCCAATTACACCAATAGGATAGATAACTCTGTTGTGACTGTAGATTTTCGAGAGCATTTTATTTCTTTGCAATGCTTGCAGAAATCGAAATCGGTTCTGAGAAATAATTTTGATTTTTCCTTTTCTAATTTTGCAAAATTACTGATAGGAAAGTGATGCTTTTGTGCTGAGTATACTAGTATAATAAAAGAAAATATTTACAAAAAAATGGCAATTTTATCTTGAGCCCATTATGCTCCAGTTGTCCGTACTCCTGTTACAGGGCACATTTTCCTGTTGAGAGCAATTCTCCAAATCAAGTGAAGTGGGAATCAGATCAAATTAAACACCTAACAATCGGGCATAAAGCGGTAAAAGATATGCAGTGTAAAATAACAAACTACGGAAGCACATCACGTCCATATACATTTGTGACGTCGGCTGCGAAAACCAGGCCAATTGCGCAAATGACGTTATGCGAGAAAACGCGCTTTTTCGTCGTACGACGTGAAAATTAAAATTCAATTAAGAGCTGTCGTCTTTTGCGTGACAAATCATGATATAATAAATATTTTTTTTCAACCAAAAACTGGCTGATTTTCGGTAAATGATACATTTTGCAAGGGAAACAACTCGAATTAATTCAATGCTTGTCAAAGTATGAATTATCTTCACGATGTTTTGACTGTAGGTGTCGCATTGAAACAGCGTAACCTAGAAATTTCGACAGCGCACTTGTTCTGACAAATATTTTGATTTCTCGACGGTGTATCATTTACGGACAGTGAAACAGGATTTTATGGATTAATCAACATCTCTACCAGGTAATAATAATTTATTGGAAAGATGACAAGCTTTGGTATCAATTTTTTTACCCCTAATATTTTGAGATAGCAACCCGGAAGTAGACATTGCATAGCTACCGTTTGTTTACGGATACTATGGCGGAAAATCACAAATTCAAAAATGTCTCAGTGTAGTCAAGCCAGTACCGTTATTTATGAAAACAGTCAAGATCCTGAATTTATCCAAGAACTCATTTCTGTTGACAGACTTTATTTTCAAGAACTTAGCCAAAATAACGAAACGTCCACAACATATTCCCCTGTTTTTAATCTGACAGCATTAAACCAGTCTGATTCTGATCAAGAAGAAACTGTTAACAATGATGAATCTGATGATGATGATTTTTTAGATGATTTAAACATCCCTGTCACTGTTGTTACAGAACCCACAGATTATGATAAACAGTATAGAGACAGTGTTGAGACATTTATAAACAAAACCTGTGGTTGTACAAAATTGTATGGGAAACCTTGCAGCACTGTCATAAACAATGATGATCTTGTCAGTTTGCATGAATTTTGTTCATCCTTAGAAAGAGAAGAGCTTGACCTTGTTATACAGTCAGCTCTTTTTACCCATAGGCATAATGGTCCTAAAACAAGTAGTGTGTCAAGACATCATCAAAGGGATAGACAAAGGCCAAGTCAGAAATTATTTATCAAAGGTGTTGAAGTGTGTCGGCAGGTGTTTTGTTTTGCATATTGTGTTGGCCGTGAAAAACTTATGAAAATTGGCCAGTTTCTTGATGAAAATGGATTGAATCCAAGAGTACATGGTAACAAAAATAAACTGCCACACAATGCCTTGCAGTTTAATGACAGAGAACAGATTAAACAGTTTTTGTTGCGATATGCAAAGGAAAACGCAATGCCTTTGCCAGGACGCCTGCCTAATCACAGGCAAAGTAAAGTCTTGCTCCTTCCATCTGACAAAAGACAGGCAGATGTACATGAGGCATATTTGCATGTTGCAAGTGAATTAGGTTTAAGGAAAGTGAGTCTCACCACCTTTGTCAGGACATGGCATGATCTATGCCCGCAAATTGTTCTTTGCAAACCGTCCACTGATTTGTGTCATAAATGTCAGACATTTAACAATAGGCTATCAAATAGTGGCAATCTACCAGAACAACAGAAATCTGAGATTCTGGAAAATTTTACCAGTCACATAAAGCAGGCCCAGTTGCAAAGAGAAGAATATAAAATCCAATGTGAAAACTCAAAGATGCTTTGCAGTTCTAACAATTTTTTGGAAGGTTTGAATCAAATATTGCTTAATATTAAACTGATAACTGTTACACTGTCAGAGATTCATTTTGTTTAATTTTTAGTAATTAAAATTATTATATTAGTTCAGTCCAGTTTCCATTGTATTCTTGAGAATATTTCTATTGAACTGGTTACTTATTGTGTGAACAATGTACTGTTAACCACTACAATTTAATTGACCAAGATTTGTTATAATTGGGCTTATTAATAACTTGTTCTTTATATTATCATGTAGTTCATTATATTTTTATGTAGATTAAATAATTTATAAAATAATGTGTATCTCACAGGATGCATTCATGTATTTCAGGTGCTGAGCCATGTTCATTAACAGATACCACCATCCATTACAGCTGGGACTTTGCTCAACAGGTTTTCATTCCTCACCATAGTCAGCAGGTATGTTATGGCCATTTGTTAGTGTTTTAAAATCTTTTTTAAACATATTAATAGCCAACATGCTTATAAGGTTTTGAAATACAAGCTTAAGTATAAGGCAAAATTTGTTCATTCAGGCAGAACTTGTGACTACTGGAATTGATTTTTAATTAAAATATCTATGAAAAAAGCATGAAAAGGATGTTATGAAATGTGTATTCTTGTGATTTTGTGTACATATTAAAATGAGGAGAAAGAAATGAATAAAATAAGACAAAGAATTAATGTTGAGTATATGAGGGCATTCTATTAATCTATTTATCACATGTATACAACAGGATATTTTGTAACTATATAACGAAACTAATTCACAGACAATGAAAAGTGACATTATTTTTCAGGTTGGACCAATCTTCTTTAAAACTCCCAGAAAATGTGAAGTGTTTGGTGTTTGTTGTGAAGGAACTGGTAAGATTTCTTATAATTCTTGTCATTGTACAAAATAAGTGATGTGGATTTTATAATTATGTTTATGATTTGGGATTGGTATGTCCTTGCACATGGAGATTATGTACATCTGTGAACTCAATTATATATAAATTGCTGTTAAATGATTTGATTAGAACTTTATTCTGTATAGTTGTTTCATTTTAGATAAGAGATGTAATATCTTTATTTTAAGGAGAGAAATTAACACAAACAATATCACATTTTCAGAGAAGCAGGTGTTTTTCCTGTGTGATGAAGGATTAGCCCCAGGAAAAGGTGCCAACACTGTTATTAGCTATGTACACCACTATCTTGCCACCTATGGACTTGGTGAAACCACAGCCCAGTTTCACTTTGACAACTGCTGTGCACAGAACAAAAACAATGCAGTGCTGTGGTATGCCATGTGGAGAGTTATGACAGGTAAGTTTGAACTTTTGTATAATTGGAATGATAAATAAACTTGTAAAACATAAAATAAGAACAAATTAACATCTGACATGGTCACTACTGACATGTAAACAGTAATCAGGAGTTCGAAAGACAAATAATAAAAAAAAATAAAAAGTGATAGAATGATTTTGTTTTAAAGCAAATTTTTACATAACACTATCATGATTAAATCGTTTTGCATCACATATTTGTTCCTTTGTTGAAAAAGATTTTCAATGTACTAGTCTACAGTACAAAATGTTTTACATTAAATAAAATGTAATACAGTGACAACACAATAATAATTTTATTACCAATATTATCATAACAATATAAAATGATTGGTCTGTTGACTAGTACAATTGTTATGTTTAGGGTTGCATGTTAACATCCAGTACAACCTGATGGTAGCTGGACATACTAAATTCTCCCCAGACTGGCACTTTGGGCTCTGGAAATCCCGATGGAGGCGCATTGATGCTGAGACTGTTGAGGTGAGATTTTTAGACTTCTATGCTATTTTGTCAACTTTATCATACTTTTATTTGAAAAACACAATTTTCTGTGGAAGACATTATAAGTCTGTCTGTCAATGCAAAGTTTAATAAACAAAACGAATATGAATGATGTCACATAATTTATGACAAATAAACTTTATATGGGCTCACTTATTTGACAGGTCTGCTCTATAATTTGATGAACATTGATATAAAAAAAACAAACACAGTTTTAAAAATGCATTGCACTAAAAGATAAAACCAACTTTCAAATAAATTTATTTGGTCTGTATGGTTAACTTTATGCTGTGGTTAATACAAACAATGATATTTGCAATTGGTAATAATTTTAAAATGATTAAAATGTATAAATGATATCTTCTTTATATTCTTGTTTAGGATGTTGCTACTAGTGTAGACCAGTCATCAAAAAATGGACACAATGTCTCTCACTTAGTGGATGACCACACCAGCCCAGTGACCTTTTACAACTGGAAGAAGTTCTTGGCAAGTTTGTTCAGACCACTGAAAAACATTACCATGTACCATAGCTTCCATGTGTCATCATGTGAACCTGGTGTGGTAGTCTGTAAGGAGTTCTCAGACAGCCAGGAAGTAAGAGTGTCACTTATACGTAAAGGTGCATCAGTAACACCGGGAATGCTACCAGATGTTCTCTATGGCCCGGGCCTTGACGCTGAGAGGCAGTGGTATCTGTTTGACCAAATCAGACCATTCTTTAAATCAGACAGTTCCAAAAATCTTACATGTCCATTGCCTAAACTTTCCAAACCCCAGTGTTGTAAAAAGATGAAAATCTGACCTGTGAATGCATTAAGTGTAGAGATAGTATGTCAGCTCAGACTACTATTTATGAGTTAATAATACAATGTTTACATAGTTTATTGTCAATTTACCAGGTATAAATGTATGTAGATTTTACTTTGAATACTAGGCATTATTCAAGTGTGAACTAGTATATTCACTATGTACATGTAATTCTTTATCCTTATAAAGTTGTTCATGTATCTGTATATTATTTGGATACAAAGTTATTTTCAAAAAGAAAATGTACATGTTTTGTATTCCATATTCCATGTTCTATGTTCATATATATTTAGAGCTGTGTTTCTGTGTTTGCTTAGGCAATGCACTGTGAACAGAAAAGGAATGCTAAACCACTTTTTTTAGTTTATATCTAACTGAAATGTCTGAAGTAAGCCAACAAACATGACTTAGCTGTTATATTATTATAAACATGAGATAAAATCATAAAAAAGAAAACTATTGAAGTTTAATACTATTTTCATTTGCATTTTTGTATTTTTTTGATATTTTAGGCATACATGTTAGTTACAGGTTTTGGTTGCCATGGTAACCAAATTGATGTTTTACAATTAACAAAAATCAGTTACAAACTAAAATACATTTAATACTTCTACATATTAGCTTTTGTATTATGTATAAGAAACAGGATTTTTAACTCAAAATATTATGTCTGATAAATTGTAATAAAAATAATGTTGGTGTGGTGTGTTATTAGAATGTCACTTTTTCAGGTTATTTCATGTATATCTACTTTTAATTTTTTTCTATTATTAGTCCCTCAAAACAGTAGATTTACTTAAACTTTTTTAACTAACTGGTTAAAATCAAGAATTGAACAACATTTTTTATTCAGTAACAGTTGTTTTTGTATGTTAAATGGGGAATCATATGTATTCCTGGTTGCCATGTTAACCATGTTTGGCATTTCCATGAAAAAGACGGCTGTAAGTAAAAAACAATTTAATTTTTATTTATCTGTGTAAAGCAACTAAGATGATACTTGCAACAGTGAATAAAAGATGAACATGTGTATGTCTTGTTTAACTTTTTAAAGATTTCAAAAACACTCGATTTGTGTTTGAAATGACAAAAACACCTAGTTTGTTCAATCTGCTATGGGCGCATCAATATTGATCGAATCGCTGTGAAATTTTCAGGAGTTATCTAATACATGTTGTAGATTTAGAAAATGCAATAAACTGAAAATGTGATTTTTTCGCCATTGGCCTGGTTTTTGCAGCCATTGTCACAAATTTTGTCCTTACATTTTTTTCAACCGCAAAAACTTTTTTGATTGGCATTAAGTAGCCATATTGTTCAAAAAAGCATCGCCACGCGGGATTTTTTCGCCAATATTATGCAAACTCAATCATCGCAATGTTGACCATACCTCTGCTGAATGACGGCAGATCGATACGGTACATATTTAAATTGTTGACTGGAAACTTAAGTTATCTAACATAATTTAATCGTGTCACTTCAATAGATAAGTGTTATCAAATAACGATGAAAAATCTCCAAAAGTTCCAAATAATTTTCAGTTATTGAACAGAAGCACGTTTTCTTAGTGACCTTGACATTTGTCCTCGGTCATTTACTGACTATTAGTAATCATCAAACCAAGTCAAACCTTTTTTTCTGTATTGTTTCGAAACTTAATTTTAACAGACAGTTCTATGAGCTTTGATCTTTTAACTCAAAAATTATTACGGGTTATGTTATGCTAATCAACATATAATAAAGTTGGGTTACATTTGAATGTCACGACAAAGATCTTTTTCGTAACTAATAAAATGTTCAATTTACAGTAGATATGGTTTGGGCACATGTCCTGTTATCCCCAATTTATTATAGGTCATCTAGTGGTCAAAACTTATCTAGGAACTGATGTTCATTAAATACGTATACATGGCAAACTGTTCTCAGTTACTGATCTGAACCGAAAAATCAATGTAAAGTCGCACTAACCTTGACCTTTTGATACCAAAACTTAGTAGTAGTTGTCTATAAACCAGAATAAATCTCCCTACAAAGTTTGATGACTGTAGGTCAGTGAGCTTCAGTTACCGATGAAACTAACTTTCAATTGAAGGTCATGGTGACCTTGACCTTTGGGCCATAAAATCACGATAATTATGTTCTCTTCTCACCATCAGGAAATATATAAACCAAGTTAAGTAAATTTCAAACCATTCTAGGAATTGTGCGAAAAAAAATTTTCAATTGAATGTCATCGTGACCTTTAACATTTTTATCCCAAAATTATCAGGGGTAATCTATAATCATCAGCACTAAATATACCAAGTTTGGCGACTGCAGGTGAAACACACCTTGTGTTTCTAATCAAAAATTTATTTTTCCAAGAAGACCATCGTGAATATTTACTTTTTGAACTCGAAACTACTATGTGTCATTACCATTATCAATAACTTTAAACCAAATATGGTGATTTATACCAAAGCATTCTGGCCATGTTTGCTGAGGAATAGACAAATATGACTCGGGTTAGAGTGGACACTGCTAATTTGGTAAAGTTCAGTAAATCAAGGGGCATAACTACAGAGCGATTTATTGGTTTATCTGGCTGTTTATCAAACTTGAAAGATATATTACAGACATAAACACTCTTACCAATTTATAGATTGAATAATTATTCACAAGTTAGGAAATGGTCTCAGACTACTTTTCGTCCATGCCACCCACCGCGTGTTTTTTAAATGGGCAGAGTTGGACTTAACAAGTATCTAAAAATTAGGAAACTTGCAATGGTAAATTCAAATTACATAGGAAACTTACCTATTTAAATATTTGATATTTATATTTTTGTTTTGTTTTTTTTTGCAGCAGCAAAAACTAACTAGAAATGTGTCCAAAGGACACGGATGCCCCCGCTATAGGTTTTTCATAAAGCTCCCAGCAGTAGTGTAGAACAAGTTGTGTTCACGAGATAATTATATTCCTATTACAAGAAAATTCTATTTTTAGTAACAGTGACCTTGACCTTGGATCTACAGGCATGGGTATTGTGCGGACACACCGCCTTGTCATGGTGAACATTTGTGCCAAGTTATTTTGAAATCCCTCCATTCATAACAAAGTTACAGCCTGGAGAAGAAAATTCTATTTTTAGGAACAGTGACCTTGACCTTGGACCTTCAGGCTTGGGAATTTATGTGACACACAGTCTTAATATGGTGATCGATTAAACCAAGTTATTTAAAAATCCAATGACAAATAACAAAGTTACAGAGCCAACACAATTTTGCAAGAAATTTCTATTTTTAGTAACAGTGACCTTGACCTTGGACCTACAGGCATGGGTGTTGTATGCAACACCTTGTCATGATGAACATTTGTGCCAAGTTATTTTGAAATCCCTCCTTTCATAAGAAAGTTAAGGGCCAAGTGTATATTTTGCTTAACACAAAATGTAAGTGAAAAAGGGGCATAATTTGAAAAAATATTGGAAGCAGGGTTATGGATCTTGTTGGTTATGATGTAGATTTTGATGGTGAAAATATATTTCAAGTTTCAAGGCAATATCTCAAGTAGTTTTAAAGTTATGGGCAACATGCATATTTTGCTTAACACAAAATATAAGAATAAAACTAATGTAAATGAAATTATCAAAGGGCCATAACTTTTGAACAGAACATGTAAGAGCAAAACCCCGCCTTTATGCACAACAACATATCAGGCCAAGCATTGTGGTAAAGTTTTATTAAATTCCCACCAGTAGTTTAGGAGGAGTTGCGTTCACGAGATATATTCCTATTAAAACTAATGTAAATGGAAGTATCAAAGGGCCATAACTTCTGAACAGAACATGTAAGAGCGAAACCCCACCTTCATGCACAACTACATATCAAGCCAAGCATTGTGGTAAAGTTTCATTAAATTCACACCAGTAGTTAAGGAGAAGTTGCGTTCACAAGATATATTCCTATTAAAACTAATGTAAATGGAAGTATCAAAGGGCCATAACTTCTGAACGGAACACGTAAGAGCGAAACCCCACCTTCATGCACAACTACATATCAAGCAAAGCATTGTGGTAAAGTTTCATTAAATTCCCACCAGTAGTTTAGGAGGAGTTGCGTTCACAAGATATATTCCTGTTAAAACTAATGTAAATGGAAGTATCAAAGGGCCATAACTTCTGAACGGAACATGTAAGAGCGAAACCCCACCTTCATGCACAACTACATATCAAGCCAAGCATTGTGGTAAAGTTTCATGAAATTCCCACCAGTAGTTTAGGAGGAGTTGCGTTCACGAGAATTTCGGACGGACGGACGGACGGACAGACGGACGGACGGACGGACGGACGGACGGACAGGAGCAACTCTTAATGCCCGTCGCCATTTCATGGCGGGGGCATAAAAACTGTTCATACTGCTATTTTAACTCCAAATATTTTGACAGACATGACTGGAATTTTAAATCAAACAACTGCTCAACTTTATGAGTCATTTTAAGGTTTGAAATAGCTGTCAGAATACATCTATTCCCTTGACGCACCCCATTTCACAGATTTGAACTGGTACTCTATAATTGTAGTGGTTGTACATTCATGAACAGTTGTACTGTTAATCAGATATTAAAGAGATAAACACAAAACAAACTACAATACCTTTTTTATTTCCACATAGTATCTTTTGCCTCAGTCTTGAAACAATACATAGTAAACAAAATCTTGGTAAGTTTTATCATGCATCTCACATATTTAATTATGTTACTAAATTAAACCCGTTTACAATGCAGATTAGAGGAGTCATTACATATTGTTTTGGTAAACAACATCTTTAGTGTGAATCATTACATCACATCCCTCAATATTTGAGTTCATCATTGTCACTCATGACAACCTTAAGATTTGATATTCCACCTTCACTTGCTCAAAAATGAACTTGCAATTTTCTTTTACATAGACTGTAATGCATTTCATGATTTTATTAACAATTATTTAATTAAATACAAATGTACTGTATTGAAGCTTTACCATTAAGAAAAGTGAAGTTGCGTTTTAAAGATAAAATATTGTGATCTCAAAACAACAAGAGCCATGTAACACATGATTAAATCCCCCCGCCAGAAAAAGTAACCTGAAGGTTGTACTTTCATATAATTTACCTGGAGAGGAAATCCTTTTAAATTTGGAGTTAAAATTTTTAAACAAAATTTATCAAGTAAATCTGATAAAGGGGAATAACTCTAAAATATAGGCAAGGTAGAGTTATTGTTCTTGCACTCTGCACTACCTACCAATAAGCTCTGTCAGTGTATGAAGTTTGAATGAAATCCCTCCAGTAGTTTTGGAGTTATGCTCCGGACAACAAAATTTATCAAGTAAATATGATAAAGGGGAATAACTCGAAAAATAGGCAAGGTAAAGTTATTGTTCTTGCACAGTGCACTACCTACAAATGTGCTCTGTCAGTTTATAAAGTTTGAATAAAATCCCTCCAGTAGTTTTGGACTTATGCTCAGGACAAAATATATCTAGTAAGTATGATAAAGGGGAATAACTCTAAAAAATAGGAAAGGTAGAGTTATTGTTCTTACACACTGCACTACCTACAAATGAGCTCTGTCAGTGTATGAAGTTTGAATAAAATCCCTCCAGTAGTTTTGGACTTATGCTCCTGACAGGAGTTAAAATTTTTAAACAAAATTTATCAAGTAAATCTGATAAAGGGGAATAATTCTAAAATATAGGCAAGGTAGAGTTATTGTTCTTGCACTCTGCACTACCTACCAATGTGCTCTGTCAGTGTATGAAGTTTGAATGAAATCCCTCAAGATGTTTTGGAGTTATGCTCCGGACAACAAAATTTATCAAGTAAATATAATAAAGGGGAATAACTCAAAAAATAGGCAAGGTAGAGTTATTGTTCTTGCACATTGCACTACCTACAAATGTGCTCTGTCAGTGTTGCACTACCTACAAATGTGCTCTGTCAGTGTATGAAGTTTGAATAAAATCCCTCCAGTAGTTTTGGATTTATGCTCCGGACAAAATATATCAAGTAAATATGATAAAGGGGAATAACTCTAAAAATAGGAAAGGTAGAGTTATTGTTCTTGCACACTGCACTACCTACCAAATGTGCTCTGTCAGTGTATGAAGATTGAATAAAATCCCTCCAGTAGTTTTGGACTTACGCTCCGAACAAAATTTATCAAGTAAATAAATAAAGGGGAATAACTCTTAAAAAAAGGCAAGGTATAGTTATTGTTCTTGCACACTGCACTACCTACCAATGAGCTTTGTCAGTGTATGAAGTTTGAATAAAATCCCTCCAGTAGTTTTGGACTTATGCTCCGGACAAAATTTATCAAGTAAATATGATAAAGGGGAATAACTCTTAAAAAAAGGCAAGGTATAGTTATTGTTCTTGCACACTGCACTACCTACCAATGAGCTTTGTCAGTGTATGAAGTTTGAATAAAATCCCTCCAGTAGTTTTGGACTTATGCTCCGGACAAAATTTATCAAGTAAATATGATAAAGGGGAATAACTCTAAAAATAGGCAAGATAGAGTTATTGTTCTTGCACACTGCACTACCTACCAATGTGCTCTGTCAGTGTATGAAGTTTGAATAAAATCCCTCCAGTAGTTTTGGACTTATGCTCCGGACAAAATTTATCAAGTAAATATGATAAAGGGGATTAACTCTAACAAGAGCCAGTCGGAAACGACTGCAAGCTCGACTATTCGAAAAGTCAGAATTATTAAGCACATTGTAACTGGGCTTCATTTAAACTGGGGAATGATTCAGGAGTTTATGACACCTCCAACAAACACACATGAACAAAAGTTTCTTAATCCAAGTTAGGAATTCAATAAATTACACTTAATTTATTCTTGTAGATTTTTTTAGGGTTTACACAACCCAGCCCATAAACCACTGATCCCACACCCATCAACTTACTATCCCTGCCCACCTATAGTGGTGTGGCGTGGTGTAGTACAGTATGGTATGCTGGTTGCTGGTGTTGTCATTGTTGGTGTTGTTGTTGGTGGTGGTAGTGGTGGTGTTGGTTGTTGGTGTTGTTGTTGATGTTGCTGTTGGTGGTGGTGTTGATGTTGTTGGTGGTGGTGTTGGTGTTGCTGGTGTAGTAATAGTAATAGTACAGTACAGTACAGTACAGTACAGTACAGTACAGTACAGTACAGTACAGTACAGTACAGTACAGTACAGTACAGTACAGTACAGTATAGTATAGTAATAGTATAGTAATAGTATAGTAATAGTATAGTAATAGTATAGTAATAGTATAGTAATAGTATAGTATAGTATAGTATAGTATAGTATAGTAATAATATAGTAATAGTATGGTATGGTATGGTATGGTATGGTATGGTATGGTATGGTATGGTATGGTATAGTATAGTATAGTATAGTATAGTATAGTATAGTATAGTATAGTATAGTATAGTATAGTATAGTATAGTATAGTATAGTATAGTATAGTATAGTATAGTATAGTATATGCCCCCACCCACCCCACAATTACTCAACACTTTCAACCAAAGTATGTTAAGTACATCTGTTGTAAACATTTTCTATAGCATTACATATGAAAAACACTAACATTGAACCTTTAACAATTATTTATAAGTCTTAATTCTAATTTCAAGTGAAAAGGGCAAAAATCAAATATAAAAAAGCAAGGATGAGTTATGGGCCTCTGAAAATAAACATGATGTAAGATAAAATAAAGGTATACAAAGTTTTAAACCTTAATTTTTAAAGTCTAAAAAGGGCAGTAATTTGAAAAAAATCAAAGAGTTATGGTTCTTGGCATACATAGTCAGGGTCATGATGATGGATAAGTTTCAAAGCTATAGTACAAGAAGTATGAAAGTAACTAGCTTGCACGCAAACTTTAACCTGAAATTCTAAGTCAAGAAAGGGGCATAATTTGATTAAAAATGAAAGAAAGAGTTATGGTTCTTGGCATACATAGTCAGGGTCATGATGGTAAACAAGTGTCTTAAGTTTCAAAGCTATAGTACGAGAAGTATGAAAGTAACTATCTTGCAGGCAAACTTTAACCTGAAATTCTAAGTACAAAAAGAGCCATAATTTGATAAAAAAATTAAAGAAAGAGTTATGGTTCTTGGCACACATAGTCAGGGTCATGATGGTAAACAACTGTGTTAAGTTTCAAAGCTATAGTACAAGAAGTATTTAAGTAACTACCTTGCACGCAAACTTTAACCTGAAATTCTAAGTCAAAAAAGGGCCATAATTTAAACAAAATGGAAATTAGAGTTATGGTTCTTGGCATACAAACTTGAATTATGATGATGAACAAGTGTTGAAAGTTTCAAAGCTGTAGTAAAAGTAGTATGGAAGTTATGGGTTTGTACAGTAGCTTGCACGCAAACTTTTAACTGAAATTCTAAGTCGAAAAAGGGCCATAATTTGATTATCATGAAAGAAAGAGTTATGGATCTTGGCATAAATAGTCAGGGTCATGATGGTAAACAAGTGTCTTAAGTTTCAAAGCTATAGTAAAAGAAGTATGAAAGTAACTAGCTTGCACGCAAACTTTAACCTGAAATTCTAAGTCGAAAAAGGGCCATAATTTGTACAAAATGAAAATTAGAGTTATGGTTCTTGGCAGACAAACTTGAATTATGATGATGAAGAAGTGTTGAAAGTTTCAAAGCTGTAGTATGAGTAGTATGGAAGTTATCGGTTTGTACAGTAGCTTGCACGCAAACTTTAACCTGAAATTCTAAGTCAAAAAAGGGGCATAATTTGATAAAAATGAAAGTTAGAGTTATGGTTCTTGGCATACACACTTGGGATATGATGATTAACAAGTGTTGAATGTTTCAAAGCTGTAGTATAAGTAGTATTGAAGTTATGAGTCTGTACAGTAGCTTGCACGCAAACTTTAACCTGAAATTCTAAGTCGAAAAAGGGCCATAATTTGATCAAAATGAAAGTTAGAGTTATAGTTCTTGGCATACACACACCGGACATGATGATGAACAAGTGTGCCAAGTTTTAAAGCTGTAGTATAGGTAGTATTGAAGTTATGAGTTTGTACAGTAGCTTGCACGCAAACTTTAACCTGAAATTTTAAGTCAAAAAGGGCCATAATTTGATCAAAATGAAAGTTAGAGTTATGGTTCTTGGCAAACACACTCGGGACATGATGATGAACAAGTGTGCCAAGTTTAAAAGCTGTAGCTATAGTAGTTTTTAAGATATAGGTAGGTTGCACGTAAACTTTAACCAAAGCGGGACGCCGACGGCGACGCCGACGCCCAAAGTGAGTACAAGAGCTCGACATATTCTTCGAATAGTCGAGCTAAAAATAGGCAAGGTAGAGTTATTGTTCTTGCACACTGCACTACCTAACAATGAGCTCTGTCAGTGTATGAAGTTTGAATAAAATCCCTCCAGTAGTTTTGGACTTATGCTCCAGACAAAATTGTTTCGGACGGACGCATGGACGAAGGGCATTTCTAATATCCCCCTGGCGTTTGGCGGGGGGGGGGGGGGGGGGGGGGGGGGATAAAAAAGAAATCTGTCTACATATTTCACATTTAACAAGTGTTAAAACATAATTTAAAATTAAGACAAGGAAATGCATTTTTGTCTATGGCAAAAGATTTTGATTTTTGGGGAATTCTGATCACAGTCCTTATATAAAATCTGTAAAACCCATTACTCCATGGGATAATGGATGTTATCCTATGTGCAAACAGTCTAGATCTAGATCTGCCAAAGCCATCCGATCAGGATCTGCACTGTTCGTTAATGAATCATTAGGTTATTTCTGGCTAAAAAGCAACCAGTAGATCCAGATCAGATAGCATGGATCTGGATCTACACTGGTAGCACATACAAAAACATGTAAACATAGTGTAAAGGGTTAAAGCTCTAGATTCTAACACTCAACAACGGTCTGGAGATACAACTTATATAAGACATAGAGCATCTTTGTTCGGTATTCCACTTATATCACACATATTAACATATGTCAACACATTACAATCATACAGGCCCCAACTTTCAGGAAACATCCCCGAAATAAATTCCTGTATATCGCCATAAGCGTCCCAGAAACTGAAGTGTCCCTTGGCTTCCATACAGTATACGCCAGCTGAAATCAATATCTAAATATCTATATTTTGTTAAACATAACTAATGAACAAAGTATAATTTAAAGCTGCCTATTCACACTTGCAAGACGAAAATATAACATGTTTTTTAACCCTTTCCTTGATATTTACGCATGCGGGAGCAGTGTAGATCCAGATCAGCCGGCACATACGTGCCGTCTGATCAAGATCTGCACTGGTCACATTTTGGTCAGAAATAACCTAATGAATCAAAAAGCGAACAGTTTAGATCCTGATCAGATGGCACGGATGTGCCGGCTGATCTGGATCTTAACTGTTTGCCCTAGCAATAAAGGTGTATCTATACAGGAAAGGATTAAGTATCAAAATCTATTAAATAAATTAAATAAAACTGGTAAACAAAGTAAACGTAATGCATTATTCTTAAACAGTCAACCTATGAGTGAATATATTTAAAGCCAAGGTGGTTGAAGCATTAGTAACACAGTAAAATTCACTCAAAACAGATCCTAAAATGTACTGGTAAGTCAAAAACTATGGCGATATCGATATTTGTTCTGTCATTTTTAGGCATTATACAATAGAACAATAAATATTAACAACATTTCAGACATTCAAGTACTCCACCCTGAACTGTGAATAGGCAGATTTAAATTCTACTTTGGAATGGAAACACTTAAAATAAGTACTCCTGTTTTGCTGCAGCTGCAGCTAACATACTTAATGGAATAAGGAACAGTTGATACTCGAATCAAACTGATGATCTGGATCTACTGTAGTTCACAACTTATTAGCAATCTGATTCAAGTCTTCTCTTGAAAACGGCTATGTTATATATTTACCCTTTTTCCATTCAGGGTCTTTCATATTGGAGTCCTCCATATTTTGGCAGAGACTAAGAGCATCAATCCAGGGCTGGTCTGAGTGCAGGGTCCATCTACTTCCATCACAACTTTCACCTAAAATACATTGATTTAGAGCTAACAGTTACAGTGTTTCATATGTCACTAATCCAAATCTGTTAAGGGTTGCCTAAATCTGATGGGTGTCATGTCTTCAAGCCATAATCTTGGGTGGGGGCTGTGGGCATGTCCTAACCCCTCTCTCCCACCCCTTTCCCAAAAATATGCAGGCGTATGCTATGGAATGTACATTATAATAATTGCAATAATATTTTCTAGTTTATTCAAAGGGATTGCAAAGTTCTGAAAACAAGTTGTTTTCATATTTTGACCTTTAAACCCTTTGAGTGACCATGACCTTTTAAGTAGGGTCATGACATCCCTACCTCTGGTAAGTTGCAAAACTAGGCCTATGCTTGGAAAGCTATAAAATAAGTGTGATATAACCTTTGAACCCTTAGTGTGACCTCTGGGATTGGGGACAAAAAAACTGTCAAGACTTGTGGGGCATGGCCAGGCCATATGCAATTAAATTTTAACGACTTTGTAAAGTGTTAAATGAAATCTTGCATCTAAGCGTTCTAACCAAAGCATGATTTTTTTGCAATAAGGTTAACATCTTGTTCATTCTCATGATATTTAAACAGTGCATGAACGTCTTTGGCAACTAACTGTACATCTTTGCTTTGTGTAATGAAATTTTGCTTACTACAAAATTTAAAATGGACAATACATAAACGAAACAATCAAAATATTTCATAAAATGATAATAATTGGTAGGCAATTAAGGGGAGGAGGGAGGAAATAAAACAAAATTCATTTATATTTTCATCAGTATTTAAAATGCTTCTTTGTTCATGTTATTGTTATTGCACATACCAGAGCTTTTTACATCATTTTGGGAATACGACCAATACCTCTGATGTTGGGAAATACCGTGTCATTTGCCAGAAATTAGTTATTTTTTTGTGTCATTGGGGAATAAGAAGTTTAACATGTATTCACTATTCAATAATTTCTGGTTTAAAGAAACAAATGATGCCTGATCAACTGAAAAGCTGTAATATTTTGTTAATGAAATGTCACAGGTTAGTTGAGGTAACTCACTTTTTTTTGTCAGAAATTTTGGTATTGATTCAATTGGTAATTTTCTTCTCAAATTGGGAAAAAGTATACCGTAAAATTCCTTTAGAACGCCCCCGGGGGCGTTACATTTTCTAAAAGGGGGGCGCTTATTAGGATATGTTTATCACTGCATCCGATTTTTATCACTTTTGGTATGAGCATTTATTCATGTTTACAGCACCAGTATATGGCCTATGTGACCTCAGTCATGTTTTACCTGTCTGGTAGTTTGAGCAATGATGCAATGATCAATATCTTGCACACAGTGTATCAATTTTTTACTCAAAGCAGACAGGCACCTTTTATCTGGCCTTTGATCTTTCCGTGTTGTTTTTGATGTGAATAAACAGCAGTGATGATGAAATATACAATGCTGATCACACAGGTGTTCAAACAGGTGTTGATCACTCATGAAAAATAATGTTTTAGGAAGGGATTTGGGAAACTAGATGGGTGTTCAGTTGAACACTTGTGTCGCCCTCTGGTAGAATGTCGGAGAAAAAAAAGCAATTTCAAAATGGGACAAAAGTCCATCTTGACACAATAAGTTGTCATAAACACAAGTGTGTTGTCTTCAGCAAGATAATTTGAAAGTTTCATGAAGAGATCTTGATAAATGGCCAAGTTATAGCTTAAACATTAAGTTTTCATTTAAAAATCAAAATACAAAAAGGGGCATAACTCAAATAAATGTGACATTGACCTCAAGAATTTGGCATCATCATGAGCATGTTGTCATAAGCAATATAATTTGAAAGTTTGATGAAGAAATGTTAAGAAATGACAGTTATAGCCAACGTTAAGTTTTCATGACGAAAAAGGGGCATAACTCCATCAAATGTGACCCTGACCTAAAGAATTTGGCATCATCATGACCGTGTTGTCATAAGCAGTATAATTGGAAAGTTTGATGAAGAAATATTAAGAAATGGCACAGTTATAGCCAACGTTAAGTTTTCGTGATGAAAAAGGGGCATAACTCCATCAAATGTGACCTTGACCTAAAGAATTTGGCATCATCATGACCGTGTTGTCATAAGCAATATAATTGGAAAGTTTGATGAAGAAATATTAAGAAATGGCAAAGTTATAGGCTAAGCCAACGTTTAGTTTTCGTGACGGACGGACGGACCGACCGACGGATGGACGGACGGACAAGCGATCCCTATGTGTCGCCTTTTCTTTGAAAGGGTGACACAAAAAGCTGACAAGATGGATTTTATATATGTAGCTTTTGGTCTCTTATATTTTCAACCGTTAATTAAGTGCACACTAGTTTTGAAGTTAATTGAATTTATTCAGTTGTTTTCATCATAAAAATGTGTAATTTGAAAGATATTTCAAATACAAATGGATTAACCCTTCAGTACTTGGTAAGTATCTTAGATGTTTTCCTATAAAAAGGCATGGGGGGCGTTTATTAGGGACGGGGCGTTTAATAGGAAGTATGTTTTGCCATTGGAAACATTGCCGTATTATCAGCTATAAAATCGACTGAAAAAAAAGCCCTGCATACAGTATTTTTTTATATATTATCAGAATATTTACCTTCCTCCCAGTGCAGTGCCTTGTTCGGGTTTTCCATATCATGATATCGTTCAAATCCATGGTCTATTAAACCCATTCTGTAAAAAAACATTATTTAAGAATCACATTTTGTATTCTGTATGCCTTCATTTGATTTTAAACATAATAAGACTAGCAAATATTAACTAGGGACGGGGATCGCGTTGAAAATGATATATTTGGAAGAATGTTATTACCGGTGTTGCAGTACTATTCCGGGATCAGGTACATTTGCTGTTTTGATAATCAACATTTAAACGTATAAAAAGCAAGAAAACAGTGATATTAGCATAAATAAAGTAAGGTTCAACATTTTTTTTATTAATTTGACTACAATTAACAGACTTATGAATTTTCACAAGCATACCAGTATCTGGTATTGCCAATGACTCTAATCGCAATACATGGGCATACCGGTAATACCGTCCATCACTATTATTAACAATATTAAGCAATTATCATAGCTTATCTTGAATTTGTGACCAGTGTAGACCTACAGCCTGTACATCCAGACAGTATTGTCAAAGTCTGCATATTCACGATTTAGGTAAAACATAAAGCTAATAATAAATTTATGTAACAATGAATGGGGTTAATTTTTGTGGATGAAAAGAATTTTAAAGACATTTTAAAGAAATAGCTTATACTATGAGGTAATTTAAATTTCCATTGAAATCCAGAACTTAACAAAGTCCACAATCTGAAAAAATCAGCTAAAAGTGATGTATTTACTGGTATTCAAAACCAATGAAATTTGGTCTCTAATTTACCAGGCTACAGGTGTTTACTCCATAAAGACACCTTTTATCGCACGAGCAAACAGTGTAAAGCCAGATTAGCAGGCACATCCACACCATCTGATCTGGATCTACACTGTTCACATCTTCATAAGAAATAACCTAAGGAATCTTAAACTTAAAAAAAGCAAACAGTGTAGATCCTGATCAGAAGAATGAATTTGCTGACAATGGGAATATAAATTGGTCAAAACTGTAGATCTTAAAGAAAATATTATTTCTTCGTAATGTATTCGGAAATACAAATTGTTTAAAAAAGCAGTTAGTTGTTTTGTTTTCTGTGTATGCAAAATTATATAAACCCTTTCCTCTATATATATACATGTTTACACATATACAATCAGTGTAGATCCAGATCAGCTGGCACATCCCTGCCGTCTTATCAGGATCTGCGCTGGTCGCATTTTAATCAGAATTAACCCAACGAATTATAAAGTGAACAGTGCAGATCCTGACCAGATGGCACTGATGAGCCGGCTGATCTGGATCTACACTGATCGCCCACGCAATAAAGATGTGTCTATGGCAAAAAGTGTTAAAGTAATTTTTTCACAGAATAAAAAAGCACTTACGCTGTCATTCTCTCGAGCAGATTGATCCAGGATTTCATCCGCAGCCGGTTGTAGTTGGTTTGACTCGGAGTATCACTATAGTCAAACAGCATCAGTGTACCATAGTTAAAACTATCACTGTCTATTGCAAACACTACATCATTGTAAAGGTTCTCTGTGATCTAAAAATAGAAATCCAGGATATCATTATCACTGTCTATTGCAAACACTACATCATTGTACAGGTTCTCTGTGATCTAAAATTAGAAATTCAGAATCTCGTGTGGAAACTATTACCATTTATTGCAAACACAGCATGATTATAGAGGTTTTCTGTGATCTAAAAATAGAAATCCAGGACATTATCTATAAAAGGAAAGTGTAAACTATTACTGTGTATTGCAAATAGTACAACATTATACAGGTTCTCTGTGTTCTAAAAATAGAAAGCCTGGATTTTTTAAAAATTGTCCCTTAAAATAGCAAAAAAAACTAAAACTGTCAAAATTATTACTTTAGACACATTTTCCCCTAATAAGACTCAATTACTTAATGAGTAAAGTTAAATCTGCATTAACAGCAACCTGCAATTGGAAACCACCTGTCTTTAACAGCCAATTTGAAAATCATATCATAAACTGACATTCTGTTCTAATACTTACCCTTCTTAAACAGCCACCTGTGTAAGCAACCACTTTTTATCACTCCCTTGGGCAGCTGCTTTATACAATTTTTAATTTGTATACAAGAGCTCAAACTTACATGGTGAAGTGGTCTTAGAGACACAAATTTGCTTTTAAGGGAGGGAAGTCTGTAGATTTCTTTCAGCAAGTGGGCCTCATCCACTTTCCGACACTGTGACACATGCACCTTTTCCAGATATGGCGCTGCCTTCATGTTTATATTCTTCAGCACTCTGCATCGGGAAACTGTGGGAAAATTAAAAAAAACAAGAGCCAGTCGGAAACGACTGCAAGCTCGACTATTCGAAAAGTCAGAATTATTAAGCACATTGTAACTGGGCTTCATTTAAACTGGGGAGTGATTCAGGAGTTTATGACACCTCCAACAAACACACATGAACAAAAGTTTCTTAATCCAAGTTAGGAAATAAATAAATTACACTTAATTTATTATTGTAGATTTTTTTAGGGTTAACACAACCCAGCCCATAAACCCCTGATCCGACACCCATCAACCTACTATCCCTGCCCACCTAAAGTGGTGTGGCGTGGTGAAGTACAGTATGGTATGCTGGTTGCTGGTGTTGTCATTGTTGGTGTTGTTACTGGCGGTGGTAGTGTTGTTGCTGGTGGTGGGGGTGTTGGTGTTGTTGTTGTTGTTGGTGGTGGTGGTGTTGATGTTGGTGGTGGTGTTAATGTTGTTGGTGGTGGTATTGGTGTTGCTGGTGTTGTAATAGTATAGTAATAGTAATAGCATAGTAATAGTATAGTAATAGTAATAGTATAGTTATAGTAATAGTAATAGAATAGTAATAGTATAGTATAGTAATAGTATAGTATAGTAATAGTATAGTATAGTAATAGTATAGTATAGTAATAGTATAGTAATAGAATAGTAATAGTAATAGTCTCGGTCTCGACTAGGTCTGGGTCTCGGTCTGGGTCTCGGTCTGAGTCTCGGTCTGGGTCTTGGTCTCGGTCTGAGTCTCGGTCAGGGTCTCGGTTGAGGTATCGGTCTCGGTTTGGGTCTCAGTCTCAATCTCGGTTTGGGTCTCGGTCTCGGTTTGGGTCTCGGTCTCGGTTTGTGTCTCGGTCTCGGTTTGTGTCTCGATCTCGGTTTGTGTCTCGGTCTCGGTCTCGATTTGGGTCTCGGTCTCGGTTTGGGTCTCGGTCTCGGTTTGGGTCTCGGTCTCGGTTTGGGTCTCGGTCTCGGTTTGGGTCTCGGTCTCGGTTTTGGTCTCGGTCTCGGTTTTGGTCTCGGTCTCGGTTTTGGTCTCGGTTTTGGTCTCGGTCTCGGTTTGGTCTGGTCTGGTCTGGTCTGGTCTGGTCTGGTCTGGTCTGGTCTGGTCTGGTCTGGTCTGGTCTGGTATGGTATGGTATGGTATGGTCTGGTCTGGTCTGGTCTGGTCTGGTCTGGTCTGGTATGGTATGGTATGGTATGGTATGGTATGGTATGGTATGGTATGGTATGGTATGGTATGGTATGGTATGGTATGGTATGGTATGGTATGGTATGGTATGGTATGGTATGGTATGGTATGGTATGGTATGGTATGGTATGGTATGGTATGGTATGGTATGGTATGGTATGGTATGGTATGGTATGGTATGGTATGGTATGGTATGGTATGGTATGGTATGGTATGGTATGGTATGGTATGGTATGGTATGGTATGGTATGGTATGGTATGGTATGGTATGGTATGGTATGGTATGGTATGGTATGGTATGGTATGGTATGGTATGGTATGGTATGGTATGGTATGGTATGGTATAGTATAGTATAGTATAGTATAGTATATGCCCCCACCCACCCCACAATTTCTCAACACTTTCAACCAAAGTATGTAAAGTACATCTGTTTTAAACATTTTCTAAAGCATTACATATGAAAAACACTAACATTGAACCTTTAACAATTATTTATAAGTCTTAATTCTAATTTCAAGTGAAAAGGGGCAAAAACCAAAAATTCTAAGTCGAAAAAGGGCAATAATTTGAACAAAATTAAAGTTAGAGTTATGGTTCTTGGCATACAAACTTCAAATATGATGATGAACAAGTGTTGAAAGTTTTAAAGCTGTAGTATAAGTAGTATGGAAGTTATGGGTTTGTACAGTAGCTTGCATGCAAACTTTAACCTGAAATTCTAAGTCAAAAAGGGGCATAATTTGAACAAAATAGAAGTTAGAGTTATGGTTCTTAGCATACACACTTGGGATATGATGATGATCAAGTGTTGAAAGTTTCAAAGCTGTAGTGTAAGTAGTATTGAAGTTATTAGTTTGTATAGTAGCTTGCACGCAAACTTTAACCTGTAATTCTAAGTCGAAAAAAGGGCCATAATTTGAACAAAAGTAAAGTCAGAGTTATGGTTCTTGGTATACACACTCGGGACATGATGATGAACAAGTGTGCCAAGTTTTAAAGCTGTACTATTAGTAGTATTGAAGTTATGAGTTTGTACAGTAGCTTGCACGCAAACTTTAACCTGAAATTATAAGTCAAAAAAGGGCCATAATTTGATCAAAATGAAAGTTAGAGTTATGGTTCTTGGCATACACACTCCAGACATGATGACGAAGAAGTGTGCCAAGTTTAAAAGATGTAGCTATAGTAGTTTTTAAGATATAGGTAGGTTGCACGTAAACTTTAACCAAAGCGGGACGCCGACGCCCAAGTGAGTACAATAGCTCGACATATTCTTCGAATAGTCGAGCTAAAAATGATTTTATGAAAAAACATTGCACGTAGCCCTTAGCCCTTTACTCAATGAACAGTGTAAATCTAGAAAAGCATTGCGACAAAACCAAATTTTAAGTGAAAAAATACAGTGAAGAGTTACTAAAATTGTCCTGATAATTGCTATTTTGTTGCAAGACAACCATGTTATGTTTCAAAGCTCTACACAGAATGGTTATTGAGAAAAAGTGAACTTAAAAGAAACATTATGAAATGTTTTTGCCCGCCTGACCACCCAATGACATAACCCAAATCCAATAATCAAGGTTTCCTGAAGAAAACCTGGTAAATAAACTGGAACTTTTTGTGAACTATAAAACCTTTACCTGATAGTGTATGCAGTTTGTAGCAGACAATATTTAGCTCTGTAATTCCAACAGCATCCAGTTTGAGATATTCTAACCTTCTATGGAGAACAATCAACACCTGCAAAACAAACACACAAGTTTTACATGTTACAGTGAAACCCCTCTATTATGACCACCTCTGGGACTGGACAGAAAGGGTAGAAAATAGTGCAACATTGTTCAATGTGACATTAAAACAGTGGTCTCATTATCGAGGGGATCTTGATTTCTGGGAGCTCTAGCAGAAATCAGAGGAGTTCAAGCTTCCCTTTGCTCAATTCTTTTTCACCATAAACTCTAATTGGTCAGTTCTACTTCACCTAAGCTTCCCATTGGTCTGTTCAATTTCAGCAATCAGATTGCTTAGAATAATTCAGTCAAATGATAGGTTAAAAATTTTAAAATCTTTTCCCTAGGAAAAAAAACTTGGTAGCGGCAAAATTACATAAACTTACAAACACCCAACATTTCACACATCGTTTCATAGTAATTTTTGAAGGATTTTGTTCATTTTCATAACCTGAATATGCACAAAAAATCACTTTTATGTGGTTTTCAGCTTCAATTACCTCCCTTGATGATAAAATGCTAAATTTTAAACCTAAAATCATTTTGGCAGACTGTATATAGACATACTTGAACTTTTTTTTGAGCATACAGATGGCATGTACTGTGTCTGTCACCTGCACGGTTGGCCAGGCTGTTCCACCTTATTTGTATGGCCTTGGGGGTTATCTTCACACTGACATGTGTTTTATGTTAACATAAAAAACATAAAGCATAAATGTTGAGATGGTACCTTGACAGAGCAAATGATTCATTCAATGACACAAACAATGGTGCAATCATTTTACCACATAGCATTATCACTTATAACTCCATACTTACAACTGTATGGTCATCTTCCCACACGGGATCATTTGTACTATCACACTTGTCTACCATTTCAGGCTTGTGTTTCTTGTTACGATGAGCGGGACACTTGGGCAAGGTCTGACCAGAGGAAGTTGATGGACCTGGCTTAAACTGTCCTGTAATAAAACCCATTTTTGTAGAATTTCAATTTTTGTTTGAATAATATTTAATTTTGCTTAGACTTGTGTTCAAAGTAAGTGAACTGTTTTACACACATGTTGATTTCACCGTAAAACATCACTGAGGGTGAAATTTTGTCTTTCCTCAAATGTATGAAAATAAAACCTCTAAAAAATCCTGTAATTACACAGGAATAATAAATTGAACCCTTTGTCACTTAACAATTTTGAAAAAAAATGTTGCTGGTAAATTAGTCTCCAATATCAAACTCAATTTTCAATATTTGGCAAGAAAGTTGGAAATTATCATGTAACTACACTTAGACTGCCCCAAACTAACCGCCTTTCTGGAAATCTTACATACGACCCTGAGCATATACATAGAAGCTTTTCTCTGCAACTTACCAGGCGTTATAATCTTTTCACCTTCTTTTGACTTCCTTCCAGATCTGCGTCTCTTCACACAATCTTTACAGTTGGCCTTTCGAATGTCATCATGGGAGACCTGACAGCTGGCATTTGATGTCTCTTTTACACAACAGCAGTCTGATAAATAAAAAAGAATTGTCGGTATACAGTAATGTTTCACAATGCACCTTTAAAGTTCATGTTTATGACCATTTTTATACATAGTTTACTACATATGGATATGCCTTTTATCACATGATCAACTAGGTTAGATCCGGATCAGCCTGCACATGCATGCAGTATGATCATGATCTACAGTTTTCACTTCTTGGTCAGAAATAACTAAATGAATCTAAGTGAACAGTGTAGATACTACATGTAATTAGACAATAGGGACAGTGAGCTCGCTAATCTGAATCTACACTGGTTGCCCAGTTGTATTCAAACACACGGCCAAAGTCATACGCCGTGACACCCAGAAAACTAGACCTCTGAGATTTCTATGTCAGATTTCTATTATCTCCAATATTTTTCATTAACTATCTCATATTTGCCCAGCAATTCTCTTATTGGCCCAGCAATTTCCATATTGGCCCAGTTGAGTCTTCAAATGAGTTTGGTGGTTTTAGTCTGTTAATTAATAAAGTTGTCATTAATCAAGTGAATTCACATTGGCCATTTTATTGGGCCTCGGGCAGTCACATTAGCCCTCGGCCCTCGGCCTCGGGCTTATATGAATACCCTGGGCCCAATAATAAGGCTAATATAAATTCACTTGATTAATAACAAAATAATATTCTGTACAGTAATTTGAAGTAATATTTTTTCTAATTTTTAAATTTACATTTATCTGTTTTCACATTGTATTTATACTTGTAAACATTTCCACTTTATCTTTGTTTACTTGTAGTTGTTTAATGCAACGGCTAAGTTTCGTTTAATATTTGTTTTCCCTTTTAAAAGCAGTCGATATATTGAGATAGTTTCAACACAAATTTCAATACAAAATTTCTTTTCAATGACCACCTTAGTAAAATCTCAACACTCACCAAGTTTCTTTCCACAACTCATTTCTTCAGCAGTGTTCTGTTCCTCGGATGTTTTACGCTTGCTGGATTTCACTTTACTCACCAGTCCTTTTCTGGTCACCAAGGCTTTTCCTTTTTTTGACACAACACCATTTTCAACACCGACAACCTTATCTAAGACATTGTCACTTGACCCTTGAGTGTGAGTGTCCTTATAGTTATTTCTACAGTCCTGAAAATTTCTACAGCTTCTATTGCCACGATGACTAGACAATCGTAAAGATTTTCTCCTTTCAGAGGTACTGGT
Source organism: Corbicula japonica (assembly GCA_038501625.1). Classification (NCBI taxonomy): domain Eukaryota; kingdom Metazoa; phylum Mollusca; class Bivalvia; order Venerida; family Cyrenidae; genus Corbicula; species Corbicula japonica. Next base: position 1,250,209 of record JAZAYU010000088.1, read on the forward strand.
ATTTGTTATGTTTTCTCCGCTAGTCTCTTTATTGTTAGATTTGCTCTGACCTGGTGACACTTTTTGAGAATGTCTAAGATTATATCTGCCATTTAGGTTTTCAAATTCACCATCTTCATTCTGATTTGCTTGATTTATGTTTACTCCTTCGTGATTGGCTAATACATTTTCAATCCCACCATTCCCTGCATTGTCTCCATTATTAGCAGCTTCACCTTGGCCTTGGTGATCAACATTATTATTGTTGGCATGATTGACAGGATCATTAGCACCATCATTGTCATCATCATCATCGTCATCATCATCAGGGGGGTGATTGTTGTTCAGTCCTGCCGGATCATTTACGATGGGTTGCGGGTTTATTAAAGCTGAGGAAATCCCAAGTCCCTGACCAGCACTCAGACCAACTCTGAAACACATGATAACGAATTAAAACTTAATTTTAATAGTCATGCCATGACACAATTTGTCTTTGATAAAATTACATCATTCCTTGAAATGATGTCATAAAGCTGAGCACACCATTAATTTTATGTGAAAAACATTCAGAAAATGTCAAAATCTGTAACAAAATCAACTCATATCTGATTGACTTACTATGGTCATGACGGCATTTCATTTCTCAGTGAGCAGCGCTGTATTCATATGGCATAATTTGCTTGAATACATCAATCCATGTAAAGAAGTGGACTCCAATAAATCCTTTTTAGATATTAAACTATTAATTATAGTACCTTGAACAACCTAGCGGGGGTTCTTTGAATACTCCTCTCAACGTCAGGAAGCGTAACTCTGGCAGGAATGTAAGAAACGCACAGAACTTTTCAATTCTTAGACTGTGACAGTTCTCCAATACAAGCTCCTGCAAATGGCTGAAGTGATTCTGACCTGCAAATAATTTTAACCTTTAATTTATGAAATAACAAAGGGACATGATCAAGGGCATGAGGATATATTACGAATGGTGTAGACAAAATAAGATACATTTCTATACATCTGAACAACAGCTCATTTTTTATTATTTCAATTCTAACACTAATAATATGGTTTATAAAGCTTTGAAGAATACTTTACTAAGTAGGTTTGTCAAGCAGTTTATGACGTTAAGAATGAAGTGTGATGTCAGAAAATGAAAAGCAGTGTTATATCATAGATTTCATCACTGTCGCTTCCAAACATTGCCTCCGGGGAATCTTGCCTATCATGCCTATCATGTAAGAATATAACATACACAATCGATACTGGAGAGTTAGAGACCAGTCTCTGATATTATGCAGCTGATTGGTAGAAATGCCATCAGACTCAAAATGAACCAATTAAAACCAAGAGATTTTAGACATGTTCCCAATCTCAGACTCACAAAAATCAGAGGAAGGCTCAAGGTCATAAAACAGAGACCTGAGACCAATCTCCAATTTAAAGCATCAGACTCATTTAATTTGAAACTGGTCTCCAAATGAACCAATCAAATGCTACATGTTAAAACTTGTCTTAAAAGACAGGTTCTCGACATCGGAACCAAAAAACTTAAGACCCTCTGGTCATAAAACTGAGATTTGAGAACAATCTTCATTCTAAAGCAAATGAACCAATCAAACACTCAAGTTTTAAGAAGGCTACATGATTTTAGACATTTAAGGTCTTTTAAACTTTAATAAAGATTGTGGAATAAATTTTATTTAATCTACATTCTAAGTGAATTTGTTGACCATTATTGTGACACTGTGAAACCAACTGGCTTAATTTTAATAAATTCATTAAAGACAAGTAAAATCTGTCCAAAAATGTTTTTTATATATGTGGGGAACATCATGGGATCAGGCGTATTCCGACAACAGACATCAATTCTTGAAATGATTTCAGATGGGCATAAATTTGTGCAATTGCATTACAGTGAAACCCCTCTATAACGGACACCTAAGGGACTGAGGAAAGTGTCCTTAATAGCGGGTTGTCCTTAATTTTGGGTTTAAATCAAGAAGAAAAGAACATGTCTGTTCTTTAAAAAATTGCCCATAATACCGGGGTGCATGTAATACCGAGAGTCCGTAATGAGGGGTTTTACGGTAATCTATTTAATTTAAGACATACTGTTACATAGTTTAATTTCGCTGGGGTTTATTTTCCCAAATTACCCAGTGGAAATATGTTAACTTTAAATCATCACAAAATAAAATAGTACCACAGTACTTTTCAAATCTGTTTATATTACCTGGGGTAAGCCACAGTATTGGATTGATCACATGTGGGCAATTACCAACAACTAGAGATTTCAACGGTGGAAAACATTGGCCAACCAATCGCATCCCTGTGTCTGTGATTCGAGACTGAGACTCAGGCACGTCAGCCATACCTTCCGCAATAAGCTCGGCATTAGTCCATGAATCTGTAATGAGGCAGAAAAATCATGTTTGTTAACCTGTGCTCCATAAATACAGCTTATATCTGGTTCTACACTGTTCACACATGCCATAAAATGGGCATATAACAAATAGTTTATATTTGTGGAATTGGAATCTGGGCCAAAAATCATTAAACTGATATTGCAGACCAGTCTCTAATCTGAAGCATCTGATTGGCTGGAATGGCAACCAGTTGCCATTTCAGCCAATCAGATTTTATAGAAATTTGAGACTGGTCTCCAGCTTTAGTTTTATGATCCTGGGCCCTGGTCTTTTTAACCTTAATTAAGCTGCTATACTGAAAACAAGTTACCATTCAAAGGCGATGAATCCAGCCAACCGAGGCACAATTCTTCGAATCCTCGGTTGATGTTCACATTGCATACAGCCAGCGCTGAAAATACTGCATCTTTCGTAAGTGACGGCTGTATTCTTAATGACTCCAAACTGAAAAGAATTGAACAAGTATGAATACATTCGGGCTGATAGGGTTAGCTGATTCAAATTCCAAGAAAAGACTGCTTAGGACTACGCCCGATTGACTAAATTTTTGATAATTATTTTTATCAAGTTAAATTGTTAATCTTTATTTGTTTAACTCTAGATTTAAACCCTTACTGTGCAGCTGAGGCAATGATCAGGAAACCAAGATCCGCATCAAGTGCATTCTTGCACTCTCCCATTGTAATACTGGACAACCGTCTAAAGCCTCCATCTTGCCAATTATCTTCACAGATATGCTGGATTACTCCCCCTTAAATAGTATATGAATGCAAAGATACATTGTATGTTCGATTACTCCTCAAAAAAATGATTTTATTACGTTACATAATGGCATCATAGCCCTAAACTTGAAACCATTTTCACAATAAACTAATTTGGAATATTATGTGCATATAAGTACCAACATGAAAAAGCAGTGAAAATAACAAAGATAATCCAGTTTCTGAAACAGCTGATTCTCAATTTGATTTTATCCAGAAAATTCTAAAATTATATTTATAAAACAGTATCAAAAGGACTGTAATATAAACGACACAAACATTCTAAGCAAGTTTGATGACAATCAGAAGCAAAATGTGTATCTATCTTTTTAACAAACGCATGTTTATGCCATCTACCAAAACTCGGATCCAAAACATAACCTTGAGCCTTGCCCCTATACTCAATTGATATGCTTTTTACCACATGAGTGACAAGTGTACATGTAGATTTAGATCAGCTGGCAACTCCTTGCAAAATGATCTGGATCGAAACTGTTTATTTCTTAGTCAGAATTAACCAAAAGAATCTAAAAGCGATTAGTGTAGATCCTGGTCATATTGCACAGACATACTGGTTGATCTTGAAATACGCAGTTTGTCCATGCAAAACAAAGGTGTATCCAAGCATGAAGAAATGAGTTAAGCACAGGTGAGCTACATGTGTAACAAAAATTCAATTACAAAGAAAAGGTAAGCACAAGTGAGCTAACAATAATTCAATTACCAAGAAAAGGTACTCTCTGTAACTCAAGTCGTTCCAGACCACGGGCATCAGCTAGAGCGGTGAGGAGCGGGATATACTTCAGCGCGCTGCTCGGTCCAACACAGTGTGACATCACAAACGTCTTTAGTTTTGTAGCAGAAAAATCCTTGAAGGGATGGTGGTGAGAAAACTTCACCATTCTGAAACAAACAAACTTTTAACTTACTATTACATGTACTATGTTGCTATGACAACCTTTTTCTGGAAATCCAGTTTATGCAAGAAGACCTATAATTTTTGTACTAACCTTTTATTCCATAAGTAGTTGGATACAACTTTTATCACATGGACATTCAATCGACACTGTTCACTTTTAGATCAAGAATCAAACACTTTAAATCCATACAAGAAGGCATGTATACATAGCGCAAAGGATTTACCTAATGTTTACCACAACACATGTCTGTCAGATTTCGAACTTAACTACAGAAGTACACAAAGTCATGTATTGGAAAAATCTAAAACAACCAACAACTTTTCTGTAGACACTGCTCATCAAGGTCCCTAGGGTCATTTTTATCATTTTAGGGGATTCTTCCAATTAATAGCCAAAATACTCCTAATTTGAGAAAGAATACCCTTTAGCTAAAATCATAGGGGTCAAAATAATGCATATTATACATTTCAAGGGTTGAAGGCTCACCTACCGGGTCAAATGAAACCTCTGCTCATATTGATTTCAGCAATGACAAAAAAAAATCAATAAAAAAAAAATAAATACCTGAGGTATAAATGCTCAAGGTAGGTATCCATTTGTGGCAGGTAGTATATTGAACATCCAACCAGATGTAGATTAGTTATCTTCGAATTATCCTTCAGTACCGTCGTATAACTAGGTATTGTGGGTAAATACTGACTTCGATTTTGAAATTTTCCAATGATCTTTGGATGTGCATTTCTCATAACTAAATACTCTAGTAACTCCATGTTTGATATCTCGATCCCTTCGAGAGTTTTGCATCTAATTATAGAATCACAGACTGCTGGGACAGTTAACGTATCAAGACTTAGACTTTGGTACAAATTCATGTAGTCTGGATGGAAATTGCGGATATATCGCAACTTTGGCAATTTTTCAAGAAGTCGCGAAAACATATGATTTGTCAACTGAGAAAGATTTGTTGAAAACAATTTTGCATCATTTACATCTTCACTGAAATCTATTTCTTCTCTTAGCCTAAGGCTTGCATGAACAGCTTTCTGGATCTTTTTGCACATTGATTCCATTCTTAACATCTCTTTCAACGAAAGGTATTTGAAAATATAGCACATTATTTCAACCGACAATTTACTGAAATTGTCTTGAATTGGAACTTGATCCAGATTTTCATCTGAATTCAAAAATACTGAGTGTCTTTTACTGCATGTGCAGCTTTTAACAAACTCCGCACTAGAAAATATACCAATGTTGTGAACTGAACAGTTACAGATTCTATCAAACTTGGCATCTTTCTGTGACCTCAGTGACCTTGTTGTCATAGCAACAACTGGATTAGTCTTTGACCGTTTATTTAGAGGTTCTCCAGAGTGATCCATTCTTGAAGACTTAGCATTAATAGATCTTTGCCTTGTCCTTTTGCCATATTTTAACGATGTTGTTTTTCTACTAGTTTTGCCATCCTGTACTAAATTAGTTCTTCGCCTATTTCTAGCACCTTGTGACCTATTTAGAGCACAAACTCTTGAACTTGCCACATTACCTGCTTTCTTTTCATCACATTTTTCCGAACCTGCACTCTTTCTTTTCCTTGCTTTCCTCTGCACATTGTCATTTGACCTGGGGATTTTCTTTCTTCCACTTTTACAGATCTTTTTGGTCTTTGATTTTGCATTTCCTGTTCTTTTTTTCTCATTTAAAAGGTTGTCTCCAATTTTTCTCCTTTGATCATCATTATTACTAGTAACTGGTTTTAAACGAGTTCTCCTCATACATGGACCTCTGTTACTCATACCAGGCATTATGTGAGAATCACTGGTTCCCTGCTCCGATACATCCCTAAGTTCTAACTTTCTCTTTCTCTGTCTGGTTTTAGGCTTTTGATTTAAGCTTGATCCCGGCTTTGAGGGCTTAAGAGATTGATTCCTTCTATTGCTGCCTGGCTTCATTTTTTCAGCTTTGATCTGTATTGTCTGGTACACTGATTTTAGTTTTACCAATATTTACCCCAACCAGTATTACTAGTTATTTTCATCTGTCTCTTTCCATTTCATCTGTCAGTCCAATTCATTTTTACTGTTTTTTCTTACTGAAAGTTAAAAAAAGAAAAATTGTCTGAGCAAATCAGATATATATATATGTTTTACCAGCGTTTTTTTCCCCCAAAGGGGAAAGGTTCCCCTTCCCCTACAATTGGGAAATTTTCGCGTCGTAAAATCTTGAAATTGGGAAAACAAGAGGGCCATGACGGCCCTATATCGCTCACCTGAGTACAAAAGTACTCTCAGCTTGTGGTTTCAGACAAGAAGATTTTTAAAGTTTTTCCTATACAAGTCTATATAAAATGAAGTGACCCCTGGGGCGGGGCCAATTTTGACCCCAGGGAAATAATTTGAACAATCTTTGTAGAGTTCTACTAGAGGATGCTAAATGCCTAATATCTAAGCTCTAGGTCTTGTGGTTTCAGACAAGAAGATTTTTAAAGTTTTTGCTATATAAGTCTATGTAAAATGAAGTGACCCCTGGGGCGGGGCCAATTTTGACCCCAGGGAAATAATTTGAACAATCTTTGTAGAGTTCCACTAGAGGGTGCTAAATGCCAAATATCTAAGCTCTAGGCCTTGTGGTTTCAGACAAGAAGATTTTTAAAGTTTTTCCTATATAAGTCTATGCAAAATGAAGTGACCGCTAGAGCGGGGCCAATTTTGACCCCAGGGAAATAATTTGAACAAACTTTGTAGAGTTCCACTAGAGGATGCTAAATGCCAAATATCTAAGCTCTAGGCCTTGTGGTTTCAGACAAGAAGATTTTTAAAGTTTTTCCTATATAAGTCTATGTCAAATGAAGTGACCCCTGGGGCGGGGCCAATTTTGACCCCAGGGAAATAATTTGAACAATCTTTGTAGAGTTCCACTAGAGGGTGCTAAATGCCAAATATCTAAGCTCTAGGCCTTGTGGTTTCAGACAAGAAGATTTTTTAAGTTTTTCCTATATAAGTCTATGCAAAATGAAGTGACCCCTAGAGCGGGGCCAATTTTGACCCCAGGGAAATAATTTGAACAAACTTTGTAGAGTTCCACTAGAGGATGCTAAATGCCAAATATCTAAGCTCTAGGCCTTGGGGTTTCAGACAAGAAGATTTTTTAAGTTTTTCCTATATAAAACTATGTCAAATGAAGTGACCCCTGGGGTGGGGCCAATTTTGACCCCAGGGAAATAATTTGAACAATCTTTGTAGAGTTCCACTAGAGGGTGCTAAATGCCAAATATCTAAGCTCTAGGCCTTGTGGTTTCAGACAAGAAGATTTGGGAAATAATTTGAACAATCTTTGTAGAGTTCCACTAGAGGGTGCTAAATGCCAAATATCTAAGCTCTAGGCCTTGTGGTTTCAGACAAGAAGATTTTTAAAGTTTTTCCTATATAAGTCTATGCAAAATGAAGTGACCCCTGAGGCGGGGCCAATTTTGACACCAGGGAAATAATTTGAATAAACTTTGTAGAGTTCCACTAGAGGATGCTAAATGCCAAATATCTAAGCTCTAGGCCTTGTGGTTTCAGACAAGAAGATTTTTATAGTTTTTCCTATATAAGTCTATGTAAAATCAAGTGACCCCTGGGGCGGGGCCAATTTTGACCCCAGGGCTATAATTTGAACAATCTTGGTAGAGGACCACTAGGTGATGCTACAAAGCAAATAACAAAGTTCTAGGCCTTACGGTTTCAGAGAAGAAGATTTTTTAAAATTTCATGTTCAAAATCTATTTTTAACCTCTGTGACCTAGATAGGCAATGGACTGGAACCATTTGAACAATTTTGGTAAAGCTTCATGCAGGTAACATTCCTGCCAAGTTTCAGCAAGATTGGCCCAGGAGTTCAGGAGAAGAAGTCGTTTGAAGAAAAAGTTGACGTCGCACGCACGCACGCACGGACGGACGACGGACATCAGGCGATCACAAAAGCTCACCATGAGCACTTCGTGCTCAGGTGAGCTAAAAATCAGTCGCAAATCAGCCAAATTGGGATTTTTTCTTTATTCATGTAAATAAACACTAGGGATTTTATTCAGCTTCACCAAGCATCATAAGCTCTGGTTTTTCACAGGAAACCCTTAAGTGATGTAACTGTTAAGCCAGGACTAAGTTACAGCCAATCCATTGACTGCCTGTCTATGGAAAAATAATTTCCATTGGCAGGAAAAGTTTCATTGAGGTTGCAATTCATGTGAAATGAATCTGCATTTGAAATTGTAATGGAAGGAGTGGGGGCTGGAGTCAGTGTCAGGTTGAGGCAATGTGTCTTTGAGCTACATCTAGCTCAAGGATAGCTTCTAAGTGGGACTCAGTTTGGTTTCCAAATACGTCGGAAGGTTGGATTCAAGTTTAGTTTCTGTCTGATTTTCGGGGGAAAGTACGGGAGGTTGCTCGATACCAGTACTTACATTCATTGGTTCAAATCGCTCAGACTCGGGACTCGTTGCCAATGGCATGGGATTGGTCGATATATACCCAAAATCTCGCAACAAAAGAGTGCCAGTGTTCGTGTTTAACGGCTTCCTTTGAATAATCACTCATTCTAAACGTTGTTGTCAAGTTTGTTAACTACTTTCAGTTTCTGGAGACTGGTCATTGCGCTTCAATTTTATACGTAAGAATCAGTCAACTTGCAATTATTTTCCGTAAATCAGTCTGAAAAAAGGACGTGTATAAAACGCGGACCGGATCAATGACGTCACATGTCTATTTTATTTAATGATAACAACTGAGTAAGAGTCTAACCGGAGCGTTGATAGAGTTACTCCCCTTTTGAACGGTACGGTTTGTTTACGCGGAACGACATTTCTTGCAAAAAACTCTTTGGTCAATTGGGAAACGACACTGTTTGTTGTCGGAAACATTAGCTTTGGGGATTGGGAATGTCCGGTACTTTAAATTGGGAAGACTCCGGTCAGCTTTGGGAATGGTACCGTTTTGCGGAGGTAGTTAAAGAAGGAAAAAAAAACGCTGTTTACATTATAACACTATTCAATTAATCATGATTAAATGGAAATCAACAAATTTTACAAATCTTTCAAAACTTAATTGGCACATACTGGTCACTCAAAATCTGTGGTACTAGACAAAATATTATTATAATATCGAAAGATTTTTTAAGTTTTAGGACAAACAAAATCTAATAAAACTTGACCCTTTACTTCATGGATTATATGAGATTTAACCAGTGAAGATTCATGCAGAGATGCATTTTTTTGGCCATATATGACCTGAAGTAATTCCCAACTGGGAGCCAACCATGATCGTCCAGGCACTGACCGAGCAAACTGTTGCTTAACTAGTTTGGGCAGTTGGAACACTTTAACCACATCACTGAAAAGCTTGTGCAAAGGTGCAAGTTAGGAATTCTGCAAAACCTGAAATCCTGAAAATTTGTCAATTTATATAGGGAAAATATAGAAATCAATCATTTTTTAAACACACAGTAACCTGTGTAAGCGGCCGGGATAGCTCAGTCGGGAGAGCACTCACCCTTTAAGTGAGTTTTGATCTGGCTGTACATTCTTTTTCACCCTGTGACATTTGGTGCCAAATGGGGGACCGGGATAGCTAGCACATTGGCCACCAGCCTGTTACAGCAAACTATATACATGTTTCTCTCTGGAATTCAAGGACGAATTTCCAAATCTGAAACTGAAGGGATGTAAGTCGCTGTAAGGATCTAGTCACTATCTCAGACTCAGTGTATCTGGGGAGAAGATGTATAATCAGACCATTAGATCAGTCAGGAGAGCACTCCCCCTGTAAGCCACTGCATATTCTTTCTCACCCTGTCTCTTGCTCAACAGCAAGCTGTTTAGAAATAGAAGTGCATTATGATGCTGTCACTACAGACCTAGTCTACACTACCAAAACTTTTCTCTGGCCCAGCCAAAATATATAGGATGTTTCATCACTCAGACATCCTAACATGTGTATTTACCAGTGTTTATGTTTCACTTTAATGAAAAACTCATTTCAACAAATTTTTTAACGTTCTTTTGACTTTCAAGATTCGCGAAAACTAATGATAATCTAATCACCTGTCCAAAGGGACGCCTGTTTCTATGCCCTTAACAGATTTAAATATTTTATGCACCAGATGACTGCCTATGAAAACTGCTCCAATAGTATAAAGCCAAAATCGTGGATTTTTGGGCATCAGAGAGCTGTCCATTTCTTTTTTTTTTCCACAGGGTGACGGTGTGAAAAGTTTGTGTCGTGCAAATTACTAAGTACAGCGGCGTAGCTTCGCATTTACACCTTTAGTGCGGATGCAAAAGCGGCATTGCCGACCGTATAAATTATCACCATCAACTTGTGCAAGAAAACCACCGGGCCTAGTTTACATGATTTATTTCGGGCCTATTTCTTTATATCTCGATTCTAATACTCCTACAAGAAACTGGAAACTAATAACGAAACACGTACGTAGGGCCTAAAGGGCCTAAAAGCCAAATAAAAAATGTATCAACACAAGTAAAACTTGACTCGACAACATCGCACTTCAAACAGCAAGAAATCCCTAAATCCAATCCTAGTTGTGTTGTTTATATTTCTTCATAACTCGAGGCGCCTCAGAAAGACAAAACGTTGATAGGCCTACCGTGATATCAAGATTGGATTTTTTATGGCACACCCTACACTCATGTGTTGTCTCCGTTTTCATTTTAGAGTGATTTGGGAGACTTGTTATTTTCTTGAATTTAGTCGCCTGGTTTCGGTCCTGCAAAAGACCGTTAATTTTGATGATTATCTTTTTTCAGCGGAATTTTTATCTACCTGCATACAGTTTGCCTACAGTACTATGATGATGTCGAACATTTTTTTCTTTAGAAATATCCACCGGGAGGCATCGGTTTTCATTTTGGGCTGATTTGGGAGATTTTGTCCTTTTCCCTCGTCCAGGTCCTGCAAGATATTTAAAACTTATATTTGGTATTTCAAATAACGCAGTCACTAATAAAACTTTCGTGCAACCAAAATATCTATGATGGTGTATTTATTCCATCCCTCTCCATCATTGAACAAGCGCTGTAATGTGAAGTGTGCGGGTTATTCTGATGATTGTTTTCGGTGTTCATATCGACTACTGTCCTCCTTGTGCATGTGTAAATGTTTGCATTGCTCTCTGATTAGAGGAAATTAGGAATAAATCACCATAAACCACGTCATTCAACCTCCTAAGTCAAGGAGTGTCCTCACACGAACAAAAAAAAGACACACGCTCTATAGGCCTACTTTTCTTTTACGATAAAAAATCACAGCACACACGCGCTTTTCTTTTCTTCTTTAACATTCGTTTGCAGATGAACTCTATTAGAAAGTTAATAATTTTATTGAAAGTAATAAACTTGTTCGATTGAACTGACATGAGAACTGCAAGAAACAAGTAATAAGGTGATAAGTTATAAGAAACAATGACGAAAAACGTCAATATTGGATATGAGATTGTTAGACTCTGAATTGTGATATACAGAAAATAAATACTTGATATCAACACTGATAAATAATTTATTTCTTAATTAAATGTATAATGCATGCTTTTGACATCAGATTATCAGTCGAACATTGAAAAATATCGCAAAAATTGTTGTGTTGTATCTAGATTTCAAAAATTGTATTCATCGTGATTCAAATAGATGAAATATAACTTTGAAAGTAATCGAACATGAAAAATACGAAATTATTGCAGGCTCGGTTTGATTGAGCTTGTTCATGGGCAGTAATGAAAATGCATCACTGTCCACGCCGCCTAGCCCCGTATATTTAGTGCAGTAAACAGTGCAATATACTGTAGATCCATCCAGAACGACTGTTTGCATATAGTGGAGAAATAAATGTTTTTAAAACAATATTAAGTCGATTGAAATTCCTTATATCGTTGTCCGTAAAAGATCCAAAGAAAGTTAACTACTTGCTAAGTTTCTTCTTTTAAGTTGAAATCGGTGTTGTCGTCAAAGTAAATTCTTCAAGAGGTCTGGACTAACTGCCCCTTGATAACTATGCCTGTAACGGTTGGAAACCAGACTACAAGAGGACTCACGTGTGCTTGGAGGTTGTCGCTAAGGAGAGTTTAATTGTCAATATTGATTTAAATATATCAGTGGGAAATCAAGATGATGTCTTTAGGGTTGTTAACAATCTTTACAATTTTTGAAAATGACTCAGTGGCAATGTTAAATTAATAAAACTGTTGAATATTAATGTTTTATTAAAATTCGATACTATAAGCGTAAAAGAACATTTTTTGCTTGTTCTTTAATGTAATCACCATAATAAATGATAAGAGGAGTTTATGAGCTGGAAGAAAGCGAGCTACTGTAAATCGTTAGAGTCACGTCACGGGAAAATGTGACTTCGGCCATATTTTTTTTACATTTTAGTTGTTGTTGGTTTTTTTACACAAAGAAAGAAATTACATATATCTATCATTTTCTCATAATCAAAGGTGATTTTGTCGCACATTTTGACAATATCGTGATATATTTACCGCGAAACGCGTGATAAGCGATGTCGTCTGCTGCATTGACGTCTGAAGGCACCTTTAATAGTTCTTTCACATTGTTGTGCGCATGCGTCGTACTCCACGTTTAGGTACGAAAATATTGGTTTTATCCTAAACCGACGCGTGAGGGGGCATTTAACAGTGTCATTGCTAACAGAATGAACGGACATGATCACGGTGTCGTCTTAAAGCTTGTGATAAATTATAATAATAATTGTGATGAGGCACAATAAATTCAAGTTTTACGAATTTCCGAATATTGCAGGCTTTAAAAAGTCTGGTCGGCAAGATTTGACTGTGAAAAGCGTAAAACAATCAAAGACGTGGTTGCAAATTTGAATCAGGAAGTCTTATATAAAAACAAAGACAATGTGGATTGCATGTTACTGTCTATTTGCCACAGACACATATATAAGCGTCTCGTGTTTTTCTGACAAAATGCGTTTACTTCAAAAAAAATATTTTATGTAACTTGATCTCCCTAAATTGGAAGAGAAAACGGATGAATTCAACAATGTATCGCCGTTGTATTCAACGCCCGTTAAGCGTTATTATTTTGTTTACTATTTTACTTTCTTCCAACATATGTTTAAAACTAAAATTTATTGTAATCATTCGTATATTTCTTTTATCAGTCCTGGATTAAAATTATTTTTATGTTTAATAACTAGAAATCATACTTTGAACACGACCGTGTTACTGTTAATTGTCCCTATATTTTTGACACAATATTCCCATTCCCATTCTGCCCAGAAAACGATGGTGACATATTGAGGTGTGAAAACTTGTTTGATATCTGACATTTGAGGAGACTTAAAATTAATTATCTCAAATCATCAAATTGAACTTAACTGTTATTGTCACTTCAAGCGTTAACTTTTCGAATACCTAACAATTTTCACGAGTTCAGTCCCATATTTCAATAACTATAATTTGTAGCGTTGAAATGGCAGATCATGTAGTATTTTATGTCTTATTCATGTTATTATAAACATCTTTTTTTATAAAATCGTTAGCCATAGTCAATAGACATTAGTTTAAGTCATTTCATGAATATCTACGTGTTACCGGAATGATGTAGAAAGAAGATAAAATGTCCGCAGACCTACAAAATCTCAGGATTTTATCTGAAATCTCCGGACCGTAAGGTTCTTCTCCGGATCTAAGGATTTTCAGGCAAAATCTCAGGATTTAAAAATATTGAAAAGGATAATTAATGAAACATAAATTTAACTGAATTTAGAATGGGTTTTACAATTATATTAATTAATATTAAGAAACTTGGTCTTGGTCACGGCTCCAAAATTTCCTGTTTATTGAGAGATTACGTGATAGTGACTCGATGCCTCGGGCACACATGTACACAACAGCTAAGTGTCATAAAACTAAACTCGAACCTAAAAATCGCAGTCCCGTTCATTTGTTTGGTCCATGGTCATTTTGATTTAAACAGAAATGAAAACATTATAATTCAAAACCTTCAGCGACAACAATTACGAACTTCAACATCAAAATAGTTTTTTAATAAAAAAAAAACAACAAAACTCTCTGGATTTTTTTTAAATAGTTTTGGTTGGCCTGCCGTCCGTCAATATTCGTTTGGTTCAATCAATTTAACGATTTCTCGGGTTGTACCTGGAATCATCCTATTAAGTAAATACGTAATATTTTTTCTCAAAAGCAAATCACGCAAAACACATATCAACCTAGTTGCCGACGAGCTACATAAGAATATAATAATGTCTCATTCCACTATAAATTATAGCGTTACAAAAAATGCCGTAAAACGGTAAAATGTCCGATAATGTTCGTCTGAATTGTCAATTATACAGATTTATTTTTAGTAAACACAATTCACGTGTGTATTTCATTAAAAACCCAAACAAATCCGTTGGATACTCGCGTCCTGAAAATACCGCGATAAACAATGTTTAAAATGCGCATAAACTTTCTTGATGTGCTTGTAAATGATCATAACGTTTTTTTTATTCTTCGTTGTTTGACTGAACTTACTTATTTATAAATTTGAAATGATTAATCAACATGTTCTTAATTTTATAATCACTTAGTCACATTAATAATAGTAAACGATGCCCCCTCGCGTGCATATAAGAAAACTTGTGTTTTTCAATATCTTATATTTTCTGTTTTTATTCAATAATATGATGTTTGCAATATATCTACCAAGTTTCAGCTTTCAGTTAGCAAAAATGAACTCAATATGAGGAATTTTCCAACACCACCTATTCTGGTACGCGTTTGCGGCCTAGCGGCTAAACCTAAGAATTCATTTCTTGCTAATAAAAATTGAAAATTATCAAATTTCTCAAAAACATGGTTATGAATAATAGTAAAACATCTCAACTAATAAAAGCAACTCACTTTTTGAGCTGACACATGCAAAATGGGCCACACAGGGTATAAATTGTGGCATTTTTAAGGCAAAAATAGTTAAACAGGACCCCAAACCTAATTAAAACCTTAGTTTGCCTCCTGTAACACAGTTATACTGATTTTTGACTTTCAAATTTGCTTAAAATTGGTCAGCACACAATTTTAGTGGAAAATAACATTGCAGACAATATAAATATTCCAATGCTGCCCTCCACTTGTACTTCTTATAGGTGTAAGACCTGTAAATAGACTTCCCTATATAAACTATAGTAAACATGACATGTTTCAAAAGGCTGGCAATCATAGCTGGTACCATTTTAATAAGGGCTAACTTACATGCTTTTAAAGCTAATTGTTTCTACTGTCCATTTCCAGCAAGAAAAGTAGGGGTCATGTATCAATTAACAGAGATTTGACACCTTGAAACCGGTGGTCTGTTTTTTTCACTTCTGTGTGAACTTCAAAACTGTTTTACATATGCCGTCCTTAAACCAGGGCCTTTTTTCATATACTGCATTTCCAAACATAAATTTGCTATCAGTGTGTCAGTAAAAGCATCTCATTTACTTAACATGTTCCTTTCAGGCCATACTAGCCATTTAATGCCCCCAAAAGGCAAAAAAATTGGGACTATTTAGTGTCAGCCATTGTCTGACTAGCCCGAGTAGGAACATCCGCTGGACTATTTACAAGTAATTAGCCTTTACCAACTAAATATGCTCTTCAATTTTAGAGAGCGCTAAGGGGAGGTAACAATGTGAAAGAACTCTATTTCTCGTGACGCGTCCCAATTATTTTAATTGCATATCTGATACAATGATTATTAAGAAATAAGATTGCATCGATTCTATTTTAATCTCGATATACATAATTATTCAAAATCACTTTCAACGAAATGAACAGTAACATAAATGCCGAACTTAAATAAAATTATATTATACATGTTATTAAAATGTTAGATCTGATGACGACCCGTAAACACCGCTCTAGCGGGTTTCCCCTATAATTAATTTTAGAAACAGTCACTACAAGTATCTCCCAAAATGATCATAAGATGTCATTACAGTGGAATCAATGCAATACCACATCAAACACACTTATCTTTAGTAAAATAGGCATTACTCTTACCGCGGTCTGTAACACTGTGTTCCTCGTAAAACGTGTCCTAGCCTGGCACCAGCTAGATGGTTTATTAAAAAAAAACACTGAAATACTTATTATCTCTTTTTTGTTTCATTTTCTTTTTTTATATGCTGAACCATCTATGTTCTGGGAGATAAGAGAAGTAAATAATGCATATCAGTAAGGTGCATGCACGAGTTGCTTTTCTTGGAGGTATTGACGATTATTGTATCAGTGACATGAGAATATATACTCAGCAAAAATAAAAAGTATCCTTTTTCCTACCTGTAATTTTGTAAAATAAGAAAAAGAAAAAAAATCTTTCTTTGAATAAATCTGCCTTTCTGTAATTGTTACCAAGAAATAAAATGTTCTTGCAAATGTGCAGCTACAACTTAGTTATCTTTCCCTTTGTTATAATTTGGGTTTTAGGAAGAAGTAATAAATTCTAAATAATATTCACATTTATTGGAATTTAATATATTTTTCCAGTTCTTGATGTCAATAAAATCACAAAACGTTCATTAATAAAACAACTTAGTCCTCGATAAACAATGCTAGAAATTTCAACGATTTCCAATTACCTCCCTTTAAATTGAATATGTAGTGTTTTGTAATCCATTATTTATTGTTATTTGTAAAGCAGTTTCACAGGTCTTGGTGTGAAGGATTATGTTGATAAACAATTAAACTTAAAACCAAATGAGATTAAAAAATAAAAAAGCGTTCCTAATTAAATGAAAATATGTTAATGAGAATATAAGCATAAAAAGTGGATACTTTTTATTTCTGTTTAGTATATAAAAGAACATAGGGATTAGAGGGGTTATATCCTGATAGTGTAGCGTTATTCAGGAGGTGAATTTAATCAGATTGCTACATTATGATAAACTTATTTTGTACAGTACATTGTATATTATCGAAAGAATTTCCTTCCAATCATAAGTTCTTCCTGACCAAACGGAAAAAAGCACGAAAGCGGATACATACTTCAATTTTATTGATACCAATTAAAACAGACTTATTCTAGAAAGTACAAACATGACGCACAAGTCACTTAGAGTGAAGGCGATACGTAATTTAGGTTTACGAATAGATAAAACCAACGAAAAATACCGTCTATATTAAAATATTTCAGACTCGTTTTTAAGACACGGATTAATAGATCAGTGGTTAGTGTGTCTGTCTCAGAGTCCAGGGATCGCTGATTCGAACCCTCTACTTGGGTTATGTGTGTGTGTTTTTTAGATGAATTTATAGTCGCTACTAGAAGCCCTTATGGGCGACGCCTCCAGAAGTGTTTGTAAGTTTTAACGTTCTGGGTGATATGGAAAGATACAGAGGACTTTCCTATTCCGGAGTCGTCCCTGGTTTATTGAAGTGACCGGCGTATAGTACAACCGCAGCAGATGCTCCGGTGTAGTGGAAGTATATACCGGATTCTTAGCAGAAAAATAGGGATGATTCTGGAATTGACGAGTCTATTGTATTATTATTCTCCAAAAAAAAAATTAAAAATGACTCACTAACACTCTTCTGATGATCTTACGATAGCTACGAGAAATAAATAAATACAAATACGCGTATATGAAGACTCGTTTTCATTAATTAAATCGATATCGAGTCAAGGACGTGAAAGTTTCTTGTCACTGATTTAAACATTACTCCAAATATTTGATAGCTATCTACTTTCTTTTAAAGCAGCGATTATATTACTTCCTCGCGGTTCATCTTTTTTCAGAACAAAATCTTTACGTAAGGTACTCAAGCGGAAAAGATATTTTATTGCAGTTTAAAACATATCTTAGATTGTTGTTTTACTACAGATTTCATTTTACAATAACAAACTGTGATGCAACAGGAATCTTTGTTGATACTTGTGCAATTCTGAACAGAACGGCATACAAGAAATCTGTAACATTCTTTTATGAATGCCAATCAATTATGTTTTATTTGCCGTAATACGGATTAAACCAATTACGAAACGCACAATGTTGTCAACACCTGTTTTAACCAGGTCTGTTCATGAAATATTGAATTATTTATAGCACGCGACCCTCTATTAAGTCTAACTGACTAAAATCTATATATTTGATCTTTTTGTTTAAAATAACGTGTTTTAAAAGGCGTCCATTCTACCCTGGGTTAAAGCGCTTAGCAACGATGTAAACAAACACGGGATAGTCAAGCTGAACGGAGTAGTGCAATGTGAACTTATCGGTGAAAAACTGGAATATCTGCAAGCTTTAAGTCTTAACTATAAGTGATTTATTAAAAACCAGAAGTTAAACAGTGTCGCAATAGCGCACGCGGAGAATTTATGTAGATTACAAAATGACATCAAGTGATCATGTATCAGAATAGAATCTTAATTGATATTTAACTGATTTCATCGTGCAATTTTGCTCAAAATACTGCAGCGCAGTTTGATATTAATAACACAATCGGATTATTTCAGGATTTTTTCTACGAAGTTGGCGGGAAATAAGCATTAAGCTTCCCACGTGCAGTAAGGTCAGACATTAAAACGTTTCCGGAAAGATCGAAAGAAATACTTTTCAATTTGATCTTAAATAAGCGTATGACAGAATATTTTAACGCTGGTGAGGATTTCTGTTTGAAAAAGGAACACTGATTCTGTGAATATTTTAAAAGCGACAATTTATAAAATATTCATATATTTAATAGGAGGTTAATCGGCAGGAAACGTAAATCGTTAAATCTAATCAATCACAATGTCGTTACTGAGCAGAAGTGTGTTTCTTTGCGTGTTTATTTTTGCTGTGTCAGCGTCCGTAACGGAGAAAATTTTGAAAATACCGCTTTTTGAAGTAGGTGAGTTATGGGTCAACTCCGTTTACAAACTCAACGCCAACCTTCTGACATATTTATGGAATCTTGTTGACGTTTATTCGCCGACGTTTTACGTCGCCCTTGCAGTGTTAATATTTGGTGGTTATCATTTCTGGGGTTTGGTTTTCCGGCCAATTGACAGAATACGAGTTTTAGGTGACCTGGGATACCTTCCCGACGGCAAGTTCTCTAAGAAAGAGATCGCGAATAGTGTGAAGAAACGCCGCGCCGTCGGCGACATTCCGCCGGTATATCCCAACGGATGGTTCGGAATCTATGAGAGTTGGAGACTAAGGAAAGGACAGTCTGCAAATGTTTCTGTTCTAGGTAAGTCGCTTATTCTCGTTCTTCGACTTCCGGTACAGACGTACATAAGCGGAAGTTTGTCTTAAACTATGACCAATAACGCGTCAAAACAGCAACATTACTAGTAGCAATAGCTAGCTAGAGAACTGTTCTGGGCCGAAAGGTCGTTGGTATGAATCTCTTTGCGGCACTTCAGTTGTCAGAAGGACACGAGACCTTCTGCCATTAACTGTAAAAAAGAAGTTCAAACTGTTTGTGGCATTAATTTCAAACTCATAATGTGGATTGAAAGCGATGAAAACAATTATGAAATTAGTTCCGGATTGTTAACAACAAACAATGAGGTTCAAGTACCTTCCGATCAAAATGATGATGTGTTTTATTGTTTTCTTATGGTTTCGTATCATTTCTATTTAAAATCGGCAATCCCAGTGAGACTGTTTCGTTAAGGGTTTTTTCTTAGAAACCGTGATGTTCATACGTGTACATTTATGCATAGTTCATACACATGTAGATGTGCTATAATTGTAATTTACTAAGTTCGTCATTGCATTGTCCTTGTGAAATATAAAAGTAATTATGACTATTCATGATGACTAACACTAATATGGAATCTTTAGATATTTTTCTTTCATTTAACTGATAGTCGTTGAAATAATATTTTGTCCAATAGGAATTGCGGCATTTTTCAAATTTTTGGGATTTTTTTTAACATTATTGCAAAGTTGGCGATATTTCTTTTATTAAGTCCCAGTGAGGTATCTTCTGGAGATCACCAGTACAGTGTCAGTGCAAGGGCGGTGTCAGAGGGGTTCAGTGGGTTTGCTCGAACCCACTTTTGGGGCAGCAATATTTCATTTTCATGAGGATTTTGGCTAGAAAGTTGGAAATTGACATATCACTACCTTAAGACTGTCCCAAACGAACCCTTTTTTCTAGAAATCTTACATCCGACCATGCTGTGGTTTGACCCATTTTTCTCGTGAAGCGGTGGTGAAAAGTGACGGGCACTCAAGTTTTTCACGCCTGACGGCCCGCATTTCTAACCCCAAGAATACACATGTTCTTTCCCTTACGCAAATTTATCTACCCATACGCATCTCGAAACTATAGCCTGACTCGTACATATTTACGCTTCGTTAAATGATTTTATTCCGATAAGTGAACTTATAAATTTCAACATATTGGTTCAACCACAAAGTTGATTAGTGTTTATTAAAACGCATTATATATGTCGCTATACTTGTTTATATTTAATATTGTAAACGCTCATTTAAAAACTCGAACTGGTTATAATTTTACAATGGATTCAAATTACGTTTTTTAACTTCACTATCATTCCCCTTTTTAAAATTACATTGCGTGAAATACTGTAAACATAATTTGTGCGCGTTTTATACCCCAGTGGGCACGGCACACAGGTCAATGACTCCATCCTTTGATCTGCTTACCATAAATTGTTGAACAAATTGTAGGTCCTGATGATTTGTATATCAGCAGTCTTCAATGGGACAAATGTTTTTGAATAGAAGGCATTTCTTGTTATTTCATTCAAGTAACTACAATAAACTTAACTTACAATAAAAAACTTGAAACATGTTTATTTACCTAAACGTTTATTAACAGTAACATAGTTAAACTAATGGACAAAACGAGCGTTTGAGAGTTAGAATAAGACCAAAAATTGAATTATTTAGTTAAGGTTTGTCTGATATGTGGCGTTAAGATAAGTTACGAAAAGTTTTGCACGAGGTTTTAGTGCATATGAGGTAATTGCATCATTAAGTTTTGGAAAGAGTGGCGACAGCACGTAAACTTTACTTTGAAAATAATTTAAATGGGCCATTATGTGTAGAATGGTTTCTTTAATAAATATCTATGCTTATTTTATATTTGTGAAAGTACTGAGTTTCGCTCAACCCGGGGCTATGCGGCATCTACATATGCCGGCTCAAGCAAACCGATCCTGCAATATTTCGATATTACATTTTGTCGTGTTCGGATGCTTTCAAAGTCTTTTCTTTGTTCTTTATTCAACAGACTGTTAACATGGTAATTTGGATAAAATATATTTTAGAATGTCAAGAATTGATATGAATGTACACGTTTAATGATCATATTGTTAAAGTAATTCAAACATATTGACAAATGTGCAAGATGACCTCCGGTTAAGTATTATATTGAATCGGACTAATCCGGATTTAGAAAATGGTATTTCATTCAATGATGTGTAAATACTAAAACAATACATGTATACAATAAAATACTTCAAACATTTTATCAAAAACTACCATGTTATTGTCAATTAAAGTTACAAATTCTTCAAGAAATTGTGAAGTAACAGCTTCCAGTCGAAAAAAGGGAAAAAATAATAAAAAAGAATTACTCGACCAAATAACTAGAATTGTATTTATTAAAATACAATGCATTTCAGAACTGCGGATCGTAGACACGTTTCAAAATCAAATCATTAACCGTTGCAGTCACAGTGTCAAAAATAACCGAGCAACACTTCATGCTGCCTCTTCACCGTTCTGGGTTGAATACTTCAATATCTGACAAGCGGATAATATTAAACGTACTGCTGGGTAATTCCTAAAAAATATGAACAGGAGAAAATTTCGCCTACAGTTTGGAGTGATGAGCACTTTTAGTACTTGTTGTGAGTGCTTTTTACTGGGTTATAAACGCTCTAACCCCTTCTCAATCCGCACCCTGAAATACGTAATAAAACACCCAGTCAAAATACATATTGTGATACCGGAACTAATCTTTACGTACACATACAAACTGGGTCATCAGGACGCATGTCCTTGATACTGTTTGTCCCCCAAATGATAATACTCCCCGCCTTAAATTCTTCTGATAGTTTTTGTTAACGGATTGTCATTAACTGCTGAAATCTTAAGGCAATTTAAATAAAACGACTTAAGGGATTGACAAGTTTGTTATCGCACTCGAGATTTAATTTGTCAACACTCGACGTCTGCTAAGATAGCTGTAAATCCATACGTCCGGTGGTGTTGAAGAGCTCATAAATTGTAACGAATCGAGCTTACCCCAGATGACCCAACCCAATGCCGCATCGAATTAAGCCATTTAGTACAAATTCCAGTTTCCCAAATACAGAAACAGTCCTATTCCTACCGTCCTGAACCAATTCAAACCCACTACATTAACCTACAAATTAATGGGCTGTGAGTTCGATACATCGTCACAATTACTGTACAGTATTTTCAGTGATACAGTTTTTGTCTCACTCTTGCTGACTCGAACTTTCCTTCTTATATGCCGAGCTAGTATTATAATGCAGAATTTGTATAAATTATAAATACGACATGCCTTTCCTGCGCTTTTACTTTTGTGGAAGCCGAATACTTCCTTAGGGCCCTGGTGTGAAATTTCAGAACTTTTTGGCGTTTACAAAACTTTAAACGTGCTAAATTCCGAATATTGACA
Source organism: Corbicula japonica (assembly GCA_038501625.1). Taxonomy (NCBI): domain Eukaryota; kingdom Metazoa; phylum Mollusca; class Bivalvia; order Venerida; family Cyrenidae; genus Corbicula; species Corbicula japonica. The sequence goes on from JAZAYU010000088.1 coordinate 1,272,970, forward strand.
TTTATTTGAAATGCAAACAAGAAGCACCGCAATGCGACGAAACCAGATTTTCAACAAATGAGCATAGACATCTGAGTAGAATCCAAAGTTGCATTATGATATAAGCTATCCAAACACAAAGCTAGGTATCAACAGGCCACAGTTAACTTAAGTTTCCACTAAATTTCTATTTTTAGCAACACAGACCTTGACCTTGATCACAGACAACTGTGTAGCAATCCAGAGTTGCATTATGATATAATCTACCCATAAACCAAGTTTAGCATCAGCAGGACAAAGCAAACTCAAGTTATTGAGCGGAAACTGAATTTCTATTTTTAGCAACTGTGGCCTTGACCTTGATCACAGACACTTGGGTAGCAATTCCAAGCTGCTTCTTGATATAAGCTACTCATACACAAAGTTTGACATCAATGGGCCAAAGCAAACTCAAGTTATTGAGCGGAAACTAAATTTCTACATCTGGGTAGCAATCTCAAGCTGCCTCTTAATACAAGCTACCCACCCATTAAGTTTGGTCTTAATAGGCTAAAGAAAGCTCAAGTTATTGAGCGGAAACCAAAAGTTGACGCCCGCCCGCCCGCCCGCCGACTTCAGCACTACAATAACCAGTTTTCATTGAAAACCTGGTTTATAAACAAGGAAAAGTGTGTTTTAGAAGCTAGCTGAACACACAACATTCGACGTTTGCAGAAATAAATGTTGCACTGGCACAAAATTGAACATTACAAAGTTGAAAAAAGTCGAATGTTGAATGTTGTGCTTTTATTTCGAATACTGTGCCACAACACATTTATTTCTGCTTAATGTCGAATTTTGTGCGGACACAACATTCTTTTTTGCGAATGTCGAATATTTTATGTTGTGCTAACATCACGAAACAGCACAAAATCGATGCATAAAATGTAATGGTATAAGAAGTAGGCTGTGGGTGGGTGGATCCAGAAGGTTTTCGGTAGGGTTGCTCGAACCCCGTTTGTGAGAAGCAACTTGTAATTGTCGGGGGAATTTCGATGATTTTCTGAACATAACTGGGGCGGTTTTCTGTGAATAAGTAGGACAGATTTCTTTAAATATAGATTTGAACCATTTAAAATCATATGCGCTCCTCCTGCATGTCAACTGCGAATTTAAACAGTTTGTGTACCCGCTTTACTAAGCGCGTATAAAACCTTGTTTACTTTCTCGGCCTATAAAGACAAAATTGCAATGAAGTATACTATTTCCATGACTATTTTGGCTAGAACTGGATTTTACCTGTCATTAAAGAATTTAACAAGTTTACTTTAAAAAACGAGTTTGCCTTAGCGGACGTTTTTCTTTAAATGGGCTGTCAACAAAATTTGTGATAAACTTTGTCTAAATTCAAAAGCTTAATAAATAAAATAAATGTTAAACTTAAAACTTTATAGAAGTAAAAAGCAGGTGGTAAACATGTATCATATATGCAAATTTATGATTTATTAAAAGTAATATTTAATGCGGTAATGAGGTCTGGGTATAGAAAAATGTCAACTTCCAAGTTTTTGTTGCTGAAGACGAACACGACGACGACGACCACGATTACATTTATTATTATGATGATTATAATGCTGCTGCTGCTGATGATGGTGGTGGTTGTATTGGTGAAAATAATTAGCTCACGGTGACAGATACTTAAATCTTGAACTGTTAAGTGCAACAATGTAAATATACTTCAATACAACTTTACTTTCGTGCGCAGATTTAAAAGTATTATCATGTCTCAAATATTTGTTTAACAAATCGCTTTATTTAAGTTTTCAAAGAAGTCAGCGCGTCAGTATCAGATTCATATAAACGCGTTAATCCACCTGACAAAATGCACGTACGCCAAAATTACCCAGGTTTCAGTTTGCTTATTTTATTTTAATTGAAAAATGACACTATATGACAAACAAACCAATTAAAAGTGACGCCATTTGTGTTTATTAAGCCACTCGGTTTCCCATTTTAGAGTCAGACATGTCTTAAACCCTCTTTAAAGACTCATGCGTCCTGCATACTATGCATAAAATATAAAAAGAAATCATTGTGCTGTTTACACATGCATGACTACCCTAAAACGTTCCGATGTAAATGTCCTTTTCTATATCCATACTATATACTCATTGATAACGAAATCTAGCATAATTTTCCCAAGCATGCATGTGTGTCATTATGAATAACGTCTAATTAGAGTTACCATCAGACATTTTAACGGAGACTTTTACTGTTGGTCAGAGATGTAGCTGCTTTAAAACAGCGTAAATATAACTGATTTCAATAAATACATTAAAGGTTTCGGATAAAACCTGTCAGAAAACTTATGGCCAATCAATAAAACAAATACTGACCAAATTTGAAAGTAAACAAACATTTGCATGGCATTGTTTGTACAGCAATTGTTGTTTTGACGCTCAAGTTCTAAAATATAGATGGATCACAAAAGTTGGAAAAGTACATTTAAATCAATTTTAACGATTTAAGTAAGCTCTAATAAATTATTTATGGTAATTTTCAATGATGGAAATCGACATTCGATGTAAGCTTCGAAACGTCTGCTTTTTAAATCAGATAACATTTCCTGATCAATAATTTTACTCTTAAAGACGACTGCGGTATAGTTTCCGTTTTCACAAGGTTATAAATTTTACGTGTTCACCGTTCGCATGACACACTCAGAATGGGTAAACTCTGTCAGTAAACACTGTTATTTCACAATTATTATTAAGGAAAAAATTAAATCTTATGCCATTATATTACGAAATTAACATTTCCTTGAAACAAAATAATCCTAAATGGACATAAAATACGAATGCAAACGATGCTTTTGTAAAATTCATAATATGTGAAATCGGAAACTACCGCAATCACCTTTAAACGATTTCTATGATTTTAAAACAGTAACACAATACCACCGGTTAAAAAGTTTGAAGTATAAAGGTGTCATTATTTGTCTTATTCTTTGGTCAGAATTTACATTTTACGTGTGCAAGATATGTTACTGCGTGTGACTATTCTTACGTTATTTTGCGACTAAATGAGTGTGTAATACGAGTTTTTTTTCCAGTAAAACGCGTAACATCTGATTTTTGCATACTTGCATTTTTTTTTGGGGGGGGGGATGTAAATAATTATATAACTTTTTAAAAATGATGAAAAATAGATATAAGTTAGAATCTTACAAAGATTTCGTCATGAAACAGACCTAGTCGGCGTTTAGCGCAGACTCCCACAAACAGCTTTTGCCCTGCTTTTGGACTGGCTTTAGGTCAAACTGTTCCGATTTTTCGTGAACATATTAAACATTATCATTCAAATAACGTATAGTTTCTCGAAAGATTTTTCACAGTGATAGAGAAAAAACAGCATTTTAAATGCATGCGTATACTGTTTTAATGCGCACTATTTTTAGTCGAGTGTGGAACGGTTGCAAAAAAATGCGGTTTTCGTTTTGTCAGTTGTAAATTATAACTCTCTCCCACCTCTTACACAATCACACAAATCCACAAATAATATACATATACATATCAGGCTTTTACATATTATAACAAATCCTTTTGTTTGCATGACGTAGGAGTAAACTGACGTTAAGTGACGAGCTTTATGTTACGTATGTGGTTGAAATGTTATTAAAGGTATTTTCAGTCTCGTAATGACGCAACTCGTTTAACCTTATGATCCTTATTAGCTATAGTTGTGTGAAATCTCTGCAGTCTCATTAATAACATTATAACAATATCATAGGAGCGAAAATCACGACTTCAATATAAGGAAAAAGAGAAAGGAGCACCGGTAAAAATAGCAATAACTGAACAATCTCTTATTAACATGATTGTGCCATTCAACACCTGTGTCACTTGCAATAACCGAGAAGCTAAAGTATATTTTTAAAAACTGGTTGATTCTAGAATTTTATCGAAGTATTTAAACAGAATGGTGCATGATATGAGTGGTCGCGAAAATATTAAAATAGCCCCTTAATTAACTTGCATTATATTTTTAAATGAACAATGTAAAACGTTAATTGCTTCGCGCGACAAAAAATATATCACCCCGCATTTTAAACGGGATTTTTCAGATGTTTGTTACCATCCGTCCATCTGCAGGACAGATATTGGTCAACCCAATCACAACATTGTCCTTTCACAATAATTATACTGCTAGATGCTAGTAGTACATTAATTTATAAGTTTCTATCGTATTGTTAAGTATAACATTATTGCAATGCCCGGTAATATAAAGTCACACCGCGCGGCAGTATCACATCGGTAGTAAAATATTGCCCCGTACTTTTAGTAAGTGTTATCATTTGAAACACGGAGACAAATAATGCCCGAGATGAATCACACGATTATTCCGTGCACAAAAAAAACGTAAAATTTATTTTCTTGAGACAATTAATTTTCATTATCATTATGTTGCTGATTTTGACGGAAACTTTTGGAAATAATGACTAATTTACTTTGTTTTTGTTTTTTTCAGGACAGCAACTTGCCGTGTTTAGAGATGACAAAGGCGAGTCTCACGTATTGGACGCCTATTGTCCACACATGGGTGCTAACTTCGCTGTGGGCGGACGAGTCGTCGGGGATTGCATCGAATGCCCATTCCACGGATGGAGGTTTAGGGGTCACGATGGAAAATGTACAAGCATACCATACGCTGAAAAAGGTATAATACTTTAAACTGATTAAAACATGTCATACTTAATCAGTCAACTGCATTTTGGCGTTTGTTGGCTTTCAATTGCACAGTCAATTACAGATATCCCTTAATAAGCAATACCGGATATTCGTATATCTCGTACAAAAATATGCAATACTGGATATTCGATTCCTTAAATACGCAATATTGGATATTCGTATCCCTAAATATGCAAGTCTAGATTTCGTATCCTTAAATATGCAATACCACATATTCGTATCCATATGCATGCAATACCCGGTATATTCGTTTTCCTAAACATGCAGTACCGGAAAGTCGTATCAATAAAATATGCAGTAGCTGGTAAACATAGGTCCTATCTCTTAAATATGCAACTCTGGATATTCGTTCAATAGCTAAACATGTTTTCTGCATTTCATTAACGTACTATGTACTACTTGTCGGACATACGTTTAATGACTGGTTGCAACCAGAAGAAACGGATCAGTTAGCATACATTAACTATAACGTTGATTGCTTTCATTCATATGCTAAAGGTGTAAAATTTGAACTATTTAACGTGACACAGGCAATGCAATAAGAAAACATTAAAGGTTTAAAGCTATATTTAGGTCCAAAGTCTAATGTTAAATCGCAACCAAATGTGTTTAAAGAAAAAAAGGTATTATAAAAAATCTCCATATTTCTCGATAAAGTACAAGTGTCCGAAAATTTGAATTAAAAGAGTAAAACTTTTGCATATTAGAAAAAAGTATCCTAAGTATTACCAATGCCACAGGGTTTATTATCAAAATCCCAGGGATTTATGAAATATTTTGTCAAAAAATCTTAGCAGACGCCTAACTTTTACTTTAATACGAGGTTGCGTTTTATCGAATCAGGCCTCGGATTCATAAAGGCGGAGGGTTAAAATTAAAAACATGGCGACACCAATAAAATTCTTTGCTGAGTATCCGAGTAAATGAATGAAATATACAGTTATATAAAAGAAATTGTTTCTCGATGCATTTTTCAATGGGACAAAGAAAACCACCAAAAATTAAACCGAAATATGCATACGTGCACTAGGATAATCCAAATACACTGTCTCAGCGTGTCGTCGCGAGTCGGAGATAGCCGAAGTTAGCCGATTGGCGTATTTTTATGGAAAGTCACTAGGGCTAGTCACACTGGCGGGCGGAGAAAGCCGAAGTTAGCTGATTCGCGTATTTTTATGGAAAATCACTTGGGCTAGCCACACTGGCGGGCGGAGAAAGCCGAAGTTAGCCGATTTGCGTATCTTTATGGAAAATCATTTGGGCTAGCCACACTGGCGGTGATTTTAACAATTGACAACTGTCCAATTATCTTTTATGTTTTAGGTAGCAAGGTTTTTAAAGGCTTTAACCGTTCCGAATAATTTTATTCACTAAACAAGTTGAACGTCAGGCTTACACATTTCTTCGATTAGACACGATGGTGCCGAGAGATAGGCTTACAGTTTTCTTTGATGATACGAGAAACAGACACTGTCATTTTATTATCCTTTCTAAGAACTCTCGTCTGCTGTAGGAAACATAATAGGATTATAAAGAATTTAAAATAGTTCGACATCTGAGACTTAGAATTCGTTGCATGCCATGCGCTTATCCTCTGCTCCCTACTGTTGCATTTAAACTTATTTAAGTCCCAAATGATTTCTTAAAATTATCTTTCTTATTTGTTATTTCCAGTTATGAATGTTTTTTCTGAATTTATTAACTCATATTTTATGTAACAGAAACCTTCTAGAAAACTCCATTTTGATGTCGGACGTAAATCGAGTATCGATAATTAGCAGTGGTCCGGCTTCCTAAACGCACAAGTAATAAGCTGGAACCGGAAGTTCACCAAATTTTATTAATTTTTCTGTCCTGTTTTTCTAGTTCCCGAAGTCGCCAAGGTGAAGGCGTGGACCAGCTTGGAAATTAACGGTTGGATCTACCTGTGGCATCACGCCGAGGGGATCGAACCCAACTGGACCCCACCGGAGATGGAAGAGATAACCAACGGAACGTGGCAGTATAAGGGAAGGACGGAACATTTCATTAATGCTCATATAGAGGTAGGACATTTTTTAAAATGCCAACCATGCCCTGAAGTTATGTTGAGGCTATAGACCAAACAACTCGTCACGCCGGTGGTCAGTTCGAAAAACTGCCCACTTTTGACCTGCCATAATGGCAAGATCTTGCCCCGATCTATCTTTTATAGCGTAAAAGCCACGTCTTGTAATGTAACTATTGCGTGCCCGGTTAACACTGCCCCCGTCACCAAAAACTGATGTTTAGAAATTGAGGCATGTTCATATCTGTGCTGGAGGCATTTTTATTAATTGACAAAACAAATTTAATAACATTTTTCAAGAAATCTGACTTGTGTTCAAAATGCCTTATTTGATCGCTGAAATTGTTGTTTTTGGCATTTTGGATTTTTGGCATACTACGAAGATAGTCAAATTTTAATATATGTGGTAGAGGCAATAGCAAGGTGATTGCGCCAACAACCAGGTACTGGAGCCAATGTCATATTTGATCGTTCTTAAATTTAAATCGCCCATACGTTTATGTAGTTTTTTGTACTGAATCCATTTATAACGACATCTTGTAATGGAAAAGAAAATAACACACGAGACCAATAAAATAAGCAACAGAACGCCACAAAAAGCAATATTTAAAACTATGTTTTTTTTTATATGGGACAAGCTTTAAGCAGTCAACATCATGAACATAGAAGTTACTAAAACAGTTGTAAATTTATGTATTAAAAATCTAAAGATATGTCTGGATAAAGTACAAGTTATACGATGTCGATATTTTCAGCAACAAATGCACGTTCACTAGATGAAATAAAGATAAAGCTCATAAATTCATAAAATTAACCAGAGTGGAACTGTATATTGAGAGTTATAGGCGAGCTAAGTGAAACGTAGTCAACATGACTATTAATTATTTATGGTCTTCGATCGGAAATGATTGCTGATTGATCGGCTAGCATATATTTCTGAAGATATAAACAACGAGTCAATTAACTATTTACTACATGTGATATTGTAGTTAGCCTCTCGGCGAACAGTGTAAATTCATAACAGTCGGCACATCCTTGCCGTCTGAGCAGGATCTATATACTGTTTGATTTGGATTCAGTAGGTTATTTCAAAACAAGAAGCGACTGCTGTAGATCCAGATGGCAAGAATGTACAAGCTAACCTGTTCCCAAGGTTATTAAACTGAGCATGGAAACCAGTCTCAAATCTCAAGCATCTGATTGGCTGAAATGGCGACTGGTCGCCATTTCAGCCAATCAGATGCTTGAGATTTGAGACTGGTTTCCAATCTCAGCTTTATAACCTTCAGGCTTGGATCAACATTCGTTGCACACGCGATAAAACCCGTATATAGGGACTAAATTGGTCAATGAAGTCCATAAATGTAAAATTCGCTACTACCTTTGCTATGGAAGGAAAACATTGAATGGAAAGAGTAGTACATATTTGATTGAATAACATAGCCATAGTTATATATGCGTGTACTATTTTTTTTCAGGAAATACCGGAAAACGGTGCTGACGTCGCTCATCTGAAACAAGTCCACCAACCGTTCATCCTAGCCGGTATCGACCTGGTCGGTATGTGGACCAAGTACCTGAGCTGGGGTCAGCATCAGTGGACCGCCAGCTGGAACCAGATGCCAAAACCAGACGAGCATGTCGGCTCATTGAAGCTCACACACGATCTTTCACTGTTTGGATTAAGTCTTCCGTTTGTATTCCTAAACGTCCATGCATTGCAGGTAAGGTCCACACCTATGCTATTACATCAGTTTTTAATAAACCCAATATAAATTTTGGTGGTTTTACCGATATGTGTAAATACTGCAAAAATTATAGGATAATTGGCCTTAGATGTTTGTATGTATTTAAAATTATCTACTAGAACATGAATGTGTATCGCATTATCAACTTATGCCTGGAACTTAAAGGTTAAATTCACTTAGTTCTGAAAAAAAGACATTGTCTGTTTGTTTAGTTTTGAATTTGTTGTTGTTGTTGTTTTTTGTTGTGGAAAGGGTGTACATCATAAAATGTAAGCCGCACAAACCATAGCTGTTGTTAGTATAACGTGAGCATTGTTTGGATATATCACAGATTGTACCCTCGTATTCCCTTATTGTACTCGCATATCATAAAATATCGTAATTACCTTAAGATAGCTATTTTGCTTTCGACTAAATTGAATAAAATATTGATACAAATTCTTCACCGGCACGCTCTAGTTCTGTTGAATGAATTGAGGAACACTGAAACTTAATATGAGCAAGAAATAGAATACTGCAAAAAAGCTCTCAACTGTTAAATAAAATGGAATGTACACTCGCCGTCAATAGAAAGTTACCACTCTTCTAATTGCTAAGTGGTCTTTGATGACAGCTTTGACTTCATTGCGGATCTTAAATTGTCCTACCCGGTATTTATTTGTATGTGCAGTTGTACAACAATTCAAATTATTAATTGAAGTTTGTCATGTAACCGGTGTCTTGTTACACTCTGTTATTTGATTTAGATACATGTACTAGCAAGTTAAGTGCTAGTTATTGTCCTCGTTTCTGACAAGGGTTGTGTTGATTGCTTTTATGCTTTTGCATGCATTGTGACAAGCTTGTGGGTGGGTGTGAGCTATTTCACTAAGACAACTTGTGCGTGTTTGTTCATATGTTTTTTATATAATAAGCTGTTGGAGTTAATGCAAGCTTGGTGCACCCTGGTACCTTAATTGTTCTGCCACTGACCGTTCAAATGCGGTAGCCCCTCAAGTTCTCTTTTCGTTAATTGTTTGTGGCGTCTTATTTGAAAATGATCATTTTATAAACACATCATTTTCGTGTTTTAGGGTTTGTGGCTATTCCTTCACATTTTCTAATCTGCGCTAATTTTGAAATAGTCTCATAGGTTGTACATGAAGTAGTTTCGAACCAACAGAGATTTAAAATAGGTTTTTTTTTTATTTTAAAATTGAAATTGCGTCGTTAAAATCGACAAACAAAGCTACTTTTCTCCTTTTTCAGATTGGACCTGGTATTGTTTATTTAAAGTTCGAAAGTTTCTTCGGCAAAGGCGTGTTTATCCAGTCGCTGACACCGGTCGAGCCAATGGTTCAGAAGCTGACTCATAATATTTACATTCATTGGGCGGTGCCTAACTTTATAGCCAAGTTCTTTATGCTCGGAGAGGCAATACAGGTAAGAATCGGTTGTTGCAAATTTTCTCCACTGGCCAGACAAATACATGCTTTAATTTAGATTATACTGCATTAGCTAATTAAGATTGTAAAATATCAAAATTTATACTACTAGCTAATTAAGATTGTAAAATATCAAAATTTATACTACTCAAAATTTGATAAGGGTCACTTTTGTAAGCTCAAATTTCTACTGATACATAAAGTTTTGTTTGTATTGTTTATTTGATGAATCCGAATATTAAGTCATCTGGGTTGAATTAGTGAACTGAAACATGAGTGTAAAATTATGTATCTCAGTTACGCCCGTTGAAGGCAGAGGATCACGATATTTATGTTTGTGAAAATATTGAGTTGTGCTCAACCCGGGCTAGGCGGCGTGGACAGTATTATGCATTTCAAATACTGCTCATGAACTGGCTCAAACAAACCAAGACTGCAATATTTGGATATTTGTCGGGTTCGGTGGCGTTTAAAGTTCCTTTTCCATGATCTTTTTTCAGGTTGAGCGTGACATAATGATATGGAACAATAAAAAGTACGAGGCAAAGCCAGTGTTTGCCAAGTCTGCCGAGGACAGTCTGATTGCCAGACATAGGCGCTGGTATGCACAGTTCTACTCGGAGAACAGTCCTAGATTAAAGTTCCAGAAAGAGTCCATGGATTGGTGATAGAAACACTTTCTATAGGATTCCATAGAAATTTCAAACAAAAAGAATTTGTGATATAAAAATATAAATTACTATAAAACATAATTAAGTTACTTAAGTTAGTGTTATCCTGTATTGATAAATTATTTTGCGAGTTTTCGATTATCGATTATCTTCCGATATCGGTGCTTAAACATTGAAGCTTTTCTACTCATAGAAATATACCAGTAGTGATCGGATTCACTTCATAAAATCATCTGTGTAAAACTATCTTTATGCTAAAATGTTATAAGGCTCTAGGATCTTTAATACACTACTAATTATAAAACTATACCATGCTGTATATGAAGTATGGAGAATTACTGTTATACTATTAGATACTATGTAATAGTTGGATATGACTATACCATACTGCTTGTGAAGTATTGGGATATCGCTATACCACACTGTTTTGTGTAGTACACCATACTGCTTGTGAAGTATGGGGGTATCGCTATACCACACTGTTTTGTGTAGTACACCATACTGCTTGTGAAGTATGGGGATATCGCTATACCACACTGTTTTGTGTAGTACACCATACTGCTTGTGAAGTATGGGGGTATCGCTATACCGCACTGTTTTGTGTAGTACACCATACTGCTTGTGAAGTATGGGGGTATCGCTATACCACACTGTTTTGTGTAGTACACCATACTGCTTGTGAAGTATGGGGATATCGCTATACCAAACTGTTTTGTGTAGTACACCATACTGCTTGTGAAGTATGGGGGTATCGCTATACCACACTGTTTTGTGTAGTACACCATACTGCTTGTGAAGTATGGGGATATCGCTATACCACACTGTTTTGTGTAGTACACCATACTGCTTGTGAAGTATGGGGTATCGCTATACCGCACTGTTTTGTGTAGTACACCATACTGCTTGTGAAGTATGGGGGTATCGCTATACCACACTGTTTTGTGTAGTACACCATACTGCTTGTGAAGTATGGGTATATCGCTATACCACACTGTTTTGTGTAGTACAGCATACTGCTTGTGAAGTATGGGGGTATCGCTATACCACACTGTTTTGTGTAGTAAACCATACTGCTTGTGAAGTATGGGGATATCGCTATACCACACTGTTTTGTGTAGTACACCATACTGCTTGTGAAGTATGTGGTTATCGCTATACCGCACTGTTTTGTGTAGTACACCATACTGCTTGTGAAGTATGGAGAAAGACTGTCGTACTGCCGATGAAATATTGTAAATCACTGTTTCATACTGCTTGCACAGTATAGTGAATGAAAAATCTGTACGAAATAGCTTGTGAAGTATAGGAAAAAGACTCTACCACATCGCTTGTGATGTATGCAGGAAAGTCTGCCCATGATTAGATATTGTTGGATTCTTCTTACATTAAATCACTTTCGCAAAGCTCTATGTGATCTGTAATTTCCTTTATGGGGAAGAAAAACGTAAAAGTGTACGATTAATGGCTAGGGACAGGCTGCCAGAAAATTAATCATGTTAGTAAATGCCATCCTTTTGTGGCTTCTATAACAGATGCAATATGAATTTGTTTAGATGACCGAACCCTAACTCAAAAGGCGTCATGTTAAATGCAAAACTTTTCTGACCATTTTTTCAGAATGATAAATACGGTATCAAATGACAGGAAAAATGAAAGTTCGTATAAATACAAACAAATTGTATTTTTGTTGCTTGTGTGATGTAAAGAAGCGAATTTCCTCAAATTATGAGATTTAAGTTAGCATGAGTGGAAACTTTCGCTGTGAATGCATGATTATTCCTGGAGTATTAAGTTTCGAGAAGTTCGTAGAGAGATACGAATTTAAAACCACTACGAAATAGTATTGCACGTCAATATCAAATTAGAAAATTGAATCTCGCGAGTTTAAGAGCCCACGAAAACTCTATTGTACTGAAAGATACGAAATTCTTGCCCATGAATAAAAATGCGTTCTCAGTACGGTATTTGAGATGAGTATGATTTATCCACTACATTTTGCATAAAGTTTATTTTTGTATTTATTCGCCTTAACTATTAACTTTGCTTATTATAACTTTGTATTGTTTAATTTAAAGGTAAACCAACATTGTCAGTATTACACCATTATATTGTTGTTCGTCCTAAGAACATACTATGCCGCCATTGTATTATTACTGCTTTTGCCAATATAGGCATTTAAAATATACATTGTGAGACGTCTCTATACTTAATATCTTCCTTTAAAAGTCGGACAAAACACTCGTTAGGTTAAAGATGTGATATTATAAAAGCATAGATTTAAATTTCGTATTTATCTTATAAACTTCCCCTCTCACAAAGAATTATCTAACAATTGCCTCTATTTTCTCCATTACAACGCTCTGGGGCGTTAATTTAAGTAAATACGATATATGTGGCAGAACATGTATAATCCTCGACTGCCACCTCTTTCAATTCTATTTAACCAGAACAATCTAGATCTTTAATGTTATACACAAAATATATGTGAAAGGAAAAAAAATGTCACGTGCTCCGCCAGGGTACATCTAAATTCATTATATAAATATAAGAGGGGCTAATGCAATTATTTTTAACTGCAATTTTAATAGTAACTGGAACTTTATTTTTAATATAAAAGAACCGAGATTTATTCAAATACTCCTTACATTAACACATGTACTTATGAGGAATGCAAACTAAGCAATCGAACGTTTATTAATTTTGTTGATTGTATATTTGCTTAACATAAAAAAAACATTAACAATCAAACGATAGTCATTTTGCTTAGGGAACCTACCGTTTATGATGTTAACAAGTCAGTAACTTACGGTTTTCACAGGGTATACGGTTTTTAACGTTAAATCTCAATAAATGGGAATTTCGTTTATTATAAGTGAACTATCAGGCATTGTGATTTTGAGATCCTTTTAAAAGTGTTTTTGCTCAAGTTTTATTGTGTGCTGCATGTTCGCATATTGTTTAATCGTCTACGTTTTTTTCTTCGGTTATACTCAAAGCGGCTCATTTAAATTATTTTACAGGGCGAAATCAGAATTATGAGAATCAAGAGGTTTTAGAAATAAATAAGCAAATATGGCGGCGTCCATAACAGTGTCAAAACACCCACACAAAATGTTAACTTCGACATCAGGTTGAACCACAAACAAATAATAAACTTTGCTCTAGCCTTCAAATGTTTCAGAATCCATTCTGTTATACCGAAATTATAAAAAAAGATTGAATCGCATAGCAACAACTATTAAAACAATTTCACCGGCTTACATCCGAGGTTTAGGTCGGAGAATCTTGTAGATCACCAAATAAGTTGCGATTGCATAAACAAAACCGTTAACTGATGACATAGTTCGAAAGTGGTTCTGCTTTCATTGACTTTCAAAAAAATCGAGGATTCGTAAATTTTTTATCACTCAATTATAAATTATTATGCATACATATTATATATTTTCATAATATTTATTGTATATAATTCATTATTATGCTTAAGTGACATTATCTATCAACCAGGTTAATTTATTTGTAATTTTGTTCCAAGTTATTTATCTCAGTATACATGCTATGTAATTTACGATGCTTTTGATTTTTCCTTTGTTATAACAGCACAATTTATTTTATTAAGAATTTATTTTAATATTTCATTGTTTAATTTGATATATTTTTCACTTTGCTTATATGTCTTTTTTCCAAAAGTGGAAAATATATACACGTTTTAAAATAAAATGTATTCTTTTATTCTTTTCTTCGAAGGTTTTGAAAACTGTTTTTGAAATTGTATTAAATCTTGTAAAAACAAAATCGGACCTCTTTGTTTTGCACTTCACGATCATGACTGTTTACCTGAATCATTCCCGACTGTGATTTTTCAATATAGTTTAAATTGATTTATACTTTCTGTATATTTGATTTTTCATTCGCATTTAATTCTTCACATATAATCTACGGATGGATGGGAGATAATTTACCTCGGCAATATGCTTTTGTCGAAGCATAGCGGATACTGCCGATGTTGGCCGATTGCGTTTGCTATTTATAGCAGATAACTGGGTAAGTATATGACAATAGAGACATGTTAAACTGTGATTGATTTCTGTTTCGTCAGTAACGAATGCAATTTATTTGATTGAGCCTGTTCATGAGCAGAAATGGAAGTGAGAGAGAGAGAGAGAGAGAGAGAGAGAGAGAGAGAGGGAGAGGGAGAGGGAGAGGGAGAGCGAGAGAGAGAGAGAGAGAGAGAGAGAGAGAGAGAGAGAGAGTAAGAGTCCCCACAATTATGGTCCCCCCACCACATCCCCTTCGAACGCACCGTCATCTGCTTGAAGAATAATAACTGAATAAATAATTATCGAACTTTCCTTTTCCGCTAATGGTAGAGCATTAACAGCAAAAGAGTAATAAAATTGGCATATAATCAATTATAAAGGCTACCCATACAATTTAAATTGTTAGTGAGAATTATAAAATAAGACACCCACGGGAAAAAGTGTCTTCAGGCAACCCACAGAATTTAAATTTCTAGAGAAATATTATAAAATGAGGCACCTTGGGGAATAGTGTCTTCAGTAGATGTCGCAGTCATTTTTTCAATGTGTGTATATGTTCTATCAATGTTTGTTTTTGCTGTATTTGTTTTGTCCATTCTAGATCATTTTCATATTTATAGACCCCTTTGCAAGTCCCTTTTTATAATAGCGGACGCGGGCTTATAATGTTTTACGAGGATGCGCACTTCTCATCCGGATTTTGTTGGCTGACAACTCGTCTTTGATTTATTTCCCGTTCAAACATTTATTTATTTAAGAGTATTTTTGATTTAATAGCTCATTTGGTAATGTTTCTATCATTTGACATTCGTGAATACTTAATTTTGCTTGTCCGTCCGTCCGTCCGCCATCCATCCATCCATCCATCCATCCATCCATCCATCCATCCATCCATCCATCCATCCATCCATCCATCCATCCATCCATCCATCCATCCATCCATCCATCCATCCATCCATCCAATCCAATCCAATCCAATCCAATCCAATCCAATCCAATCCAATCCAATCCATCCATCCATCCATCAAACCCCTGAAGGGGACCTAGACATATTACTTTCGGGTAGGACCCACGCGTCTAAGTTTCAACCAATAATATACGTGTTAGTGAGAGTGACATCTAGTTTCAGTTTTATGATCTTGGGCGTTGGCCTTTCCTATAGGGGGAATGGAGTATTTCAGTTTGCTTTGTTCACTAGACATACACTTATATTCGATAACCAGACAGTCAAGTGACAGACAAGTAATCAGCAAAAAGGTTTACAAATTCGAAATCATAATAAATTATTGCTGATTATTATTCATAAGCGATAAGTCAGTAAAGGTCAATGTAAATATGCCTTTCGGTTAAAGATATAATATGAATAAATTAATTCATATTCTTGCACGATATCTTTCGAAATGATATTTGTTTATTGTTTATACATCATACACAACTGAAATGCAAACAACAAATAATATACTACATTGGAGCGGCGTAATTAATTTGGCAAATTTTACAAATTTCGTTGATAGGCAAAGTGAAATATGCATACAAGAATAGCCACATTAAATCAGACACAGCCTCCCCAAACAGCCAAAATGTAGAGAGGAGAAGAGAGCATGGTTATACGATGATAATTTTAAAGAAAGACGCCACAAACAACGTGAGAACCTGACAGGTTAATGGTTACCGCCTTGGAACAGTCAGCGGCAAGTCAGAAAGAACTGAAATTAAGTGAAAACGACCCAACAAAACAAAATCTTCAAAAAGTGACCACGATAATAAGCCATGTCCCACATCTCCTCAAGTTGGGGATAAAACAGTTAGTGCTCATTCATCAGAGTTTGAAATATGACGTGAAACTAGACAGAGGATTGAATGAATTGGACCATAAATTTATAAGTCTATGAGTCTAAGAAAGATTTCAAAGAACTTATTTCAAAGGTTAATGCCATGGCGGAGAGTGTTAAATTTCAAGCTAGATTGATTGATGATAACGCAGAGGCAAATGATGACAAAATGCTGAAGTACAATCAGGAGCTAGAAGACCTGAAAACAAAAAGACATGCAAGGAAAGCACGATAGAAGATATAACTTACTTTTTATCCCCCGCCGCATAGCGGCTGGGGGATATTGGAACGGTCTTCGTCCGTCCGTCTGTCCGTCCGTCCTTCCGTGCGCGCACATTTCGTGTCCGGTCCATAACTTTTCAACCCCTACAAGGAATTTCATGAAACTTTAGGCAAATGTTCTCCCCATCAAGACAACGTGCAGAACCCATGTTCCAACATGGTCGACTGAATGTCAAGGTCACTAGGTCAGATTAAAGCAAAAATTTTGTTAACGCAATAGAGGTCACATTTTTTGCCCGATGTCATCAAAGTTGGTATGAATATTGATATTGATGATCTCTACTCAAATTATTAAAATCATGTTCTTGAATAGCCAGGGGCCCCGACCTGGGGATTTTAATTTTTTTCTTTTAAATTCTGTTTTTAACCTTTGATTTTCTACAGTTATCAACCAGATTTTGATACAAACTTTATACCATCTTAAAATTCAATCTTTCCTGAACAATTCATTCACTGGTAGTTCAGTGATAAAATTTGAAACAAAAATTTTAGTAGCAGAGTGAAAATTTCAAGTATCAAAATTCCAATATTTCTACATGTCCTCAGCTTTATTTATATTCAATCTTAAGATGTTGTTAGGATGCCTTCCTTAAGTTGCTGGTCAATGACCTAGTGAACTTTGCTGCTTAGATCTGTGTTATGCAATATTAAGAACTTTGCTCTGCAAGATTTTATAGTGTAAATTTTGTCATTTTCTATGGAAACTGACCAAATAAACTTTCTTACTTTATTGCACTTTGAAAATCAGGCTTTTCCGAATATTTTATTCACTGTTTGTATGTAAAACAACAACAATAACAACAACAAATTTGTAGCACATTCTCAAAATGTTAAGACTAAATTGAAGAGAGGTCTCAGCTGTATACAGGGTATATACAGTGAAACCTGCCTTAGCAGCCATCTGCGAATAGCAATCACCTGTCTTAAACAGCCAGTTTGAATATGTCCTAAACTGACATTTTGTTCTCATTTAACCTGTCTTTAACAGCCACCTGTATAGAGCAGCCACTTTTAAGTCACTCCCTTGGGTGGCTGCTAAAGACATGTTTGATTGTACACAATTGATTGTACACAAACTGGCAAGTTACTGGTGGTCTCTGAACCCCTGGAATGAATATCATGAAATGTTCAGTTCATGAACATGATGTGCTGAACCCATGTTCCAACCTGGCTGGCTCAAGGTCAGGGCCGCCTGTGGTGTTTGAGCATATTTCGTGTCCAGTCTATAACTTTTCAACCCTTAGAAGGAATTTCATGAAACTTTAGTCAAACATTCTTCCCATGAAGACGACATGCAGAATCCATGTTCCAACATGGTCGACTCAATGTCAAGGTCAACAGTGGCGTTTGAAGATTTGAACCATGCATTTCCTGTCTAGTTCATATCTTCTGAACCCCTGGAGTGAATATCATGAAACTTAAGTGAAATGTTCAGTTCATGAACCTGATGTGCAGAAGCCATGTTCCAACCTGGCTGGCTCAAGGTCAATGCCGCCTCTGGTGTTTGAGCAGGCCAATACTCTGAAACTTATCTGAACACGACATACCCTTGCACTTGAATTGGCTTTCACCTGCTAGCCCGTTGCCCAGAGCTATTGTTTAATTTGCTCTAAACCATCCATAACCTTTCCCACATTCACATCTGCGACGGGGGATATTGCTGTCGTTCCGACTGCCTTGTTTATATAGATTTTCATAAGAAAGGAATGAAAACTTAAAAACGCTAATGAAGACCTTCTTCACTGAAAAATTGGAAATTCCAACAGAAGATGTTGAATCCATGATATTCGCAAACTATCACAGGATACCGACTGATGGAAATGGTCTAGAACCCATAATTTTTGGTGTATGCCGGATCGTGATCTGGTTTATTCCAAATTCTTACATCCTGTTCTTCGCAAAAAAAAAAGAATATTGTCTGACCTTCCGGTTAAAATGAAACAAGAAAGAGGACGTATAGCCAAACTAGCCTATGAGATTCGCAATTTTAAAAACTACAAACAGGGAATGTAAAGCAGGGTATGTCACTTTTCCTGGAAGTTAGAGACAGCAAAACATATCTCTGAAAGACATTATTTTATGAATTGCCACACGTGTGTAATGACACTGACAAGAAAATGTTGTGTACTTTGTAAAGAAAACTACGAAACGAGAAATAAGTGTTTGTCACCCGTTTACGTGACAAGTAAGCGACCGGGATATTAAAGGTCAAACACACTTTTACTAATATCTCATAACGTTTATATTTGTAAGTCACGAGAACTCGAGCTCTTGTTGTCAGTATCATATTACTCATGTGGGCATTTAAAATAATGTTTTGTGTTATTTAGTTTTTGTGAATTTATGTAAATAGAAATTTAGGGAATGTTAAGATCTCGTCAATATTTTTCTTTATTGTTCCATTGTGTCTAACCATATGCAAATTATATACCTATTTCACAACAATCAAGATAAAAAAGTATACTAAAGCTCTGATTTATTTCGCGCTCCTAGAAGTAGCCGCAAAAGTAAACTAAGGTTCTGTTTTACTTTATCAATAATAATTCCATAATAATAATAATAATAATCTCTTAATTTTATGAAGTTAGCTCATTAAGACAAAATCTATGACAATAATACAAACAAATACAATATTTGCAAGTATAAGAAGTTAGTCAAAATGAAAATTGTTTATTTACAATGAGGTGTTCTAAAATGCATAAACGAAAACATATATACTCGGCAAAAAAAGTTCTGCACACTTGGACATTTTATAAAATATATTTTTAATTTCACCATACACAACAAAATGATACATACCAAATAAATATGCAATTCAATGTAAACAATGTAAACAAGTCCGAAATAAAATCCGTTCAATACTTTTTAAGCAATTCATTGTTAAAGCCACTGGGGGTTACTACACAAAAGTTGCAAAAATCGCTAGACTTATACTGAGTAAATTCACCACGATGAATCCGGCATTCTTTCAAGCGTCTTCGCACGGAAATTAACAGCCGACGAAATTTTATTTGTGGAATTAGGTTCCATTCGTGAACAAGAGAACCGGGTAGATCAACTAGCTTGGCCAACTTCACGTGTTCTTTCTTGTTTAGAAAGACGTCTAGGTGGCCGGTGTGGTCGGACATTTGCCATGACGGTCAAATAAACAAAACCCTTTCTTGTTGGCCATGACAAATAAATTGATTTGAAAAAAATCCAGATGTGTTTTTCTCAAATTAGATTAGGTGTTGATTGCATTGGATGGTTGCTTTTATACACTTTATAAACTGGATGCTTTGGTTCATCAATACAAAATGGAAACTGTCCGAATCATCACTAAACTGCTTTGTCATACCTTTAGGTCAATGAGTGAGACAATGTGATACTTTAATTAATAAAAACTTAAGTTTGATCGTAATTCTGGGAATGGTTTGGTATCAAATTTTGATTACCAACTGTTACTTGCATCACAGTGCATGCTCATAATCGCTTAAAACAGACACTGGTGAATTGTTGATTGATTTCTTAGATTTCACACCTCTACCTTTATATGGCAAATTTTGCAACTTTTGACTGTTGACCCCTATCATACTCAAAATGACGTTTCTCGCTTATTAACCAACCAATTTTAATTTTGTTTTTGTCTTTAACTCCGCAAACAATTAATCTTGATGTACATGTAAGAGTTTATACCAGTTATTTGCTAGATTATAAAATTTACGCAAAAGAACACTTGTGTGCAGAACTTTTTTGTTGGGTATATAACAACATTAAAAAAACACAACTTCTTGATAATGAAACGAATGTGATGACGTAACAATTGCTTTTACGAAAAAAGTTTTTGACAGAATTTAAAGTGAAGATTTTATTTAAACGAATTCCAAAAAGAACATTGATTGGTCACGAGACAATACGCAATAAACCTGTTTCGTCGGTAAAAACGGACATAAAGTAAAACTCATTTTATGTACATTTGTCTGTCTGTCCGCTCTTCCGCCGGCACACCAGTCTGGCTGTCCGTACTTTATGGTACCTTGTTGAGAAAGCTAAAGAAATATATTTTGACATTCTCTTTTAAGTTCAAACCATTTTTTTGCATTTCTTAAAATCATGTTGATGTACACGAGATTCCTTTTAACATCATTCAGGCTGAATACATTTCTTCACTCAAATGTCCGAGTATTTTTTTTCTTACTAAACATGATTCTAAAATTTTTAATTGTCTTTTAAAGCTTATATTTGCACAGGTAGATAACTCTGATTTTCTATTAGGAAGATAGGTGTTTAAGTGATGGTTCTTTGAAAACCAATGAATACGTTTTATAAGATTAAGAGTAACTGTTTTTCGTTAGAATGTCTTAACATGTATACGAGGGAGACAGGGATCATTTTCTTAAATCTAATTCAATGTTTGTATATAACTATGTTAATGGCTTATTTCGATTAAAACGAAAACTACTAGAAGTAGGTTAGGCTCTTAGAAGCATAACAATACGTAGCAAATGTGTATTGATCAGTATATCAGTATATCGCTAAAATGCGATCATCAAAATACAGGATGATACATGCATCACATGGGTCAGAAATATGATGAAATAAATCACATGGGTCAGAAAAATGGCGGAACAAATTAACTAAACTTTTACTAATATGAAAGTTGACAAAGGACCAGTGTGATCTATGGGGTGATCATTGAAATTATTTGTTTGTAGGTAGGAGCTAGGCATGACTTATTATTGTGTATGTACAAATTAAGATATGGATTCAAAATAGACTAATATATTCTAAATTCTACACTCCCATAAAAAGTAAATAATGTTAACAATAAATTATTTACATTACAGTAATATTATTCCAAATATAACTCATGTATTCTTGTTGAACATCACTTGCTCACAGCCAATAGGCCAGATAATTATAAACTATAGGAAAAACACAACAATAAACAGCATGGTAACCACTTCTCATAAATAAACAACACACCTGCAAAACAGTAACAAATTATGAGAACTGAATTTTGAAAATACAGCTACTTAAAATCTAGAAGGTCGGTTAGTCTTTTATTCCTGCTATCGGGTGCTTCATGAACGACTCTAGTTGCACTGATCTCGTAAGGTTGAGTAGCCACCTTTTTGTCATTAGCTTTTTATAATTTTATTTATGTTAGTGCTTCTGCACGCAACATTGTCGAGCTGATGGTTGGGTTGTAGCCTATTCGCCAAGACAACTTGTACTTTTGTTTAAAGATAACCTGTTGCGGGCAACTGGGAGGCTGGTGTACCCTAGAATATGGGTTAAACCCCACAGTGGCAAAATGTTTAGCCAATGACAGTTCCTAGGCGATTATTACTCTGGTTCTCATTTTCGTAAATTGTTATTAGTGACTATTTTAAAATTGATCATTTGTTACACCCAGGTTGCATTACTCTACTTAGAAACAACTTTTACGGAAGCTGAAGCTCTGCCTCTCTTTTTTATTGGAGTGTGAAGCCCAAACATACATAGTAAAACATAAAGCTGCAATACATTACTGCAGTATTTACATGCAACACTTCAAAACCATGCCGTAACCCCCTTGATATTTTTGTATATGAAAATCAGAAAACTTTAGCTTCTTTTTACAAAGACAATGAAATAAAATTTAAAAATATCAAAACAGGTAACAATGAAAACCTTTCGCAAAAGCACTTTGATGACATTTTATTATTTGTACAGAATTAAACATAATTTTTAATTGACTCCAGCCCAGGAATAAGCTATAGAATTAAAGAAACCCATGCGCTTGCGTCACTTTAAAACCAAATTGGACTTTAAAAACTAAAATTAGGTTGTATACTGAATAACATGTCCAAATATGAGCAAATATCCGATCATACACATAAAGGCGATTCATAGTAGGCGGGGCAGGACGTTTAACATCAGAATGATTAAAAGTCCGGTTAATTTTGGACATCCATGACCTAGTTTTTATGGTCGTTGTCTGACATCCACAGGTCTCTCACCGATGTGGGTTCGAGTTTGTCCCGAAACAATCCAGCTGGCCCACGGAAGGTTGGTGGGCCTATCTCGATTGCCACTCGCATCGGAAACAATGCCTTGAGAACTTTTCCAAACAAAAATGCCGAAAGTCCACACATTGTTACTGACTCGTAGGATGCTGAATATGGCTTTCAGAAATACATTAACAAATCATTCATTTTATGGTGATCGTATTATCTGTAAGTTGAGTCTAATACCCCGGTTCCAAGCGAAGAAATTTAAAGAAAAAAAAAAGATGATTGGTGTAGTTAGAACATTGATTGAGTGTATTGTAAGTGGACTTGATTGTTTAAAAAAAGGTCTGAGAACATATTTAAAAATACGCTTAATGAACAATTTAAAAGCACGAAACGTTTCGGAAGGGCGAGTTGGCAAGAGTCAATGCTAAACACGCGATACTCCTTTATATAAGTAAATTTTGATCTTATTGACTATTTTGGCGAGTAGAGTATTTTCCGGGAAGAAACATGACGACTTTAGATTTGTAAAACTGTTTGCTAATGGATAATATTTTAGTATTACCATATCACATTTGTCTGTTACGTGATTGCCCTATTATCGTTTACATAAACTTTATATTGAAACCATACATGTAACAACGAGCTGAATTATAAACACAAATTCGACAATCATGTCATAATGACAAACCTTCGTTTCTCTTTAAAAATTGTATTATTATCCAAATTAGTATCACACCTGTGCATAACTATAGTTCGTTTTTTAGATCAACCAACTTACGTAACGTAATGAGTGGGCATTTTATTGAAAGATCGTGACTGAAATTAGCTTATTTCTGGAATATTCGTAATTAACATTATTGACAATTATTATGTTTCCCGGGTTTCTCCAATATCAAAATATTAAGTTGTAGTTGTCCGAACGTAAGCAATTAACAAATGTATAAATCGTGAAAGGTTAATGATAAATTTATTTGACTCCGGGCTGTTAATGGAACATTCTGGTGTTTATTAGACGATCCTGTTAAAATACTAAGAAATACAAGAATGCCAAAAACGGAATGTCGTGGCTTTTATTGTGTTGTGTTGTATTTAAAGATATCTGTTATTTTGGTTGACATTCGCGGTTATTTTTTTTTTAAAGACTAGTGTACATTTTCTCAACATCAGAATGTTTTGTTGAGAAAAATATATAATAATTAGACCACCCGTTAATTCAATAGGACAAATTTGTAATTGTGTGCATTTACTCAACATTGAAATGTTTTAACATTGTAAAATATAATGATATAATCATCCGATAATCCAAAAGTTGGTATTTGAGTACTCAACATCCAAATATTTCTTTTAGAAATTGTATATGATTTGATTATCCAATAATCCATTGGGGCAAATTTGTTGTTTGTGTGCATTTTCACAAAATCGGAAAAGGCACGTGTTAAATAGAACCAGAGAGAAAGATCAAAGCTTGCAAATGTTCTGTTGAACATTGTATGTTTCGTAACGCTGGTAATGCAGTAGCATAGAATTCCTGGTAATTAAATGTTGACACCGTTAACAGCTTTGATTTATTCTTGGTTTTGTTCTATTCTAAGTCTGACATTTCAGTCCTGATGAGTTAGGTGAATAAAATAAGTAGGAAACGATTAAAAAAATGCAAGTACCATAATCGGAGCTGGCACGCAAACATAAAAACAGAGCTGGAGTAATTTTAACAACAAAACACTTACCTTCAGTTCCAATTGAATTCGTTAAAAATATATACTAGTATGGTATCATCACGTTTTCTATCATACACCTCTTGATAGTCTAACATTGCAGAGTAGAGCCAACAATTTTGAAGCTGCATAATGAAAATTCTTGTCAGAATTAAAATGAACACCGGTATAAATCGCAATTTTTATCTCGGGGCGTAGTTCAGAGGCATAGATATATATCATTCGGGTATACGCTCCTTTTAGTCCTGTCATTCTGTTCTTGCTGATTTGTCTCGGGTGCACTTATCTCAGTGTCACAAAGTACCCGCCTACTTTGCGTGACAATGCCATTAGCTTCTAATTTTGTCATACGATTGTGTCCTTTTGCATGCAACGTTCTTAAGCTGATAGGTTGGCCAGAGCTAATTCACCAAGACAACTTGTACTTTTTTATTCATATGAGAACCTGTTTGGGCAAGTGTGGAGTTTGTGCTTCCTACAACCTGTTTTAAACTCTAAGTTGCAACTTGTTTTGCCACTGACCGTTTGAAGGCGGTAACCCAATCATGTTTTCTTTCCTGTTTATTGTTTGTTAATTGTTTATTTGAAATCGATCAGTTCATAAATTCAGACTCTCTTTCCCCGCTTTGCTTGTCGCTATGTGTAGAGTTGTGTTTTCTTGATCTAATGTTATCTTCAGGTTAAATATTCAAAGAATCGCTTATCTCAGGGATTTCTTTGTATAAACAAAAGTAAAAAAGCTCAAGTAATTTTAAAGTTATGGGGAAAAATCAATAAAATATATGTATTTGTGAATTAGAGCCCAACAGTTCAAGAAATACTCAATTTTAGTTTCAAGAAATAAATATTATTTAAGATCACTGTCATCTGTAGGTCATGGCCAAATAATCCAAGTTAAGGAAAATGTTTAAGTAGTCAAGAATTTTTCAACTTTAATTGTCAAAAGCAAGAAAGGCTATGCTCGATGTGAATATTTCACCTTTTAAAACACAAAACTTCCATGCGGTATTGTCAGACAAATACCATTCCTTGAAAAGCGCCGTATTGTCCCCGAATAAAATAATGGGCTCGCCTTAAACGAGAAAAATGGGTAGAACTAAACATGACTATGAAGTGTTTGACAATCCGCCATAAACAACACTCAAACCATGATGTTAATCATAAAAGTGACTGAGCAATATATAAAGCTTAGTCGGACACCGGCTAAAAAGTTCTTTTTTTAACTATTTAAATACGATTTTCTTTACAAATTGAATCGTTTCATTTCAGTTTCGTTGTCTTATTCTGATTTCTGTCGAGCTATGTTTTAAGCCATGATTTTAAGCCAAAATCAGAAAACGAATTGCCTGTCAAAGTTATTTTTCTTAATATAAATTTAGGAAAGAGAGCATATTACAAACAAGAGAAAGAGGAGGGGAACGGGGGTCAGTCTACATACAGCTATATTAGCCGGATTATTTATAGCCCGCATCGAAGAAGATTTAGGTATGCTGTTTTACCCTTGTCCGTCCGTCCGTTCTTTCTGTCGAAGTTTTCTATGCAACTATAACATGCATCAGTCTGATATATTGCATATTGCTTTATCTTAAAGTCCCAAATGGTGTAAAACGATTTAATGCTCTTTGCTCATCTTCTTCCTGTTAGCCGAATATTTTTAGATTTTGTTACTATACAGGTTCGTTACATAATCCAAAAGACATCTTTATCACTTTATAGGTGCATTACATACCCCCAAAGGGCATCTTTATTCAAAAACGCAAATTGCATTTTCAAAGTCATATTTTCCAAAGCGGGGGTATCACTAGTGAGCATTAGCTCACAGATTTACTGGTTATCATCGATTTCGGATTGGGTCTTAGTTAAAACGCTGAACGAGCAATATAAACACATTTAATTCCCAACTAATTTCAAAATAATAAATAACGGGGCGACTTTTTAATGCCATAAGATTGTATAAAAACAAAGCAGTGGTATTGGCATTCATATATAAGCTAAGCGTTCAACGACCTCTAATTAAATAAACTAAAGTCCGCTTATACTTACCCCTTATTTTTGTTCGAGAATACACTTTATACTACAACATCTGCGAATTGTTTTGTTTTCCAATAATTTTCCATAAATAGAAAATATAATAGAAAACAAAAGAGAGATATTCTGGAAGCATGTCCAATTCACTATAACGAGAGTTACGCGAGCTTTATAAGGTATCCACGTTCATACTTATTAACTGGCACTAGACATTAATGACATTAAAGATATTCTCTTATATTCTCGAAATTACCGAAGTCCAAGGCCAAACTGATCTTATGTCAGGCTAATTTCAATAAATGCGAGGGATATACAACGAAGTCTCAAATCGGAAGGCTTGTCCGCTGTAATGTCGGTGAAACGGCTCATTTTAGATTCAAATGTGCAAAATAGATCTTTAATCTCATTATGAAATCACGGTAGCATTACTTGTGCAGTGTGATGGCATTAAAATGTCAGTCAATGCATGAAAACAATGCTGAACATTATTAATTACGCCCTTTAAAAGACGTTGAGCACGATACATAAATCTGTGTAAATACCGAGTTGCGCTCAATTCGGGGCTAAGCAGCGTGGGCAGAAATGTGCATTTCAATTACTGAATCGGCTCAATCAAACTGACATCATGCAATGTTTTGATCATTTGACGTGTTCGGTGACTTTCAAAGTTCCCTTTTCATCTATATAATACTTACAAATATATTAGATTTGTCGTTGTACTATTTTACAATAAAATCCAACGTACAACAAGTTTTCCATGTGATTTTATAACTCTGCTGCGCAACTAAGTGAATTGTTTTCCTCTGTTGCGAAACTGACCCCGAAAACCCCATTTACGGTTAATTTAAAGCCCAAACGTTTTATTCGAACTTTTGAATTTATCTTTTTTTCTACGGTATGTCCGAGTAAAACTTTGCAATACGACCAAACAGAGGAATTATACAGTTTTTTTTGCACTTGTACGCGCAATGCGGAAAAAATGATTCAGTCTTTTGTTCAAATATCGTTTGAATATGAATAGTATGCATATTTTACTCGATTTATATATCTATATGATCATATTTGTAAGAATTAAAAAGTGTAATTAACAATCTTAAAATGAAACCCAGTTTCTTATTTAATGTTGGATATTTTCGAAACATTTTTACTTCTAATTATTATGACACTTTTTATGTCAATTTCAAGTACAGTCGTTATTACGATATGCACATTGAAACCAATTACTTTAAATATTTGGAAAATAGTTAATATAAGTGTAGTTAACACTTGTTCTCTGATTCACTCACTTTATGTTAAATATTTATGTTGTATTTATATGTGACTATGATGAATAAATATAGTTTAAATTACGTACAGTCGGAAAACGCAAGACATCAGTCTGTCGGATCATACTGGAATTTACGTCAACAGTGAAATTTTTTCAACATGGCGGCGCCTAAACAAGTAGCTGTCTCGACCTTACCAAGAACAGACGCGAAAAAGTTCAATCATTGGACATCGATTTATGTCTATTTAGTATCTCGGTTATTCAAATGCACAGAGAAACTCATTTCAAATTTACTTTCTGTTTATTACTAAAAGAAACATTTTAACAGTAAAAACGGTTATATTCTTTGACATTGTGAAGCGTTCAAATAAAGCAAAGGCTGATCGTTGATAAGCGGAGATTGCCGAAGTTTGCCGACGGTAAGGATGAACTACATCCGTGTTCAACAAGTACAGATTGATTATCTAAGGTATAAGTAATTTCATTGAATAAGATCACCTGTGTTACTCAAGGCAAGGCAATTACTTTATTATACTGCACAGAAATTTGATTGGATAATTTGCAGTTGATGTATATCCGTATTTACAGATTGGGCCGTAGATATGAACACACGTGCCTTAATTCCCCCTCTGGCCTCCCATCATTTGTTGTCGTTCGCCATTTTGTTTTTAATTTTGGTAAAAATGCATTATTTGAAGCCAATCTCGTAAATTATAAAGCGGTATGCTTAGGGATTACTTAAATTTTAACAGAAAATATTTGTGTTATGGTTTTAACGTTGAAAAAGATCAGGTTATTTTCCGATTTTGGTAATAAATATCAAATCGATAGTTCATTCAATTTCTATAGAAGTGACATCATGCAGGCAATTTAATGACGTCAGACATGTAATTATTGAGGTTCCCAGAAGGGAATTAAGCCGTTCGGAATTAAATATGCGAAATAAATAAAAAATCGATGTTTTCTGATTATTTATGTCTTAAAAGTCTTTGCAGTATAATAAAACAATTGTTTAGTTCCTTAAAAGGCAAATTGAGGATATATTGCCGGTCTGGGAGTCATATTATCCCTCGCCTGCGGCTCGGGTCATATGACACCCAGACCGGCAATATATCCTCACATTCCCTGTCAAGAAACCAAATAACTATATAATGTAAAGCTGGAGAGTAAAAAAAAAACAGGAGTACAAAAACACAAATAAAAGGTGACTGAATGAATTTAAGGTTGTTTTTTCAATTTCCTACTGTAAAAGCAGCAGCAGCAGAAAAAAGACAACTATAAAAAAGCAGCAGCAACATCAACAACTACTAACACTACAACTTCTAATACTACTATTACCTCTGTACACTATAGCGCTTTATCGATTTGTCATCGGACAGTTCGCTTTCTGTTCATTTCTCTGTGTTGTGTTGTCTTTTTTTCCAGATCGGTTATTACGTACATGTATTTTTGTTCACACTTGATGAATACTTCTATTAAATTTGTTCACGTATCGTTAATTATGTTATCGAAATCCTGGATTTTAATCATAATGATACATACAAAGTAACACACCAGTTTCTAGACACCTTTAGTTTGAAGCAGACAAAAAGAACTAGTTACCTTACGAAACATATGATTGACCCACTTACTGTTTTCTTTGGTGGATGAAGCCCGCATGATGTTGGTACTGTTCCACATCAAAATGTTTTACAATAAATCACGACACCTCCACAGTTTTGTTTAACAATCTCGAATGTAATAAATACAAATATGACATTTAAAAGCTGACATTATTATTCATTCAAAATAAGCATTCGCACGCTTCTTGTTTTTATTCTCTGAACAAGTTGCAAGGACAATAGCTTTTTATTTTTATTTCTCCGAGAGGTATGTACTTGTCTTAATGGTTACCCTTCACATAAATTATAAGAATATAATTGTGCTTTCAGTTTTGTTTTTGTTGTTGTTTTTGGATATACAAGATCCTTTGTTCTGTTTAAAAGGTGAGATAATCTGATCTCTTTAATATACTGTAGTATCATTCCGTTTTTCGGGTGTTTAATTTTCGTTTTCGCGCCAGGAAAAGTGCACGAAATCAAACTCCATCGAATTTTAATCCTTGGATATCTCAATTTTATTCGAAATATACAACTGCGAACTGACGTCTCCGTGAACATGAGAGTTATGTTTTCTGGGCGTAACTTAATGATACCACATTATGTAGTTTGTAAAGTTCCCTAGGAAAATTTTTGTTGAAACCACACGTTTTTTGTCATGGAATGTTATTGAGACACGAAAACACCGAATTGATGGGGCTTGGTAACTACGAGCTGGAAAAAGTGTTTGCATGATTCTCTTCTTTGGAAGCAGTTGATTTCCACCATGTAATCCAAGCACGACCGAATGTGCCTTTGATAATAATTCCAGCTTGAATATTTTACAAGGATACGCGGTAACTTTTTTATCAACCCTCTTTATGAAGTTGTTACGTAAAAAGCGACCCGATAATCCTCCGCGCAGTTATATATTAGGACACGCATCTGATACAAATCAGATTCGCATTGACTGTTTAATTGTTATAGGTATTTTGTAACTATTATAGCTAACTTAATAACATGTAACTTTAATGGAAACAACTTCTGAAGAATAAAGTACGTTCAAAAGCCATGTGGGACTATTTTACTTACCACGCTTGCATTGCGTTTATTCCTATTTTAACCGGATGCGGTATATACATGTACAGATACATGTGTATCCGGAGTGTTTTTCCAATAAATTTAAATGGCTTTAATGGAAGTTTTTCAGGAAAAGGCATAAAACTCCGCCGAAAAACGGGCGAATTACCGCCTGTTTATCCGAATGGCTGGTTCGGACTTCTTGAAAGTGCCAGACTGAGAATATCGGAATCTACCGAAGTTACAGCGTTCGGTGAGTGCTTTCCAAAATTTCTATTATGTTATCTGCATTATCATTTAGAAACCTTTTTAACATTTTATTTTAATAAAATTCTTAAGATCTTTGTTTCGTTTTTTATCCTTACAACTTTATGCTTAGCTCTTGGCGATTAAAAAATAAAATACAAAAATATCGGACAATATTGTTCGAATTTAGAAAACATACTTTTCTACAATCTAAGTTTTTCATGTTTATAAAATAAATTAACCTTTTGCAATACTATCATTTAATAATAATAATAATAATACCAAAAACAATAAAAATAGTAATTACAATAAAATAAATATTCTTCGTATGTTGACGTTGGTGTTTAATATGTAATGTAATAATGCGAATAAACCTATTACAGTTAAAAATAGCTTACTTCCTTGAAACGTCGTGACTGAAATTCGACCATCCTTTAATGTATGCCAAAAATCATCAAGGGTAGGTGATATATGAGTTGAAAGGATCTATGTTTTCATAATGGTTATGCCAAGGTCTTGCCAATTCCTTCTTAGTCACGGTGGTTAACCAATGTGACTTTTTTAATCAAATCTACGTCCCCGACATTTTTTCCTCAAGAGAAAGTTTTTAATGATTGTTGACAATAATTTTGAAAGTCGTGTTCAAAATAATTCTTTATAGCAACGATTGCGCGTTAGATAATAAATTTAAATGCATGAAGGAATGTTACAGAGTTATGTTTACATCAAAAGAGTGCCATATGCCATCGATACATTTTTATTAAGAGAGAAAAACAAAATCGCGTTGTAACAGTACAATATTATATATCAAGATGCTGATATATATCAAGACCTTGACCTAAAGAAATTGTCACCATCACGTGCGTGTTGTCATAAGCAATAACATTTGAAAGTTTCATGAAGAAATATTAAGAAACGGCAAAGTTATTGCCAACGTTAAGTTTTCGTGACGGACCGACGGACGGACAAAGCAATCCCTATGTATCGCCTTTTCTTCTTATCGCCTTATATTCCGTGGAGATTCTATTTTCTATTGTTTCATACTCGCTCGAGTTTATGGCGATTTTTTTTAGTTTTTTGGCTCCTTGCCCTTTTTTTGATATCATGAAATCATTAAAAGACATTCTCTTTATAAAGTCAACGGACGTAGATTTGAAAAAAAAACAGCCCCAGTTGCTTAACCACCGTGTTAGTAAAAAGCGAATTTTGCAGATCTAATAGCCGTTTTACACGGCCTAAGCAAGAAAGTTTTTGATGACCTTACAATCGTTGTTAAGGGCTTAAGCGAAAAATTACTATACTTTAGGCACTTGAAACATTAGGGCGCAGGGGACAGTTTCCGAGGCTGCTCCCAGAGTCTGGGACCCCGTGCAAGCTTTCATTGACTGAAAATAAAGACTTTGCACAGCTAAAATTTTGTTGTTGTACTTTCTGTGTTTCAGGGGTCTAGCTTATTACAAACCACAACCAACTGTTCCACAGAACCAATCATTTGATCTATACAGGCATTTAAAGTCACCCCAAGTCCTGATTTTCCAATGCATATTTGGCCCAAATTCTACGCATTTGAAAACCTGCAAAATATTTCCTGCAGAGACTTTTCAAATAAAACTCCTTTCATGCTAATATTTTATGTATCCCTCGTCTCCCAAGCAGCTGGAAAGTGTCTCCCATCCGTCTCGATTTTTCAGCATTTGACATTGAAATACCTCACCCCCAAATTATTCTCAATTTCAGCCGCCCAGACTGCGTTTTCATCCGGCAACTGTTTAACTCAGAACATATAAAGCTAGCATCAATGCATTTGAGCCACTGTGATCAGATTTTATATAAAATATTCTATACAAAATTAAAAAAGAATATAACATCTTTAATTAAAACAATGATTTAATGCATTTTATTCACGGCTACCCCAAATACTTAGAAAATCGACCGGGACCAAAGTGCGAAACTATCCCCTGCCCCTTTAGTTTTAGCGGTCCTATTCAGTTTTAGTAACTCTCATTTGCGCTGTTTGGATTGTAGCGGCCTTTTCTGTCTTTACGTAACATAAACACCTATGTACTGTTATCATTAAATAATCGAATATGAATATCCTGTTTTATCTTAGCTTTTAGCGGGAGTGCAGTGTGATGTCATTAACATTCTAATTCATTTTCATCGATTTCGTGGGCAGACCAATTCACGAACTTGTTACATTTCGTTTATGGGTTGTTTTGTCTATTTTGGAAAGACTTGTATCCTCTGGATATGCATGTTTCATTTAAAAATCGTAACGAAATAATGAATTGTTCACAAAGGAAATTAAAAAACATTGAAAACCGCGATTTTAATAGGCCTAATTTTTTCAGATAGCCTAAGCGTAAATGCGCGATTTTAAAGTGAAACGACACCATCTAAAATTATGTATTAAAAGAAAATAAAAATGCGCGCGAATTTATGCTTGCGCGAATTAATCATTTGTTGCTTTTCCGCGAAAATTCGTCCTCGCGAAATTTAATGATAACGCAGCAGATAAAAACACATACAACAATTGCATTCACACTATAAACGTACATTATTCTAGGTTTATGTCTTTAAGGAAGTTGGCATGCAATTTTTGTAAACATTAAATAGCTTTTGTCCCTTTGATGTCTTGTGAAATGTCACATGTCATGTGTTGAAAATAACGCAATCGAAATAGGGAAAAATAATTGGGATATGTCGGGAAGTTGACTTCTTCATTGAAATGACGTCATAAAGTTTAACTTAGGACACTGAATATTATCCATTTTGCGATGAAAATAACATTCAGTAGCAAAATAGGAAAACATAATCAAATATTAGTAATGAGAAAATAATAGATAATTGTATGTTCTTTCCAAAAATGGTAACAAGAAAATGTCAAAAAACAGCACCGAACTCACTTTTTCCTTTGACGTGCACCTACTGATATCCGTCGAATATAAGGGTCAACGAGCGACAGGAAGAAATGTCGCGTTCGTAAAATCTGTTTCCTGGTTTTTGCAAAAAGTATAAACCGCTAGTTGGCATTTGGTCTGTGATATAAATTGACGTCTTGATACGACTTCGCGTCACTACAAATGGATGGCTTCCATTATTAGTCGGTGCGCCTTCGCGCTTTGTGAGCGCCGGTTATATTTTTGATTACTTAAAGAATTTAAGGTTATAATTGCAGAAATGTTATTTTTTCAGCTTTGAAAAACGTAGTTGATTGGAGGTATGTTTGTAAAAAAACCTATTTATTTAATTTAATAACGAAGACTTCCATCGAAACTCGTCCACTCAGCCGCCACAATCGCTAGATCACCCACACACTACCGAAGCATACTGTCTTCGGTCTTTCATGATAAAAATGTTTTTTGTTTACCTTAACTACCACAACACACGAACTATACGCACTATATTAAGTCACGGCTCACTTCTCGTTATCGTACCTTAACATCATCTTTAAAAGGCATGATTCATGAAAGAATAACTTTTTATTTCGTTTTATAGTTTATTTCGCTCTGGTAATACAGCGTTTAAATAAATGAAAAGAGCACAATGAGGAACGCCGAGCTTTGTGCCCAAAGTTATAAAGCTGAGCATGGAAACCAGTCTCAAATCTCAAGCATCTTATTGGCTGAAATGGCGACTGGTCGCCATTTCAGCCAATCAGATGCTTGAGATTTGAGACTGGTTTCCATGCTCAGCTTTATAACCTTCAGACTTGGTCATGATATTAATGGAAATAATACTGCTCCACCACGTGGTTATTGGGCCTCAGAAAACCCGCGAGCAAACATAATACAATTGTTTCATTAAATATAAAATGGGAGGCAATAAACATTATTTTAAAAATATGTTATTATAACGAGGGCTGTTCGAAAAGTAACACGAACGTTATTCCCGTATTCATATTGAATAGTGAAAACACGTGATATGAATACATCATAAAGTAAGGATATTCATACTTGTCTGTCGGATTATAAAACTAGTTTGATCTACAACTCGGGTTTCGGACAACCCAGTCCTTAACAGGGGATTAAGTTTAGATTATGGGAAATGAGGTGTTCTTTACAACACTTGTTGGTAAATATAGCGTGACAAAACTTGACTTGCCAGTCGCGTCAGATACCTAAAACGCATTGTAGTTCATCGTTTTATATGTCTTAGCAAAACTGAATGATTTTTCTACTGATTAATATTTCTAGGACAAAAGTTAGCAGTATTCCGAGACAGCAAAGGAAAGGTTTATGTACTAGATGCGTACTGCCCTCATCTTGGCGCTAATCTCGCAGTCGGAGGGAGAGTTGTGGGAGATTGCATAGAATGCCCTTTTCATGGGTGGAAATATAGAGGGGAAGATGGGAAATGCACCGAGATTCCCTATTCCGAAGAAAATGAAGGTAAACCACAACCAAAATAACACTTTCATTTAAATTAGAAATTTATATGTTTAAGATGATAGGTTTTCAATATTCCAGCCAACACAGATTAGGATATAGTTGAATCACCCCTAGGATATACAGTTAAGCCTCCCTTAGCAGCCACCTGCGAATAGCAACCACCTGTCTTAAACAGCCAGTCTGAATATGTCCTAAACTGACATTTAGTTCTCATTTTAAGATGGCTTTAACAGCCACATGTCTTCAGCGGCCACATTTTGTCACTCCCTTGGGTGGCTGTTAAAGACAGGTTTGAATGTACTTTATTGCATTTAAAGTTTCGCCTCTGGCGTTGTCTGTGATATGCAAGATTGATATCCTCAGAACCCCTCTCAAACTATTCGGTTAAGTTTCGCTCAGTGTTTTCTCGTTAAGGAAAATCCATTTTTAACTGGTGACTATACGCCGCTAATCATGAAATATTATTAATCTGAAAATACTGCATTGAAGGTTCCATGTTCACCGTCATATGCATACCATCGCTTGAGATGGTTCGAACTTTTACTTTTTATTGGTGTGAATATATTGAGTTGAGCTCAACCGGGACTGGGCGGCATGGGCAGAAATATGCATTTTCATTACTGTCCATGAACAGGCTCAACTAAAACGAGCTAGCAATATTTCAGTTTTGTCGTATCGGTGGCTTTCAAAGTTATCTACTTTTATACCATTTACGTTTCAAAGTTTGTTTCCATCTATTTAAACATTTTATAAACAGAAATGTTTTGAACTGGAATAAGACAGAACCCAAAGAGAGAAAGCTGGCCCCGATATCACGAAAAATCTTGAGATGGATTTTAAACTCGACTCAGAAGTGGTAATTTTAATAATATGAAGATACACTGCTTACTTGCTTAAAATAGATTTTAAGATTTACTTTTTGTTTGATAGGCAGTTTGATTTTTTATCTGTATATTCTGATTTATTATTCCAAAACACTACTCTGAGAAGAATATCAAATGTCTGAGTTTGAACTAAAGCATAAATTCTAGAATATATCAACAGGCTATAGTGTTATTTGAAATATTTCACTGATACTTTGAAGATTTTATTTTATAATTTAAAACATCATTACTAAAAACCAACGTTTAATAAAAATTTGAATAAATATGTCGAGTTCAAAATTGAGTTTCTGTATAACATTTTTGTGATATTGCGATCGCCGTCATCTCATCGAGATTTCATTTAGTAATTTTAGAGTGAAACGATTTCCAAGTTTTGGAAGAAAGCAAAATAGTGACCAATTTCATAGCATTTATTGAAATTTCAGTTCCGCAGTTTGCAAAGATAAAAACATGGGTGAGCAGAGAAATAAATGGCTGGATATTTGTATGGTTCCACGCCGAAAACATAGAACCGACGTGGGAAATCCCAGAAATTCGAGAAATATCGACAGGAGAACGGACATTAGCAGGTGAAAATGAGCATATCATCAATGCACACATACAAGTAAGCTAATTAAAAATATAAAACATCCACAACAACGGCAGTATTTAAAAATATGCGAAACTGATTAAACACAAAATAGCAGCATTTTTTTTTTGCGCAAAAACATGCTTTTAAATATGATACCTTTCATAGTCTTTCATCGCAATACCGTCGTTTTAATCCATCTTTTTTGATTTTCTTTTGACGTTTTTGGTTAAAGATATAAAACGGGAAAGAGCAGGGACAAAAAGAGACACTTATTTTGTGAATATGTTGTTATTTGAAAATTACATCTCATTTTTTACCTTTTTGCATTGTCAAACAGAATTACACCTTATAAAAGATCATGACTTATGAAACCACATTACTTTTTTTCAGGAAATATCTGAAAATTCAGCAGATTTTGTACACTTTAAGCAGATTCATGCGCCTTTCTCGTGGAACGGGCTCACCAATGCCGTGAACTGGGTTCGCCACGAATTTACCTTAAATAGTTGGACGCGCCTGCCGAATCCGGAAGGTCATATTGGGCAAATAAATTTTGAATATGACGTATCTGTCTTTGGGTACTCAATACCCAATTTGTTTCGAATGAGTGCAACTGCATTCCAGGTGAGTTTAAAAGAAAAATATGAGACTGATAACAATCGACTTCAAATAAGATAACTTTAATTCGAAGAACCGAGTAAAGTAGGTTTGACATTAGCAGCAATTAAATACTTTGAAATTTTAAAAAAGAATTTCAACATTCTGTCATCTCGCCTATCATTTTTCGTAAGGGAACTAAAATTTTGTCATATGCGAAATAACACTGCATTACGGATCATTTCAGTTTCACCATTTTTTTGTCAAAGGTTTTCATAGTTTATACAAAAAAGTGAAATGGGCCTATGAATATCTGTAAAAGCATATTCAGAATAAAAACATCACACAGCCAAAAAAAAGAGTGGAAAACAGAACAGGTGTTAATAACAGGACCAAGATAAAAACAACGCGAAACCAGCTTGAACGGTTGCGAAAAATTATTCTAAAATTGGTGGTTTACAACCAGGTTCTAGGATGTACCAACCTGACACTTGTCTCATAAGATTTCTCTATAAACACACAAAGACACGTTGCCTTGGTGACTCAACTCCAACTTACCAATAACTCAACAGTGTTGCATGCAAAAACACACAACAAAAATAATGTTGTAAATGACAGTCAATCAAACATGGTTGGTGCTCGATGACCATCTCAAAGTTCGCAGAACAGAACATCTCTTTGTTTCAACTCAAGCCATATAATGGCGCATGAGCATAGAATGCGTATAATAGTTTAACAATATTCGCGTGACATGGTAATAAACAATTATCACATGAACATGAATCTTAATAAAGGGAAAAAAATAAATAAAACAAGAGCTGTCAGAGGAGACAGCGTGCTCGACTATTCGATTCATTTGAAATAAATGCAGTTTATAGATTTAAAGAACAAAACAAATATAGCCAAACATTTATGTGCAAACAGGAATAATGTTAAGAAGTAAGTGGTAAGGGAGGAAATTGAAATAATTCCTTAATGTACCTTAAATAGTGAATTGAAAAGGGAACTAGATGTTTTTTTGTGTGAAAAACGCATGTCTCCCCCCTGCACCCTGGCCCCTGTGACCTTGACCTTTGACCTACTGATCCCAAAATCAATAGGGTTCTTCTATTCAATAAGAGCTATTACCCTATTTAGTTTGAATGCTCTGGGTCAAGCGGTACTCCAGTTATTGACCGGATACAGTTTTCACTCTTCAGGCCCCTGTGACCTTGACCTTTGACCTACTGACCACCAAATCAATAGGGTTCTTCTACTCAATAAGGGCTATCACCCTATGAAGTTTGAAGGCTCTGGGTCAAAGGATACTGGAGTTATTGAGCGGAAATGGTTTTCACTCTTTGGGCCCCTGTGACCTTGAACTTTGACCTACTGACCCAAAATCAATAGGGTTCTTTTACTCAATAAG
Source organism: Corbicula japonica (assembly GCA_038501625.1). NCBI lineage: Eukaryota > Metazoa > Mollusca > Bivalvia > Venerida > Cyrenidae > Corbicula > Corbicula japonica. Next base: position 1,311,462 of record JAZAYU010000088.1, read on the forward strand.
GGCTATCGCCCTATGAAGTTTGAAGGCTCTGGGTCAAAGGGTACTCGAGTTATGAGCGGAAACGGTTTTCACTTCAGGCCCCTGTGGCCTTGACCTTTGACCTACTGACCCCAAAATCAATAGGGTTCTTCTACTCAATAAGGGCTATCACCCTATGAAGTTTGAAGGCTCCGGGTTAAAGGGTACTTGAGTTATTGAGCGGAAACGGTTTTTACTCTTTGGGCCCCTGTGATCTTGACCTTTGACCTACTGACCCCAAAATCAATAGGGTTCTTCTACTCAATAAGGGCTATCACCCTATGAAGTTTGAAGGCTCTGGGTCAAAGGGTACTCGAGTTTTTGAGCGGAAACGAAGTGTGACAGACGGACTGACGGACAGGGAAAAAACATGTCTCCCCCAAGAGGGGGGGAGACATAATAACTATGAAATATTTTTTGAAGAGATGGAAAACTTGTTAGGAATATTCGCTTAATGCAAAATGTAAGTGAAAAAAGGGGCAAACGTTGAAAAATATTTGAAGCAGGGTTATGGGTGTCATTGGGTATGATGTAGATTTATTGGAAGCAGGGTTATGGGTGTCATTGGGTATTATGTAGATTTTGATGGTGAATACATATTTCAAGTTTCAAGGCAATATCTTAAGTAGTTGTAAAATTATGGGCAAAATGCATATTTTGCTTAACACAAAATATAAGAAAAAACGGAAAAAGGGGCATAACTTAAAAAATATTGGTAGCAGAGTTATGGGTATTGTTGATAATGAGCAAGATTTTGATGGTGAATATATTTTCCAGGTTTCAAGGGGATAGCTCAAGTAGTTTGTAAATTATGGACCAAAGTGCATATTTTCCTTAACGCAAAATTTAAGTGAAAAAGTGGCATAATTTGAAAAATGTTGGAAGCAGGGTCATGGGTCTTGTTAATTATGATGTAGATTTTGATGATGAAAATATATTTCAAGTTTCAAGGCAATACCTGAAGTAGTTTTTAAGTTATGGGCAAAATTCATATTTTGCTTAACACAAAAGAAAAAGGGGCATAACTTGAAATATATTGACAGCAGAGTTATGGGTCTTGTTGGTAATGATGTAGAATTTGATGGTGAATATATATTCCAAGTTTCAAGTTGATATCTCAAGCAGTTTAGAAGTTATGGTCCAACGTGCATATTTTCCTTAACGCAAAATTTAAGTGAAAAAGGGGCATAACTTGAAAAATATTTGTAGCAGAGTTATGGGTGTTGTTGGTAACGATGTAGAATTTGATGGTAAATATATATTACAAGTTTCAAGTTGATATCTTAAGTAGTTTTCAAGTTATGGACCAAAGTGCATTTTTTGTTTAACGGACGCCGACGGGAACGCCGACGCCGACACCGGGGCGAGTAGGATAGCTCCCCTATTCTTCGAATAGTCGAGCTAAAAAATGAAAATGTCAACAACATAATAAACATAATCATTAATCTATTTATATAGTTGCACGGGTGAATAACAAAACGTAAAAACAACAAAAACTTCTACACAGAATGGTGGGGGAGAAGAGAGAATCGAACAAATAACTCGTTGAGTTAATTAAATTTAATTGAACAAGTAAGATATTGTGAAAGCCAGATACCAATCTTGCAAAAAAAAACCAACAACAAATGTTAAACACTTACCAATACGACGAACAATTTCGATAAGACGGTGAAAATTTCAATTTTTCCAACTACTGTCTACCGTGAACGATTATCAGTTAGGCCCCATGTCGTCTGTGAACGTTTGGTTGCTGTTTTGGTGTTTAAAAATGTTTGCACTCTTCATTTCCGTTTTGATTGAAGAGAAAATAAACCTTTGATTCATCTTGCCAATCTCCTTCGCAGAATTATCGTTCCTTACACTCACTTTACATAATGAGCCGATAGTGTAAGAGTGTCATCTTGCAAAAACAAAGATTCCCTAGACCAATCATAGACTTGCAATTAATTATACAATCCTTGTAAGCCAATTAACCTCTATTTATTTTTCTATTTATAGAAATAAAAATGGACTTCAGTATAATTAAAAACAATTTAGCAACAGTTGGGGCCTAGTACTTTTATGGCGAAATCTTGTAAAACAACATAGAAGCTCGATCTGTTTCTTTAATCCCCGTAACCATGGTCTTGCTGATTTGACTCCAGGGGCTCTTGTCTCGGTTAGGTCATTGAGTACCAGCCTTTTTACTTCACAATGCTATTAGCTTCTTAAGTTTGATATGTTTGTGTGCTTTTGCCTGCAACATTGTCAAGTTGATTGATGGGTTGGAATAATTTCACAAAGACAACTTGTACTTGTTTGTTCATATGAGAACCTGTTGGAGCAAGTGAGGTTGGTGTACCCTAGAACCTGCTTTTACCCCATACTGAACGTTCCAAGGCGGGAACCCCTGCTGATATGCAAATTTCACCTTTTTATTATTAAATGTCATTATTGCCATGAATTTTAATGTTAAAATTCTGACATAGATTTTTATCGTCAGTTGACATTGGATGTAAATTTTTGCCAATGAATTTTAATACATTAGCCTATTTTCTCTCGATCACACTCCGTGTCAGTGGCATTGAAAAACAGAATTGACATTGAATGTCAGTTGATGATAAAATCAGTGTAGAAAATAACACGAGAAACGACTAAATCCGTCAGTAGAAATTGCAGATTCATTTTTTATACGCCCGTTTGAAAAACGGGACGTATTATGGGAACACCTGCGGCGGGCGGGCGGGCGGCGTCCACAGAATTTCCGCTCTCTAAGTCAAAGAGTTTTCATCCGATCTTTATCAAACTTGGTGAATAAGTTGGTGGGCATAATATCTCGACCAAGTTCTATAACCAGCCAAATCCCCCCAGGCACTCCTGAATTATGGCCCTTGAATTGTCCAAAATTACTGTTTCCGCTCTCTAAGTCAAAGAGTTTTCATCCGGTCTTTATCAAACTTGGTGAATATGTTGGTGGGCATAATATCTCGACCAAGTTCTATAACCAGCCGAATTCCCCCAGGCACTCCTGAATTATGGCGCCCTTGAATTGTCCAAAATAAGGGTTTACGCTCTCTAAGTCAAAGAGTATCATCCGGTCTTTATCAAACTTGGTGAATATGTTGGTGGGCATAATATCTCGACCAAGTTCTATAACCAGCCAAATCCCCCCAGGCACTCCTGAATTATGGCCCTTGAATTGTCCACAATTACTGTTTCCGCTCTCTAAGTCAAAGAGTTTTCATCCTGTCTTCATCAAACTTGGTGAATATGTTGGTGGGCATAATATCTCGACCAAGTTCTATAACCTGCCAAATCCCCCCAGGCACTCCTAAAGTATGGCCCTTGAATTGTCCAAAAACTGAATAAGCGGTATCTGCTCTCCAAGTCGAAAAATTTTCATCGGATCGTTACGCAACTTTGATGATCAGCATTTTGACGGGCGTATTTTGTGTCAGTTTGGCACTCTTGTTATGTTGTAATATCATATATATTTCAGATTGGTCCTGGAATATCGCATTTTTACTTCGAAGGTGCATATATAAAGTTTCTAGTTGTTCATACCATTACCCCATTGGAACCTATGGTCCAGAAGTATACAAGGAGCATCTATATTCATTGGGCTGCCCCTAAATTGTTAGGAAAAATATATATGCTGGGAGATGCTGATCAAGTAAGTATTTTGATTCGATTTTTTGAAACGTTGGCTTTACAGAATTATTTTACAAAAAACAAGCTGCGCAAATAAGGTGAACAATTGTATAACATGTTTGAATTTATATAACATCAATCAATCAATGGCCGATTCGTAGAATATAGCCATGTCTTTCTATTGTTGTACTTAATTAGAATTAGCTTTTTTCATTTCACCCCCGCACAATTAGCTATTTTCATTACAGCACTGTTTGTGACTTTGTTATGCAAGTCATTAAATATAGTATTAGTTTTGGAGTAAACATATCCATAAAAATGCAATGTAACGCGAGCTCAGTTCGTTAATAAAGAAAGCAAACAAAGAATTCAAAAGGTTATTTATACCGGATGATAATTGATGAAATAAAAATAGAATAATAGTTCTACAATACATCGAGTAATAATTTCTTTTTGCCGACATATGAACCATTTCATTTAAAGCTAACCTTTTGTAGTCCGCAGCTACTGTGATATTTATTTTGTATGGTCGAATCTCCGCGCTTGCGGTATAAATGACATAACCTTTCGGGCGAACATAAATTCGCGCAGTTAATTAGCGCAGTTACTTCCAATGTCGGGGACATGTATTCAGTATGCATTTATTACTATTAAAATACAGGGTCACGCTATCATTAATGGTTTTTACGCCCCCACAAAGTGGGAGGCATATAGTGTTGCACTCGTCTGTCAGTCCGTACGTCCCCAAATCTTGTGGCATCAATTCCTCCTAAACTATAAGGCGGATCTCTTTCAAACTTGCACAGATGAACAAGCAGGGTGTGAAGATCATCGTAAAGAAAGGATTTTTTCCTGGAACCATTTTTACTAGTGTTATGGCCCTTTGTTATTAAAATTTATGTTGCAGCAGCGGGGGCATCAGTGTCCGAGGACACATTCTAGTTGTGTTCGTCGATAAATCGCTAAATAATTTCTAATGTAAAAATATATTTGATTAGTTTGAACATCACATTGATGTGTGCTTAACTTAGCGCTTAGCAAACTTTGAGCAGTAGAACAGAGATTTGGCCCATTCAACATCGAACATGTTTTTTACGAATTAAATTCAACTAAAGAAATCTAGAGATTACAAAGTTTGTAATGCTGAAGGGAAGTTAAAACTTATTATAGATATCTATAAAGTCACGTGATAGTATTATTGTAAAGAAAATAATGTTACATAAGTATTGCTTAACCATCATGTATACAAAAGTGGAATCATTAAAGTATCAAATTAGTTTAGTTTACGTTTAATTATATTGATACTGAAGATATACGAATATCACGTTATTCAATACTTAATCCAAAATTTACTTTAAAATGTATTAATTCCAATAATTAATATGACACAGTTTATATTTTTACAGTGTCTATCGTCGGTATTCTCGATATTGTTTGTTCGAGATCGACTCCGGAAAATCAGTCTTTGATAATGTTTTTCACAAAAGGTCATAACCAAATTAATGCTAGTCTGGTCAAGCTGCTTCTAAAACTTTGCGTATGTATTTTGTTTCGTAATGATCAGATAAATTTTAAGGCAAAAGCCGAGAAACAATTATTAAATTATGTTTTCTAACAAATTGTGTTACAACCATGTTTTCTGTTTTATTGAATTTAGATTCAGCGTGATATTTTAATTTGGAGCAATAAAAAGTATGTCACTAAGCCGGTATTCAGCACAACTAAAGAGGACTCGATAATAGCACGTCATAGACGGTGGTACTCCCAGTTCTATTCCGAAAATAGTCCAAAATTTACGTTCCAGAAAGATGTCCTGGATTGGTAATGCAACCGGAGGAAAAAGCGCCATACATTACTACGGACCAGAGATTGCATGACATGACAGCAGAATGTGTTTAGGCTGTTTATGGAAACGGCTTGCGTGTTTTGGCTATTTTTGGAAACGGCGGTCTTTGGAAACGGCTCACGTGTAATTGCTTTTTTTGGTAACGGCTTATGTGTTATGCCACGTGATCGTAATGAGCTATTGTGTGCACAGAAACATCAACTGTTCTACAGTTGTATTTATCAGGCAAATGGAAAATAGTGGAAACTGTTGTGGCTGGATAGTAAGGACTGTTGTCATGGCGAATCGATATAAAAAAAACTGCTTTAAATAAGCGCACTAACCAACTAGCCAACAAAGCTCTGAAAAATCATTTCGGCTGAAAGTGTTAATAAAATTGTAATAAAATAGATATTACTTATTATATTATAATAACAAATAACATATATTCTAAGATGACACTTGCTCCTCATTGGTTTGCTTTTTTGTATGATTATAATTTGACACTTGTCTTTTGTTTTAATTACATATTTTTTGGGGTTTACTTGCCTTGATAGTTTATTAGATTTGTTATTGTTTTGGTCGAGAAATAAATAGATAATTTGTTTTATTTTTCGTTTTAGTCTTATTTCAGACCACTTTCATAATTTAATGAACTCGGCCTTATTACAAAAGTGAAATCGAGTATTGAGAGAGACACAGAGAGAGAGAGAGAGAGAGAGACAGAGACAGAGACAGAGAGAGAGAGAGAGAGAGAGAGAGAGACTAAACATCAAAGAACTATCAAAACGGACCTTCAACATAAGACAATAAATACGATAAGGTTATGACTGTAAAACGATAAATAGGAAAAATAATTGCTGCAAGACAAACAAGGCAGTCGGAACGACAGCAATATCCCCCGCTGCATGCAGGAATGTTGGAAAGGTTATGGATGCTTAATTGCAAATAAACAAATATATCTCCAGCAGTTTGGAAGTTATGAGGCAAATATGAAAGAACTGATTAAATATGAACCTTCAAAGACAACTAGTGACCTTGACCTTCAGCCGGCCAGGTTGGATCATGGGTTCTGCACATCATCTTGGTGATATGAACATTTGATTAAAGTTTGATAAAATTCATTGCAGGGGTTCAGAAGATATGAACCGGACACAAAATACATAGTTCAAATCTTCAATGACCTTGACCTTGAGCCAGCCAGGTTGGAACATGGGTTCTGCACATAATCTTGATGGGCTGAACATTTGATAAAAGTTTCATGATATTCATTCTATGGATTCAAAAGATATGAACTAGACACAAAATACATAGTTCAAATCTTCAAACATCACTGGTGACCTTGACGAGCTGGCCAGGTGGGAACATGGGTACTGCACATCGTCTTCATGGGCTGAGCATTTGACTAAAGTTTCATGAAATTCCTTCAAGGGGTTCAAAAGAAATGAACCGGACATGAAGTATATGGTTAAAATCTTTAAACACCACTGTTGACCTTGACCTTGAACCGGCCATGTTGGAACGTGGGTTCTGCACATCATCTTGATGGGCTGAACATTTGATAAAGTTTCATGAAATTCCTTCAAGGGGTTCAGAAGATTTGAACCGGACACGAAATACATGTTTCATATCTTCAACCACCACTGGTGACCTTGAGCCGGCCGAGTTGGAACATGGGTTCTGCACATCGTCTTCATGGGGAGAACATTTGACTAAAGTTTCATGAAATTCCTTCTAGGGGTTCAGAAGATATGAACCGGACACGAAATACATGGTTCAAATCTTCAAACACCACTGGTGAACTTGACATTGAACCGGCCAGGTTGGAACATGGGTTCTGCACGTCGTCTTGATGGGGAGAACATTTGACTAAAGTTTCATGAAATTCCTTTTAGGGGTTGAAAAGTTATGGACCGGACACGAAATGAGCGCGCACGGAAGGACGGACGGACGAAGACCATTCCTACAAAAAAAGTTATTGCTATTTAGACACTAATAATATGTATTTTGACTAAAGGACTATTCAAATTATCTATTTATTTATGCATTGCTGTAAGACAACAACAAACCTCTGAAACATGCATAATTGGAATACCCACTCAAAAGCACAGTCTCTTCACATACAACAAACAAGCAATAAAGAGAGCACTGGTTTATAAAATGATAAATATGAAACCGGGCTTTTTTTCAATGCCATGGGAAGAGACCCATGCCCTATAAATTTGGGGGAAATAGCGTTATTTTTACTCTAGAGGGGAATGAAAAAAAAACTGATGTAAAGTTACTTTTTGGGGAAAACTGGATGATTTTAAAAAAATATTCGGAGGGGAAGGCGCCTATAAACGGCCCCGTAGTAAAGAAGGATACAATCGACTTTATTGTACTGATCCCCAAGTTCCTAGCGCTTATTTTTACATGTCATGTCTTGGACCGTGGTCTGTTTTCTAAACATCGTCTCGTGATTTCAGTGTTGCTGGAAAAAAATCAACATTTTTTAAATAAAAAACTGTATATCAGTCCACTACTACAGAAAATGAGTTCGTAAATAATACTCTAATGGTATTTGATAACAGATGAAAAGGGAACTTTGAAAGAAACTAAACACGACAAATATTTTAATATTTCTGGCTCGGTTTGATTGTGCCTGTTTGTAGGCTGAAATGGAAATACATACAAGTGAAAACGTTTCCTGCGGGAACAGATTTTAAAGTTTTAATATTAATGAATTGAACGGACAGAAATGATGGTAAAATATGAAGTTTTGATATCACAGAAGAGTTGTAATGCACTGAGTAGTAAAGCTATGGGAAAAAAAAACTTTTGAAGGGGCACACAGGCTATCCTTAATACGCAATAGGTGTATCGGTCAGCGATTCATTGAAGAAAACATTTTTATAATACGTTTGAATTCTGTTTCTTTTGTATTTTGAGATGCTTGCTTGCGATCATCTCAACAGGGTTGCTTATAGCAATTTTGTGCCACTTAACCTGGTCACTGATTAATTGCCAAACATGTGTTTGAAGTACCTTCTATATAGATTTTTTTCTATTGTTAATCACATACAGTTCATATCCACTCTGTAACCATGGCATTTTATCATGAATATCCTGTTCAGCAAAATACCTAGTCGATAAGAAGCTGGAGAAAAACTTTTAAAATATATTGACAGCAAGTATGACGTCAGTCAACAACCTCTCACATGCGTCTAGGTTTTGGTTTACAACAATCGTTTATCTACTGATAACGGCTGAGTAAGAGTCTATGTTCTCTTTTCGGTTATTTTTCCCCTTTCATCAAATGAATAGTCAGAGACAATGTAAACTTCCGGTTGACGTTAAAAAAATGGTGAGAAAAGGTTATGCAAACAAATTTATTTTTGTCAATGCTAAATTCTTTTAAAGTTTTTGTTTAAAGTAAGAACTTGCTAACTTTTTTTTAAAATTCATTAAATTAAAAAAAAACGGGAATAAACCAATGATATACTTTTTACATGCTCCTCTATGTAGCAAAACAGGTCACGTGCTCCTCCATGCCTCAAAAACTTGTTGCGTACCACTACCCTGCCGGCACCAGTCCGCAGGGAATTACTTGCCTGGCCCCCGTTAATCAATAAATACAATCTGTCAGGCAAGCTCGGTTCACGCGGGAAAAAAGTTAACCCAATATAGTTCCCTTGAGCCGAATCTTCCTATCTAAACATGTTTGTCCACGTGAAAAAAACATTCTATTTCAGCGCCGATATAATTACTAACAATATCGACCATAAAACTAATGTTGAACGTTACTTTCGCAAAATTAAAATTAACGAGACATAATGCATATTAGATATTTTCCAGTATATTTTTGTTTTAGTTTATTTTAAATTCATTTACATTTTGGCTTATTCTAATGGTGTTCTGGGTGAAGATATGAAGGGCTAATATTGAAAGGTTTCTACGAACGTGCAAGTCCACCTTAACATCGTGTTTTTCTACGTAATACGACCGACGAAACCTTAGAAATAAATATTTGCGTCGTCTATCAATAATGGGCAAATCATCAAGGTAATATATTCGTCTGAAAGAGAACCAGACATCATTTTTTTCTTACATAACTATCAAAGGACACCAGTATTTGCGAGGCAGGTCATTAACTTAAAGGTTAAACTAAAGCAAAATAAATTAACGGTCATCTACATCAATCACTGACAGTTCATCGATAAAAAGAGAAAATTATCAAAATCTTTCTAACGGCAAAATGCAGTTCAATTTAACTTTGCTAAAATAAATGCTCTTAATGTATCTTTTATGCAAACATCATAAAAGTTAGATCAGTTAAGGAAAAATAACTAGATTTTAAAATTCCATAAAATTAAATTAACATCCATACACAAAATCTAAACAAGACAAAACATCATTCTTAAATGCAGACATTGGTAATATGAAACTGACAACATTTTTAAAAACTGTTCTAACTTTTCTTAACGTATCTAAAATGAAAATACATAAATAACGAGTACTTGTGCAAAATTTGATTGAACTGCATTTTGCAGTCAGCAAGCGAAATTTTGATATTTTATATTTTTACCGATGACAGTGCAATGAATAATGTATACGGCCCTTATAGTTATTGTTAGCTACATATTTCATATTCTGAATTTACTATTGCCATAATTTCGCGCGAAATTCTCAAAAGACATATCACAAATTTTCAGAATGATATTTTTTGTGAAAACATTATTACAACAGGTAAGCTATTTCACTAGGGTTAAAAGTCGCGCATTTGGTTTAAAAATGTAAAACCAGCTTCTCTGGTTAAAAATAAAAAAAATAAAATATGCATATCAGGAATCGCCACACTCACAAAACACAGCCTCGCCACGCAGCGAAAAAGAAGAGAAGAAAAGAGAGCATGTTGTTACAAGTATGTCAACTCAAATAAGATGCCACAAACAATAAACGACATAAAGAACATTGGGGTTACCGCCTTGGAACGGTCAGTGGCACAAAAAATGCCACTGGGGATTTAAACCTGGTTCTAGGGTGCACCAATCTTACACTTGCCCTACCAGGTTCTCATATTAACAAACACGTACAAATTGTCTTGGTGAAATATCATCTCGTTTTTATTTTGTGAGTAGCTGCATGTGTCCCAAGTTCAACACAATCATCCAATGTCAATTTGCCTGCCATATCTGGGCAGTCATCTCGTGTATTCTAAACATATTTAAAAATTGGCGTACAAATGGTAATTCTACAGAAGAAACATCGCGAATTAAAATAAACAGGACATTTTCTTCTTGCTTGTATGACTCCATGGGATCTGGTTTCGGTTAGGTAATTGTTACTTGACAATGCTATCAGTTTCTAATGTTTTATATCTTTGTGTGCTTTTGCATGCAAAGTTGTCCAGTAGAAATGGTGGGTTGAAGCTAATACAACACAACTTGTACATGTTCGTTCAACTGAGAACCTGTTGGGGGCAGTTGTAAGGTTGGTGTAACATAGAACCTGGTTTTAACCTATTTTGCAATTTCTTTGCCACTGACCGTTCCACCAAGGCGGTACCCTGTTAGTTTCTCTTTTTCGTTAATTGTTTGCGTTTTCCTTTTTGAAATTGTTCATTATATGGCAAAAACAATGTACTTTTATACTGAATTAGATGAAAACGGAACTTTGAAAACAACCAAACACGACAAATACGAAAATATTGCAGGCTGGGTTTGATCAAAGCTCTTTTCATGCTCAATATCCCCTACACAATACTGTTCTTGTTCTGAGGCGGGAAGGGCGTTGAACAACATTTAAAAATCCAAATCTTCTTGTGTCTTTATTATAGGACGAACGATAATTGAAGAAAATATGTTGTCACGAAATGCGTACACTTTCATTAAATATAAAATAGAGATTCTTGTTAAATAATAACAAAAATAATCCGATTAAAGATCTATACTCGTTCAATTTATTACTTGTATCTATATCTGTCGTTTTAATTAGCAGTTAAATGATCCGCTTTTACAGCCGAGTCATCAGTAAGTAATGATAACAAGGGTAAGTGAACAACGCGTCAGAAAAGTGCTACATGACGACAGAACACGGCCACTATTTAAATTCAATTAGGGGGGCATAGGAGGGAACACAATCACTACAGTCAATAATGTGACCAGAAAATGGGACACGGTCGCTTGACAAAGTCAATCAAAAGGTCAGAAAAATGACAAAATAAATCAAGAGGCCAGAAGGGTTGACAATATTATTCAACATTGTCAATAGACACCAGAAGATGGGACAAAGTATAGACAAGGTATACAGTCCATCAAGAGGTCAGAAAAGACGAAACAGCGAATCAAGAGGCCAGCAAAGAGAACATAGCCCTTTCACACAGTCTATAAATAGGCCTGGCTTGTAAACAAAGAACTATATTATGACTAAACAAATGAAACAGAGCTAAACATTAAACAAAAAATTTTTTTAGTACTTTTGCTTGACCATGCGTGCGGACACTCAGTTCAACGTCTTGATACACAATTTTAAATTTAAATTTATCAAGTATCTTTCTTTATCCTATGCCACGTCTTTACCCACCATAAAAGCCGCCTATTTCTAGTATCGGCATTAAAAGGGGTAAATTTAAAAACATACATTTCAACTTTTTTTTACGACATATTGATTATGTCATTGTGGACCTGAATTTTGTCCATTTAACATGGTTTTTGACCTCCGTTATGTAAAATTAATACCCAGACCACGTGATAATCAGACCAATATGGCTTCCCAGAAATGACAAATCAAAGCTATTAAATGCTCACTTTGATACTTACCTAACAATATGGACTTGGATGAACCAGAACAGAATATTAAGATGTTAAAACATCATACCGTGTAGTTACTGGATCTAAACTGGCATTCCTGTTCAATTATGGAATCGACTCAATCCAACCTAACCTGCAATTTGTTCTTGTGTGTCGTGTTCGTTTGGGATTTTCTTCTTTTTCAATTATTTTTTTTTATTTTTAATATCATAGTTTATAAACTTCCACAGCTAGGTAAATAACCACAGCTAGGTAAATAAAGTAGGAATCAATTGCATTTGCGAAATGAACAACTGTTAATTCGATTAAAACGAAGCATAACGTCTAATAAAAAGACTTCCCATATCAATGAGTGTAATCAAATAGCTCTTTTAGCACGATACTTATATCTGTGTAAGTATTGAGATAGGCTAAATCTGGTGATAGGCGGCTGGGACAGCAGTGTGCATTCCCATGACTACCAATGATCAGACTATTAATCTGAGCCTGTTATATTTCGATTATTTGTCGTGTTCGTTGGCTTTCAATGTTCCACTTTTATCTATACTCAAAATTCTGAGCTTAAATCAAGTATCAAATTTGCACTGACACAACTATTTTTTTTTTTGGAGATTTTATCAGAATGTCTAGCTGTTGTACCAAAATATTTCGTACCAAAGTACCTCGTAGGAGAAAAATTTTTTGTCGGTAAGTGAATGACCTGTTCAGACTCATTTAACCGACATTTTTCGTTTTTCGTTACGTAAAACATACATCGAGAACGCGTGACAGTTAAACTTTTAGATGCAGAGATCGTAAAAGTATATTTGAAGCTTTTGATGTATACGGTTCTATTATCGGCGGAAATAATGGCTGCAGGCTAGACTGAGCGATACTCGGTTAATTTCGAATCATGCCAGATGGTTATGCATGTGACGAATTTACATTTAGGCATATCACATGTAATTGCAAATGTTATGGGCTTATTTTGTATCATTAATATTAATTCGAGCATTGTCGCTTGGCCAGCCAATCCCATTGTTAATACACATTCGCTTTCCCTTAAAAATTATAGAATGCCAGTATTTTTTCTTTAAAATTTAAAAGCATGCTTTTCCGAAATTTTTAAAGTACATGAAAAAAAGGAACTTTGAAAGCCATCGTGTAACTTTGAAAGCCATCGAACACAACAAATATGAAAATATTGTAGGCTCGGTTTGATTGAGCCTGTGCATGGACAGTAATGGAAATGCATATTACTGCCCACGCCGCCTAGCCACGGGTGGAGCGCAACTCAATATTTTCACCAATAGACAGTACAATTTTTACCATCCCAAAGGATGGTATGCATATGGCGGTGGACATGGAACCTTCAATGCGGTATTTTCAGATTAATACCATTCCATGTTCAGCGGTGTATGGTCCCTAGATAAAAGAATGGGTTTGGCCTAAACGAGAAAACAACGCATTCCAAGACAGAAGTTTCGTTTGTAGGACTACAAACTTGTATCTATGTGTTTTCATCCAGATAGACAATTATTTCAATTCATCCATTCATAACATTCAGATCTATGTATTCATTACAATACTCGAGGCCACTCACTAGGGGTACATCGAAAAAAATGGTCGATGATATCTGACAACAGTAAATCCAACGTTATGCGTTTAACAGAACTGCTGAATGCAAGGAATCCGAGCTTTTAGCATCCGTTCATAACTAATGTATGGTCAATTAAAGGTGTTAAGATTTAAAAATACAAGTTTGACTGAAACGCTAAGTATGCCGACTGGATTGATGTATAACTAGGTTTGCAACAACTTCTAAGGGTTACATGTAAGTGATGACAGTGTTATCAATAATCGAGGTTTTTGTCCGAAAGCCTTTTTATTCCTGGTTTCACAAAACTCTAAAACCATCTGCGATTTGCACAATATATTTCTTGTATAACAAATAAGATATGTTATGAAATCATTTTAAAATTGAAAAATTCAGCTACTAACGTGTTCAGAATAGGGTAAGGTAACACATATAACACATATAAAGCGTCATAACTGCTAAGTCTAATCAGATTTTCTTCAGAAAACTATCGTTTAAAGCAGAATTCACTGAAATAACGTTCCCCACACATTGAGACGTCGAGCTTGCGAAAAATGACATTATTGACGTTAATTGTACCCCATCAAAAAGGCTTCACGGCGCACCTATGCGCAATGCACGCTTTTAGTAAAAGCAGATTATAAATCAAAATCTCCAACATTGCGTTTTTGGTCATCTGAACCATAAAAATTTACAGAGCGCCCCATGCTTAGTGAGAGAATTACTGTTTGGTGTGCAAAATCATCGGGAGGAATCATAGGGCTGTATGTTTTCACCTACAACGTAAACAATGAGCGTTGTCTCTGCAGACAACGCCCGCGCTTCAAAGACTTGGGTGCAACATAAATGAACAGTGGTCCATGCAAGATGGAGCTACGCACCACACGGAGAATGTTGTGCTTGACTATATTTCTGAAAACTCTTGCGAACACGTGCTCTCTAGGAAATACCCCAAGGAGTGTGGCGTTACGTAGCCCGCGCACGTCACACTTGAACCCCCTGGACTTTTTTCTGTATTGCCCGAAGCCAGTAAAGGTTGCAATTTTACTCGGAGATGTTGTAGGAAGATAGTAAAGAACATAAGCAGAAATTAAAAACTTTAGCGTCAGAGTAAGCCACGGAAAGCGACTGAAGGGTCGTAAACTTGAGGTCGATATGTAATGAAATTATTAATAAAAGCAGTTTAAACAATCAAAAATTAAATTTGCTATTTTTTATTGACGTTTAAGATGCATTAAATATGTTTTACGCAAACCACAGATAAGTAAATTATATGTACATGAAGGCATTTGTAAGACGTGCTAGGTGATGTAATTTTGACCCATGATATCAACGTGAAATTGACTGAAATATCGGCTTTTCTTGGTCGAACGCGGGAAAATAAAACCGATGTTTCAGGTGACGTTAGCGGTATAGGTTAATGGCTTGTAGTTTCGAAGCGGCTTAAGTATAAAAAAGTAAGCACAGGTTCAAATCAGGCATAAGATCGATTTTTTGTATGCGAAATTTCATGAGGAACCCGAAAAAAAATTGAGGCGCGTTCCACCTTAAGATGACGTCAGTGACCGTATCAAATTTATTATGCTCCCCGAAGAAATTAGGGGGAGCATGTAGTCGCTGGGTTGTCCGTCCGTCCGTACATCCTGATTCGTGTACGGCCCATAACTTTTTTATTTGAAGTCGGATTTTAAAATTATTTTTACAGAAATGATCACCATTATGAGAGGACGTGTCGCGCGCATAATTTGGGTCGCTACCTTGAAGGTCAAGGTCACAGCATAACCTTGCACTAAATTCATGTCCGGCCCATAACTTTTTTATTTGAAGTCGGATTTTATCATTATTTCACAGAAATGATCATCATAATGAGACGATGTGTCGCGCGCAACATTTGGGTCGCTACCTTGAAGCATGACCATGCACCGAAATCGTATCCGGCCAATAACTTTTTTATTTGAAGTCGGATTTTAAATTTCTTTAATAGAAATGATCACCATAATGAGACGACGTATCGCGGGCAACATTTGGGTCGCTACCTTAAAGGTCACAGCATGACCTTGCACCAAAATCGTGTCCGGCCCATTACTTTTTTTGCAGTGGGATTTTTAAATTATTTCACAGAAATGATCACCATAAGGAGACAACGTGTTGCGCGCAACATTTGGGTCGCTACCTTGAGACCAAGGTCACAGCATGACCTTCACCAAAATTGTGTCCGGCCAATAACTTTTTTATTTGAAGAGGAATTTTTTTTTCACAGAAATGATGACCAAATTGAGACGATGTATCGGGCAACATTTGGGTCGCTACCTTGAAGGTCAATGTCACAGCATGACCTTGCAGCAATGTTGTATCCTGTCTAAAACTATGTTATTTATAGTTGGATTTAAAAAAATTATTCACAGAAATGATCATCATATCGAGGCACGCTTCCTTAAAGGTCAAGGTCACAGCATGACCTTGCACATTTGGGTCGCTACCTTGAAGGTCAAGGTCACAGCATGACCTTGCACTAAATTCATGTCCGGCCCATAACTTTTTATTTGAAGTCGGATTTTATAATTATTTCACAGAAATGATCATCACAATGAGACGATGTGTCGCGCGCAACATTTGGGTCGCTACCTTGAAGCATGACCTTATACCGAAATCGTGTCCGGCCAATAACTTTTTTATTTGAAGTCGGATTTTAAAATTATTTAATAGAAATGATCACCATAATGAGACGACGTATCGCGGGCAACATTTGGGTCTCTACCTTGAAGGTCAAGGTCACAGCATGATCTTGCACCAAAATCGTGTCCGGCCCATTACTTTTTTTGCAGTGGGATTTTTAAATTATTTCACAGAAATGATCACCATATGGAGACAACGTGTTGTGCGCAACATTTGGGTCGCTACCTTGAAGGCCAAGGTCACAGCATGGCCATGCACCAAAATTGTGTCCGGCCAATAACTTTTTTATTTGAAGAGGGATTTTTTTTTCACAGAAATGATGACCAAATTGAGACGATGTATCGGGCAACATTTGGGTCGCTACCTTGAAGGTCAAGGTCACAGCATGACCTTGCAGCAATGTTGTATCCTGTCTAAAACTATGTTATTTATAGTTGGATTTAAAAAATTATTTCACAGAAATGATCACCATATCGAGACACGCTTCCTTAAAGGTCAAGGTCACAGCATGACCTTGAACCTAAATCATGTCCGGTCCATAACTTTGTCATTTATAGTTGGATTTTAAGATTGTCTGATTTCATAGCAATACTTTTTTTCAAAATTCACCTCAGTAGTTCTACAACTTACTGTTTTTGTGACTAAGTACCCGTTCGGGGAGCATCACCCGTCTTTGATGGTTTTTTGTTATATTTTATTTCTATACATTAACTTCTGTACATGGGCAAATTAATATATTTGCCAAAATATGACAGTTTATAAGTGTTAACTTACTTTTGGGACACCTTGATTAGGCAATTTACACTAGTGCACATTTTCAATGGTATACTTCTCAGCTGCACGCACTTCGATCATGACAACACTTACATAATACGAGATGTTGCAGATAAACTTTGCACATATATAAACAAAGTATTTTTTCTCCTTGAATGTAGGCTAAACGTTGTTAATCGCGACGCGATTTATCAGAATCATCGCGAGACAAGTCAATTATTAAATATTTAAATATATTTAAAGTGTTATGTTTAGTTTTTTGCATTTGCAGAGATCCGAAATTTGTACGATTAAGTGAGTAGTTTGATCTCGGGAATCGACCTTTTTGTGTATAAAGAACAGATCACGGAATTCTGACAATCCTTGTGCGGGTAACTACTTAGTAAATCGGCCCTTTCGTGTGGAAAACAGCTCACACTTGGACAATATTAAACACCAGAAATAACCAAATACTTGACTTTTTCACTGCGCATGTCTCTTCTTCAGTAGACAAAACATTTATTAATAACGAAAGATTTCATTTTATGGAAATTCATCTCGCTATTGTAATTTCGTATGTAAGGTGTGTATTTACGAAGCCGATACACGGCCAAACACGAAGAAGTTCAGTTGTTTGTAGGGTATCGTAATTTGTAATTGATACGTTCCAAAATAACCTTATTTCACAAGATCACGATGTAAGGCGAGCATTTTTACATCGACTATGTACAGCTCTACGCTCGTGGTAAAACGGAGTCAAGTTTTTATCGTAGCTACATAAATAGAATATAACTTAACCTAATTTGATCCGATATTGATATTTTCATTAAATACGATTCAAGCGTTATACTTCATTCGTCGATTTAATGTTTATAAATTGAAAACGGATAAACGCTTGATTTGAAATGTGTTAATTGGTGTGAATTAACTGTGTTACAAGCCTGGTATTTCTACTTTCATTTTGATGTTTGATGTAAATAATGGGAGTTTCCAGTACAAGTGCACTAACCTTTTCAGCGTTCATATCCTTAACTGGAGCTTTAAAAGATCCAAACAGCGTCTGCTCAAATTCGTCAATATGTGACCCTTATGTTTACAGTGTTTCTTTTCAAGGGTTAATTAGCTTACTGACTGACTGTATTTTAGGAATCTACCAAAATTCATCTCTGTCGTGTTATGTGTACTGCATAATATTTCTATTCCTTGGCTACCAGCTCTTTAACTTACTATTTAAACCATTAAACCGCGTGAAAATATTAGGAGACCTGGGCTATCTTTCGGATGGCACATTCTCTATGAAAGAGATTGCAAATAACGTGAGAAGACGTAGAGTGGTTGGCGACATACCTCCGGTATATCCAAACGGTTGGTTCGGTGTTGTGGAGAGCTGGCAACTTAAGCGTGGACAATCTCTCAACATATCAATATTAGGTTAGTTAATGTACATTAGTCAGCAGCCTTATCATGAAAACTTAAAGCCGCATTTCGCTTTTGTAAATGTATATAATATTTATAACTAGAGTATGGCACTTATAAGTAAGTTCGACATTGTTTATATCTTTGCAAGGCATTTAAACCTTTAAATATGTGTTTTCGTGGTGAAATGTCCTGCACTCCGTCTTACAAGTCGCATTTACGTTTTTAAACGAGTACCAGCATATCGAGATAAAGTTGAAGATTTCAACGTTTATATCATCCTGCCATGCCTCCTGCGAGAAGCATTTCATTGGTGTTGACAGTTTTCGATACAGAGAATATGGGTTCAATACCCTTATTTTGTTTGTTGGAAGAGTTTTTACTAGGATCATCTAATGAGAATATTATCTTTAACTACATATTTTAACGGCAAAGCAAATTGGTCGGCTTAACACGCTTCGTTTTCTGTTTCGAGAGTCGTACATTTCGGTCTGCCGAATTTTTGTGAGAGGTGGTTCTCTAGGATAGGTACACATTCAAACAAGAAAAAACGTCGCCACGCGCCGAAAACCAGGTTTTCATTTAATACTTATACTTTTATAAAGAAAATATCTGGTTGATAACTGTTAAAACCGACAGAAAGAAAGTTAAGTTTGGTGTCAAAAACAAACTCAAGTTATTCAGCAGAAACTAAATTTCTAATTTTAGCAGCAGTGACCTTGAGCTATATCACAGACACCAGGGTAGCAATCCTAAGCTGCATCTTGATATAAGATACCAACACTAAGTTTGGGGTCAATAGGCTAAAGCAAACTCAAGTTATTGAGCAGAAACTGAATTTCTATTTTTAGCAACAGTGACCTTGAGCTTTGTCACAGACACCTTGATAGCAATCCCAAGCTGCATCTTGATATAAAATACTAACACTAGGTTTGGCGTCAATAGGCCAAAGCAAAGTCAAGTTATTGAGGGGTAACTGAGTTTCTATTTTAGCAACAGTGACCTTGACCTTGCTTACAGACACCTGGGTGGGAATCCCAAGTGGCCTTTTGATATCAGCTACTCATATACCAAGTTTGGTACCAATAGCCAAAGCAAACTCAAGTTATTGAGGGGAAACTGAATATCAATTTTTTAGCAACAGTGACCTTGACCTTTATCACAGACACCTGGGTATCAATCCCAAGCTGCCTCTTGATATAAGCTACCCACAAACCAAGCTAAGAGTCAACAGGCAATTTGGCATCTACAGATAACATTCACAAAATACTTAACAAAAATCTAAGTAAAAAAGGGGCATTACTTTGGCAAAACACAGTAAGGGGTTATGAAACTTGTCCTGAACATTGGTACTGTGAAGTCAAACAATGATGTTAAGTTTCAAAGCTATACCTTGAATGGTAAGTGAGAAAAAGACAACTTTCACAAATAAATTAACAAAATTTCTAAGTAAAAAAGGGGCATAACTTTGTCAAAATACAGTCAGGGATTATGAAACTTGTCCTGATAATTGGTATTTTGAAGTCAGACAACTATGTCAAGTTTCAAAGTTGTACCTTTAACGGTTACTGAGAAAAACACAACTTTCACAAAAAATTAACAAATATCTAAGTGAAAAGGGGGCATAACTTTGTTAAATTACAGTCAGGGATTATGAAACTTGTCCTGATAATTGGTATTGTGATGTCAGACAACTATGTTAAGTTTCAAAGTTGTACCTTAAACGGTTACTGAGAAAAACACAACTTTCACAAAAAACTTAACAAAAATTCTAAGTGAAAAAGGGACATTACTTTGTCAAAAATACAATCAGGGATTATGAAACTTGTCCTGATAATTGGTATTGTGATGTCAGACAACTATGTTAAGTTTCAAAGATGTACCTTAAAAACACAACTTCAACAAAAAACTTAACAAAATTTCTAAGTGAAAAAGGGGCATAACTTTGTCAAAATATAATCAGGGATTATGAAACTTGTCCTGATAATTGGTTTTGTGATGTCAGACAACTATGTTAAGTTTCAAAGTTGTACCTTGAATGGTTACTAAGAAAAACGCAACTTTCACCAAAAACTTAACAAAATGTCGACGCCCGTCCGCCCGCTCGCCCGCCCGCCCGCCCGCCCGCCCAACGACATACCCCAATCTAATAACCAGGATTTTTCTAAAGAAAACCTGGTTAAAAATACAAATTGGATTTATGCGTTCTCTTTGTAAGCACGGATAACCCTCTTCTTAATTTTGCGGTTGGAAACATTATAATGAAGCGTTTCATCGGAATAAGGTTGAGGTTCGGACACACTCATCAGACTGATGTGGCAATGTGGAACCACTCGGCCTGCTAGCCAACACCTGAACATAATAAACACCAGACCATGCAAACGCTCGAGGAATACAAGTTTATTTTTCCATTGGAGACAACCGCATGGTGTTGCTAATTTTATGTATTTCTTTCGAAAACAATACGAGTTATTATTCGTTCTTTTTACATGAAAACATGCAGAAAATTGAAAATAACAAAAGACAAAACAACACATTAAGCAATGTTAAGAGCTCTAAATCTCCTTTTTCATTTCACAAATATCACAAATGGAAAAGGTTTACAACTTGTGAATAAACTCAATAAAAACTGCAAGTTAAAGTATAAAAACATTTCAAGAAGTTATATGTGATATTTATTCTCAGATCATCATGTCGATTTGCTCAAGTTTAAAAGACTGCACTCCCGTGCATAAACAAATAAAGTTTTAACGCATATATTAGCATTTAAGTACCAATGTGAACTGTGCCTAAATATAGTTCAGGATAGCAATGGCTGAACTCCTACAAAAAATAACACAAAGAAAATTTTCAAATAATTTGTGATTCAGGACAGCAGCTGGTTGTGTTCCGAGATGACAAAGGCGTCGCGCATATTCTTGACGCATACTGTCCGCATATGGGGGCCAATCTAGCGGTAGGTGGCCGCGTTGTTAATGATTGTATACAGTGTCCCTTCCACGGCTGGATGTTTCGAGGATATGATGGCAAGTGTGTTGCAATTCCATATGCCAATAAAGGTAAGCAATATTTTTTTACACATTGCGTCAACGGAATCGTGCATGCGTCAAAAACGACTTTCGCTCAACCCTCAGGGAATCGTCACATAACTTTTTTCTAATCCTCTGAATCTATGCTATAATAGTAGACAAGGGATTTTGCTTACTGATTCCCTATATAAATCCATTTGGACACGGGTCTGCAACACCAATCACCACGAGTAAATCACTTTTTCTTCATGTTTTGTGCCAAAATCCTTGGTTCAGTTTGAAAGACTGAACAAAAATGATTCTCTCACCAACAATGGTCTTTCGCAAAGTGTTCTGTAGTTTGCAGTTTAAACATTTTTTTATTTAACACTAAATTGCTGAACTTCAGCCATCATTGTTTTGCATCAGTGGTGATGTCTGATTGGCTAAAAAGGTTATAGACTTTTTATAAGCCAATCAGATTACTTGTTTCTTTACACACCTCCAACTTGCACAATGGCTGCCAGTGGATGTTAGTTTATCAAAAAAGAAAAAATTGTTTATGCTGCGAGCTACAGAACATTCAGCAAAAGACCGTTGGTGATGAATCATTTTTGTCACTCTTTCAAACTGAACCAAGTATTTTGGCACAAAGCATGTGGAAAAAGTGATTTACTCGTGGTGATCGGTGTTGCAGACCCGTGTCCAAATGGATTTATATAGGGAAATAAGTAATAAAAATCCCTTGTCTACTATTATAACCTAGATTCAAAGGATTAGAAAATAAAGTTATGTGCCGATTCCCTGTGGCAACCTGGTTCCATGGGGGGATGGAGAGAGAGAGAGAGAGAGAGCAGTAATTTGCATTTCCGTTACTGTCCACGCAGGGCATGAAATATTGCCTTAACTGCCAAGATTGATGGCCTTCAATGGAAGCCCGTGACGTTTGAAATTATAGTTTGTTCAGTGGAACTGCAGTATGTATTCAATCTGTTGCGACATTTACTTCTATACATCAGTATTTATTATTAAATATATACCCAATAAATGAACAATTGATTTACCAAATAGTTTCAATAACAATTCTCTATATTTGCAGTCCCTGAAGTTGCTAAGGTGAAGTCATGGACAAGCGTTGAGATTAATGGTTGGATATTTATCTGGCACCATGCAGAGGGGATCGAACCTACCTGGAAAATCCCCGAAATAGAAGAGATTACTAGCGGACTGTTTAAATATAGTGGTCGAACTGAACACCACATCAACGCTCATATAGAGGTAAATCTTGTTCAGAAGTGATGCTCATTACAATTCAACCTGTCGTTAGCAGCCACCCAAGGGAGTGACAAAAAGTGACTGCTCTACATAGGCGGCTGTTAAAGACAGTAAAAACTTAGAACAAAATGTCAGTTTAGGTCCTATTCAAAATGGCTCTTTAAGACAGGTGGTTGCTATTCGCAGGTGGCTGCTAAGGCAGATTTCACTGTAATCGTTTTCAAGAGATATTTCTTTTTAAGTGTCATAGTAGAGTTGTTGGTACCTTTGGTGATGAATATCAGTCTGGGCGTTTTCAGAGCGACATTTTGCGTTTCTGCGTCAAATTGGAAGAGTATTTTTTATCACGTTTACCATTATCTATTTCATAACCAACCACTTGAGAACATTTTTATGTACTCTTTCTGTTTAGCCGAAGTCCTACAATGACAGGGAACTGACAAAATATTTCAAGACTTTAATATAGCATAGCATAAGGAAGTGTGAAAAGAATACTAAAGTACAAATTAAAGCTTTATTTCATATTGGAAAGTAAATTCATGATAAACAAATGAAGGGAAAATAATAACGCAATCGATTGAAGATCTACTGAAGTTGATTTAAGATCTTCCGAAGTTGAAAATCTGTAAGCAGTTGACTGGACATCTACTGAAGTTGATTTTGAAACTGATTTTTGTAATCCATGCTCTCTTTTCCTCTCTACTTTTTGGCTGTGTGGGGAGGCTGTGTATGCTGGATGTGGCCATTCCTGATATGCATATTTCATTTTTTTAAGATCTTCCGCAGTTGAAAATCTGTTAGCAGTTGATTAGAGATCTATTGCAGATGTTTAAAGGTCTATTATGCTGCAAATATTTCATATTTTTGCATTTCAGTTATTTTACTTCAAGTTTGATGGAAACAACTTATTTTCATCTTTATGATCTCGCAAGCTCTTTGACACTTTGTTAATTTAATCAATGTGATATGATGATTGTAAATGCCACAACAAGCACTGGGCATCTTAATTGTATTATCTGCATATCTAATCATAATCTTAATGAACCCCTCGGGTTCTCACTTTCGTTAATTGTTTGTGGCATCCATTTTGAAACTGATTATTGTAAAACCATGCTCTATTTTCCTCTCTACCTTTTGGCTGTGTGGGGAGGCTGTGTCTGCTGGATGTGGCCATTCCTGATATGCATATTTCACTTTTTTGACCAGCTAGAAATATCTTTGTCTCTTTGTGATTAAGAGACTGGACTATTAAGTTATAGATGTCAAAACTTTTGACAACTAATTGTTATGTCTATCTGAAACCATAATGTGTTTCCATAGCAATTAATATTATATAACTATGTTTAAGGTAATTCATACTTCCAGATAGTACAGTTGTACTATTGATGAGCTGTGAAAATTAAATTATCATTTTTTCAACAATTTCCAAACAAACTGTTATTATATTGTTACAAACAGATGAATATTGATAATAACAGGAGACAATTGTTGAAAAAAAAATGAATTTTGTTAGAAAAGTAATAAAATGTGGTACCTGCTATGTTGTCTATTCCGGGTGTCAAAATAAAGCACTTTCCGCTCAAATATATTAAAAATAATTAATTACAATATCCAGTTCAATGTTACATCTAGGGTCAACCAGTGTTACTTTTTCAAAATAACTTGAAAATATTGCTCTTATAAATCAAAATCCAAACATATCACCCTTTGTCCCATGAGGTCACTCACCCATGCAAAAAGCATGCAAATCATGCCCACTTGTGTTTACCTGTAGGACAGTTTAATCTCCGCAAGTATAACAATCAAATCTTATGTGATGGTATTTGTGCAGTGTTTTGAAATTCATTATAGTCAATGTTTAAAAAGTTATTTTGAAAAAGTAACACTGGTTGACCCTAGAGGGAACATGGAACTGGATATTGTAATTAATCGTTTTGGATGTATTTGAGTGGAAAATGCTTTATTTTGACACCCGGATTAGACAACATAGCAGGTACCACATTTTATTACTATTCTAACAAAATTCATTTTTTTAAACAATTGTCTCCTGTTACTATCAAAAATTCCGCTTCTTAATAGATCTATTGCAGTTGACTGAATATCTAATTATGTTTTTTTTTAAATATGGAAGTATTGGATAAAAACAACAATTTTGACTATGCACGTGAAGACCGGATTTGAGATCAAATAATTATTGTATATTTAATCTCTTTTACTTGAAACAATGCCTTCTAATCCGATATTTAATTCATTATTATGTACAGTAAAATATTGTTTCCCACTTACCCCCTAGGAAATCCCAGAGAATGGTGCCGATGCCGCTCATCTTAAGCAGGTGCATAGACCATTCCTTGCTGCCGGGAGAAATCTTGTATATATGTGGACCAAATACCTGACCTGGGGGCAACATATCTGGGAAGCCACCTGGTGTCAGATGCCAAGTCCTGAGGAGCACGTGGGTTGTATGAAAGTCATTCACGATCTCACCCTCTTCGGTGTTAGCTTCCCGTCTCTCTTCCGGTTTAAAATCAACGCTTTTCAGGTGATTTTTCTTTTCCAGTTTTCTCAGGTATATTGTGGATTTTAGTGAAGGCGCGCAGCTTTAAGCATTGTTTTGCCTTGGCGAGTTTAGTTGCACAACAGTGAAATTTAAGAAACGATTCAATTAATAAAATCCAAAAAGTAAACAAGTATATTCATTATTCTATTTATAGAAAAGAAAAAACATTAGCAAAGCCCTATTTATTTAAGAAAAGGTCACCAGAAAAAAATTCAATTATTCTATTTATAGAAAAAAAAACGTTAGCAAAAGAAAATGTCACCAGAACAAAATTAGGGTATACACAGAATAAACACATCGTTTTTGTTTTGATAGATTGGGACCGTTATTAGTCCATATCGAATTTACTATCAAATAAAAAGTTTTATGAAAATTCGTTTACCTATTGACATTGTTGTTTAGCGCACAAAAGTTTTCTTTGTCCGAAAAGTGCTAAAGTTTCTCCAGATCTTCAAATATATATGAAATCCGAAATGCCACGTTCGTCAAAAAAATCAGTAATAATTTAGAACTGCAGCATTTTTTTATTTTAGCTGGGACCTGGTGCAGTTATAATCAGAATCGAAGGACGATTTTTCAGGGTTGTATTACTTCACAACATAACACCTGTAGAGCCGCTTGTTCAGAAGGTAGTCCACAACATTTATGTGCACTGGGCGGTTCCTAACATTCTCGCCAAGGCGTTCTTGTTTGGGGATGCCATACAGGTAGCCTCTATAACTGATTATGGATTAATAGACAGTCATGTGATACACGATACTCTGTTTAACAACCAAGAAGGAACTTTTGGCAGATACATGTACGATCGAATATATATATATATTTACAGTGATCAAATACTCACCAAAATAAGATCGCGATATAAAATATAGAATTTTGTTGATAACCTTTATTAAAATTAGCTTGTCTGTCACGTGAATGTCTAATTATCCATAACGTACTATAAGAATAAGGACATAATTATCAACAGCAACATTACTGCATTATATACATGGTTTAGATGGTTTTATCATTGTTATACGCCCGTTTGAAAAACGGGACGTATTATGGGAACACCTGCGGCGGGCGGGCGGCGGCGTCCACAGGGTTTCCGCTCTCTAAGTCAAAGAGTTTTCATCCGATCTTTGTCAAACTTGGAGAATATGTTGGTGGGCATAATATCTCGACCAAGTTCTATAACCAGCCAAATTCCCCCAGGAACTCCTGAATTATGGCCCTTGAATTGTCCAAAATTACTGTTTCTGCTCTCTAAGTCAAAGAGTTTTCATCCGGTTTTTATCAAACTTGGTGAATATGTTGGTGGGCATAATATCTCGACCAAGTTCTATAACCAGCATCCCCCCAGGCACTCCTGAATTATGGCCCTTGAATTGTCCAAAATTACTGTTTCCGCTCTATAAGTCAAAGAGTTTTCATCCGGTCTTTATCAAACTTGGTGAATATGTCGGTGGGCATAATATCTCGACCAAGTTCTATAACCAGCCAAATTCCCCCAGGCACTCCTGAATTATGGCCCTTGAATTGTCCAAAATTACTGTTTCTGCTCTCTATGTCAAAGAGTTTTCATCCGGTCTTTATCAAACTTAGTGAATATGTCGGTGGGCATAATATCTCGACCAGGTTCTATAACCTGCTAAATCCCCCCAGGCACTCCTGAATTATGGCCCTTGAATTGTCCAGAAACTGAATTAGCGGTATCTGCTCTCCAAGTCGAATAATTTTCATCGGATCGTTACGCAACTTTGATGATCAGCATTTTGACGGGCGTATTTTGTGTCAGTTTGGCACTCTTGTTTTTGTATTATTTTCGCAATCATATTTTAATTGGTATTACAAAACGGCTTTGTTTTTGCATAGATGTACCGAAAGTTTTGTATAGTGTATTGTTATTTTTCTTTAAACTACTGTATATATTAGTATATATTCTGCTTCCCATGTTTGGAAAGGATGTGGTTCTCTTTACAGTAGTAAAATTAATATCGAGTTGCGCTTAACCCGGGGCTATGCTGCATTGGCTGTAATAAGCATTTCCATCACTGCTAATGAACAGGATTAATGAAACCGAACCTCGACCATTTTCATATTTTTCGTTGGCTTTGAATATTCCCTTTGATCTATTTAATATTTCCTGCGGCAATCACTCATTTTCAACCAGAGCCCAAGATCATAAAACTAAGTGTCAGTCCTGTCTCAAATCTCGAGCGACCAGTCGCCATTTCAGCCAATCAGATTCCAGAGATTTGAGATTGGTCTCCAGATTTTGTTTTATGATTTTGGGCACAGCTATTCATATTGCTTCAGGTTGAGCGTGACGTATCAATTTGGAACAACAAGAAGTTTCAAGCAAGACCAGTATTTACCAAGTCGACGGAAGACAGTCTTGTGGCTCGGCACCGGCGGTGGTACTCGCAGTTCTACTCGGAGCACAGCCCAAAGCTTAATTTTCAGAAGGACACATACGACTGGTAGAACAACCACCGATGCAGACTGATTTTTAAGGCCCTTCAAATACTTACACATTATGAGAAAACAAGTTTTATTTACTCTGTGATAAATGTGTTCACTGATCAAATTACACGGTCCGGAAAAGATCGAACGGTTTACTACTTGCTGTATGAATGATTCTATGGCTAAATGGCGAATAGTATAGGTCCTGATCAGACTGCACAGATGATCTGGGTTTACACTGGTCGGATGGGCCATAAGCATGATTTTATGACGCGAGAGCTTAAAACATTAGACATTTACGAAAGGAAACAAACTTAAAGCATGAGGTTGTTTACTAAGATATTTGTTTTAAAAAATACTCATTATTTTTTTATTTGTTTATAATTAAGTATTTAACTAAGGGAATATCTTGAAATAAATACAAATAAAAACAAGTGATAAGCAGATCTCTTAGAATTTATTTATTTATTACATAATAAGCGATAATGAATATTTTAGACTATGTATAAAAATGATCAAGGGATCTTCTAAATAAACACGATCTCTTTAAATAAATATAAGTGAGAGGGAGATAACTCCAAAATAAACAAGATCAATCGCGTCTTGAAATCTACATGTAAATTTTGACACCGGATATAAGTGATACGGGGACTCTTGGAATAAATATGGTCTCGGGGGGATAGATATAATATATATGGGACCATTTTAAATAAATATATGTGATATGTGGTACGGCCTCTGTCTTGGATTCCTAGCTGTTCTACAAAGGCATGGAAAATCGCTTATCAATGAATTGTTGTTTTTTTTTCTGAAAGCGAACCCAGTATGTTACTATGTGCACATCATTTACTGTGATTCCGGATTTGGATCAATGTTACCTGCTTTAATCGAGTACCGTTCGTTGCCCTGTTTGTGTTTATGTTTCTCATTCCGAACCTCTCTTCAAGACTTGTATTGCCACAGCAAGAGGTTAGGTCCCCTTGCTTGAGATCGATTTCAAATAAAAGTTGTTGCTTCAAGGTCAGGCTTTAATCTTGACCTTCAAGGTAGCGACCCAAATGTTGCGTGAAAAACGTCGTCTCATTATGGTGATCATTTCTGTGAAATAATTTTAAAATCCGACTTCAAATAAAAGTTTTGGGCCTGACATAACTTTAGTGCAAGGTCATGCTGTGACCTTAACCTTCAAGGTAGCGACCCAAGTGTTGCGCGCGTGACATGTTGGCTCATTATGGTGATCATTTTTATGAAATAATTTTAAAATCCGACTTCAAATAAAAAAGTTATGGGCCGGACACGATTTTGGTGCAAGGTCATGCTGTGACCTTGACCTTCAAGGTTGCGACCCAAATGTTGCGCGTTACACGTCGTCTCATTATGGTGATCATTTCTATGAAATGATTTTAAAATCCGACTTCAAATAAAAAATGTTATGGGCCGGGACACGATTTTGGTTCAAGATCATGCTGTGAATTTGACCTTAAGGTAGCGGCCCAAATGTTGTTCGCGACACGTTGGCTCATTGTGGTGATCATTTCTGTGAAATAATTTTAAAATCCGACTACAAATAAAAAAGTTATGGGCCGGACACGATGTTGCTTCAAGGTCATGCTGTGACCTTGACCATGCTGTGACCTTGACCTTCAAGGTAGCGACCAAAAGGTTGCGCGCGACACGTCATCTCATTATGGTGATCAATTCTGTGAAATAATTTTAAAATCCGACTTCAAATAAAAAAATTATGGGCCGGACATGAATTTGGACGTACGGACGGATTGACGGACAACCCGGCGACTATATGCTCCCCCGAACTTCTTCGGGGAGCATAATAAAAATGCCGAAACACTTAAAAATAAATAACTGGTAGAAACTATATCCCTAGCCGGGTCTTGTCAATTTTCATACTTCCGATTTTCGTCACACCGAAAGCAGGGAACACAGTTTTACCTAACACTACCACAGACTAGCTGCCGAGCACAGAATCACCAAGGTTGCTTTTATGTTGTCTTTAAGCGCTATTTACTAGCCGGCTATCATGTTACAATTTCTAGGCATTACACACTTTACTTTGAAACCTTTTTAAATGAAATTTAATGATATTATATTTAATAATATGTAAACTAGATCATGGTCATTGAATAATGGTCTTTGGGGTATAATGTCTGAAAACGAGGTTTCAAATTGAATTTCTTTTTACTGACGTCTGTCATACAGAAAAATCACTTGGTAAGTTTCCCATAACTTTGCCACCTTCTTGAAACAAATGCCTGGCACTCTTTTCCCAAAATGACGTGGTTCTAAGCAGCTGTGTTAGTAATAAAAAGTCTCCCCGTACATATAGTCAGTACTGTTATCAGTAAAATAACCCGTTACCGATGTCATTCAGTGATGGCTTGGTATATCAGGGCTATCCGATCAACCGTTTTGGGGGTTGTCCCGGCTAACTCAGTTGGTTGCGTCGACGGAATTGCCGGGCAAGGCGCTGTCGCCGTGACGATGCGGGTTTTTCTCCCAGCTAGAGGCACTATAATTGGCAATGTACTTGCATTTAGTACTGTTACATTATCAGTCAATTCACTAACGCTCAAAGGAATCCTTTTTCAATAATCTTTATTAGAAAACAGGTAAACTAAGTTGTTTGCCACAATACTCACTGTTACATCATCTGCAATGTTTTCCTGCTTTTTAACTTTGCTGGATTCTGCAGCCTTCATTAGCATTCTATATTCTTGTAGTTTTTCTCTTCCTTTCCGTCTGATAATTGCATTCCTCCATTTAAACTGCCTTGTTATGTTTTAAAATCTTTTCTCTGGTCTCGGTAAAATCATCGAGTACTCGCCCATTTTGCTTTGCAATGCCATTAGCTTCTTATGTTTTATATGTTTGTGTGCTTTTGAATGCAACATTGTTCAGCTGATGGGTGAATTGGAGTCATTTCACCAAGACAACTTGTTTGTTGATATGAGAACTTGTTGGGGCAAGTGTGAGGTTGGTGCACCCTAGAACCTGGTTTAAACCCCCAGTGGCAAATTGTTTTGCCACTGACCGTTCCAAGGCGGTAACCCCTTTCGTAATTGTTTGTGACATCTATTTTGAAACTGATTATTGCAATACCATGTTCTCTTTACCTCTTTACTTTTTGGCTGCTGTGTGGAGAGGCTGTGTCTGCTGAATGTGGCCATTCCTGATATGCATATTTCACATTTCAGCCAATCAGATGCTTGAGATTTGAGACTGATTTCTAATCTCAGCTTTATAACCTTCAGTCCTCCTCTGCCTCTCTCACCAATGGTTTAAGCTGTTCAAATAAGTTAGTGTGCCAGATTCACCATCTTTACTCCATGACCCTTCACAGTATTGTCCTTCCCTTGAAAAACTTCTTTCCTATCTCGCATACAGATTAGGCACTGGCTTCAGCAAAATGTACAAGAGATTGCAAGGCAGAAAAGACATTTATCAGTTTTCATAAGAGGCACGCCACGGGAAAAGGTACCTTCGGGTCATTTTTGTGTCATTTTTGTTGTTACTATATTTAAAAAGAACTTTCGAATTTCTATTATTTTCTTATAACAAAACAGTGATTTTGTTACACATTTTGACAATAAAATGGAATTTTTACCGCGTACTGCATAATAATTAATGTCGTCTGCTCAACTTTATGACGTCGTTTCAAGGATTGACGTCAACTGCCCGAAGGTACCTTTTCCCGTGGCGTGCCTCATAACTTGCACTCACAGTTACATCAATGTGATCATAGTTTTCTACAGTGTAAGGTAATGTTGTTTTCCAGTGCTCTAATAAAAAAGAATTAAATTTGTAACTATTTTTACAGGAGTATGTTTATTGTGAATGAAATAATATGTAGAATTTTTGTATTAACATTTTGTATTAACAACTGAAGAAGACCAATGGCCAAAAAGTCATAATAAAGATTTATTGTTCAAAAAATAGTTATATATTTATTTTCCCTGCCAGGAAAATTTAAAGAAGAATTGAATTTCATCTCTGTTCAAGTACTGTCAGATAGTTGTCGCAGACACACTTAAATAACTACTTTGAAAACCCGCTTCCTCCTTTAGCAATTTTATCAATTATAATTTAAAGTATTTCAAAGTATTCAGAGTATCCTCTGCTGACTTTGTTACAAATTCTTTAAGTTCATGGGTCATGCAATTATCCTCCACATCGCGAGCATGACATTTTTGTTCAAATTTGGAAGAATCATTAGTATAGTTTCATCTTTCTAAGAAACAACTGCACTAAATTTTCTGTGACCAAGAGGTAGACGTTGAAGATTGTTTCATCGATTTCTAATTATCGCAGTAGCTTGTTCGAGCCGTGTGGCAGCCATAAAAAGTCTCCCCGTACATTTAATCAGTGCTGTTACCAGGTATATAGTTCTTTGAAGGCTGTTGAGCACGATGCAAATATTTGGGCAAATTTGAAAAAGATGAAAAGGGAAACTTGAAAGCCACCGAACACGAAAAAATGAAAATGTTTGATTTAGCCCGTTTATAGGCAGTAATGTGAATGCATTTATCTGCCCACTCAGAAGCTCTATTTGTTTCTTTTATACCTG
The DNA here is from genome assembly GCA_038501625.1 of Corbicula japonica. Lineage (NCBI taxonomy): Eukaryota > Metazoa > Mollusca > Bivalvia > Venerida > Cyrenidae > Corbicula > Corbicula japonica. Next base: position 1,344,017 of record JAZAYU010000088.1, read on the forward strand.
TCATCGTGTTCTTGCTAATTTGACTCCAGGGGCTCTGGTCTTGGTCTCGGTAAGATCATTGTGTACTCGCCCCTTTGGCTTTGCAATGCTATAAGCTTCTTATGCACGCAACATTGTTAAGCTGATGGGTGAGGTGGAGTTATTTCACCGAGACAACTAGTACTTGTTTGTTGATATGAGAACCTGTTGGAGCAAGTGTGAAGTTGGTGCTACCTAGATCCTGGTTTAAACCCCCAGTGGCAATTTGTTTTGCCACTGACCGTTCCTAGGCGGTAACCCCAATGGTTCTTTTTTCGTTAATTGTTAGTGGCGTCTTTTTTGAATTGCAATACTTATAACAACATGCTCTGTTTTCCTCTCTTCTTTTTCGCTGTGTGGGGAGGCTGTGTTTTGTGAGTGTGGCGATTCCTGATAAGCATATTTCACATTTTACAAGTTATACAAGTCTTTTCTTACTGAATATGGTGTCGGAACAAAACCATCTATTCGGATATATCTGATACGATGAGTATTACAGCCCATTAGCGACAACCGTCACAAAATTAAATGCAAATAGTTAGACAGAGTTAATGCTCTTGTTGACTGCATACATATTTTGTGGTCGCAATATTGCGATGACAATCGTGACACATTTCATCGCGCTATATATTCTTTAAAAGAATGTGCAATCAGACCAAAACTGTCTGATTTTCTAAATTTTTATATAGTTGATGCTTGAAATATTTTATTACATAAATATTTTGGCTTTAAAAAGTGTAGGGAAACATTTGCAAATGAGCTTTTTCTCGGAAACCCTTATCGAAGTTTACTAATTTTGGTCTAGTTAACGTAAAATATTCTTCTTTAACTTAAACACACCGTCACCATCGTTGAATCCGCATTTTTGTAACAAATACAATGTTTATACTGTTTTGTACACTAATCAGAAGCTGGTAAACTTCCTATCGCAGCGCACTTCTGGAACTGTACCCCCTACCAGGTAGGTGTTGTTGTTGTTTTTTCCATTTGGGAAAAAGGAAAGTACTCACGTGACGGTGTCTAGACTGAATGGAGTGGTTTTTTGTAACTCATTAAAATATTTAATTAAATGACTGTTACCGATATTTTCTCCACATAATTTTTATTTTATGTGACAGGAAATTTATTGGCTAAAATCTTATCAAAGTAGCTCAAAATTAAAGTTGTTATGAACGAAGAAAGATTTTATTATGACACACTGATATTTTAAGAGTAAAATACCCCAGTGATTTAGACCACCCGGATTGGATTTAATGGAAAATAAACAGGTAGGCCCCCGTTCAGTGGTCATGTATCCACGCTGCAGCAAACTAATAAAAAAAACTCGAATGTGTGTTGCGACTTAGCTGAAACTGAACAATGCTTTCAACTTATTGTAAGCATTTGGATAAACAACAACCATTTAAAACAAGAATTCGACAGTCTCCCATCGGAAATTGAACAGATACTGAACTTGGTGAAAACTGTTCATGGTCTGAACCAGCTGTATGGTTGGAACCCTCAATATACTCCAGGTTTTTTTCTGGAAGACCAAGAATGCTCTGGTCAACAACTGCTGGGATGCTTGCTTAGACATCACTGCACATGATGTTCAGATACACCTGGATCGTGGAGGTTAGGCATTTCAGCCTGCCGGTATTGTATAGGATCACAAGTGTGGGGGAGACACTGGTGGCGACCTGTGGACAACGGATCATAGGGGATCCCAAGTGTGGGGGAAACACTGGTGGCGGCCTGCGGAGCATGGATCATAGGGGATCCCAAGTGTGGGGGAGACACTGGTGGCGGCCTGTGGACCATGGATCATAGGGGATCCCAAGTGTGGGGGAGACACTGGTGGCGGCCTGTGGACCATGGATCATAGTGGATCCCAAGTGTGGGGGAGACTGTGGTGGCGGCCTATGGACCATGAATCATAGGGGATCCGAAGTTTGGGGGAGACACTGGTGGCGGCCTTTGGACCATGGATCAGGGGATCCCAAGTGTGGGGGAGACACTGGTGGCGGCCTGTGGACCTTGGATCATAGGGCATGAATCATAGGGGATCCCAAGTGTGGGGGGACACTGGTGGCGGCCTGTAGACCATGGATCATAGGGGATCCCTAGTGTGGGGAGACACTGGTGGCGGCCTGTGGGCCATGGATCATAGGGGATCCCAAATGTGGGGGAGACACTGGTGGCGGCGGAGCATGGATCATAGGGGATCCCAAATGTGGGGGAGACACTGGTGGCGGCGGAGCATGGATCATAGGGGATCCCAAGGCATCAGGGGAGAAAATATTAATTCAAATATCATTCATCCCTGGGCGACTTGTTCACTTGAGCTTACACATGGTCCGTCTAGATGGAGAGAGATCGGAGGAAAGACTAGAAGGTGTTATGGAAATTACTGAAGATTTAATATATTACATTGAAAGTTGCAATTGAATATTCTTTAAATGTTGTAATGTATGAAGTAGTTAATACATTTCTTAATTACAGCTTATTATGGACAGATTAAAAAATCTCAAACTGTAGAGAATCTGGGACATTTTGCAAAAAGATTTGTGATAGATCGAAGGAATGTTGTAAGTGATGCAATTAACTGCAATCTCATCATTTGTTGACTTGACTCTTGAGTGAAGTGAAAAAAAATATTTATTACATTTCTGCAATGATGCCTTCAGACATTTGTCAGTATTCCTAGGGGGAATCCTATTGCAAAAAGATAAACAAAAAAGAATTTTGCGAGCGATTGTAGAGGAATTTGTAGATGAGGTTATTTTGAATAACTTTGGGTCGAGCATGTATCATATTCGAGACGGATTTAACGTAACTTTCATGATAAGGTGTTTAACTATGCTTAAAACTTAATATGATATGCTGTTCTTAGAATACTGAATGTAATAGCATCACTTAAGTGGAGATGGTGGCAGGGTGAATTGCAATTGGAAATATGTCATGTTGCTTGACCATTTTTGCTGCAAAGTACACGTTGGAGACATTTTACTTGTAGCTGACAACTCATAGAATGAGCAAGAAGTTAACTATTAACCGATTTATTAACCTTTAGAGTTGATGGTAACCAAAATTGAGATTATGTAATGGGGCTCCGCAAGTATGCCAAATCAAAGAGCAAATTGCTTGTTGCATAACAGCAAACTGAGATAGCAGACAAAATTTGCAAAACACGTATGTCCAACTTATCTCAACGAGGAAGCATCTAAATGATTTGCACGTTTCTCCAATCAGCAGAAATCACAAACAAATTAGTGAGGAAGAAAAAGAGAAACTGATTATGGCAATTGACTTTAAAGTATAAAATTGAAGAGCAATTGCTTCTTTCCTTGTACCTCATGGCTAAGAAATAGTGAAAAACCATGGATTGATAATGTAATAACAAGTTTTCTTTAACATCATGGTAAAAGGACAATCCAAAAGAAAGGTTACAAACAACATTGTTCGGGTGGCTCTTCATTCTTCGTGTCTATCAAAAAAGTTGTACATTTCTTGAAATGTGAAAATTATAAATCTTTACGTGATGACACCCTTCCTATATTGACTGTGTGAACTGTTTTTTATAACATAATGTGTGAGTTGTATATGTATTGTTTATGATTGTGTCTTTCAATATGGTTCTTCTCAGAAGAATTCATCTGGAAAGATCACAAAACGACTTTTTTAAATAAGTGGTTTATGGTGTATTAACATGATCTTAGACATGTCGTCAGGCAGTGATTAGCCAAATGCGAGGCCTATAAGGGTATCTACAAAAATAAATTTCACAAATAACCGTGGTCGAGTATACAAATGCCAGAGATGCAAGACATGACAATTACCGGAATGAAAGGGCGAAAGTCATCACGCACATATTCAGGAAGCACGTTGCTCTGGTCAGTTTGCCGTTCTATTGCTCAATATGCAAAACTGGAAAAGCTGGAAAAACATGTAAACCTAAAGTATTTCAATCCCACAAGGCAACAGTGGACACTATGATCGCTAATGAGGACAAGGTGAATAAAAATGAGTTTTCTCTCGAATATTAAGCTCTATATACGCGATAAGAAGGATATGAAACAACTTGGAACGACAAAAGTGAAAACATCTTCGCCAACAGGAGGCGGAAACCGGACGACATCTTGAAGGGGTCATTAATTAAGAATGGGATATCCTCTGGAAGGCCCCCTAGTGTGGTATCATACCACTCATTAAGCACCCAAAACATCTTGGGCGACATGCTCTGTGGTTACCAGTGGTCTCCGTTTTCGGCAAGTTCTGTCTACACACCCGAGATGAACAATCTTATAGTGGGACAGGTGGTCCCCTCCTCGCAGAGTCCAAACGCCCATCAATGCTCTAGCAACGGTGAATCCGGATACGAGTTCCTCTTACTCATCGTCCACACTACCATCCGCTTCCACCATTACCGCTACTGAATTATTGCCATGCTGGTTAGAACTTTAGTGATATTCAGAAACCTAGCTCTTATTCTTTCTTTTTGTAATAGTATTGGACTTCATTATTAGAAATTCACTTTTGTATTGCTGAAAGAATATATTTTCATTACATGGTAAAATACATTACTGAGTAAACAAAAGCAGAGTTGATTAAGCGATGTACACATACTTAGAAGTCGCCCTACATTCTTAGCCAATCAGAAGCTATGAAAATTTAAATTCCACGGCAATTTATCTCAATAGAACTCCTTTCTTTTTTCTACTTGACTCCTCCCCTTGTTACAAGTTTGAGCGCGTCAGGATGATTACCTTACCGAACAGTTTCTTGGTCTCGAGTCTCTTTGATAGGCGTGGACCGCAAATAATTACTTCTGTGGTGACTTCTCCCAGACACCGCTTTATCTGTATACTTCTCATTATACAAGGACGTACACAATGTAACACGACCAGAATGATTGCTAATTCGACGACCTTCGATATCCAAATCAGCCTCCTTGAACATATTTTTCATCATTTGTTTTAGTGTATTTTGCGCAGTGGTTCCAGCACTAAAACGCACGTTATAGTCCTGATCAGTTCCACTCAATGGTTTGCGTTTAAAAGGTCCCTTGTGTGGAACCAGGTTAAGATACTTGTAAAATATTTTGTAAACACTGCGTTCGTTCTCTTCTTGTTCGTAATGTGTGATAGGGTCCAAGTTTATCCGGCGTTGCTTAAGTCTTCCTTGTGCATTTTTCCTCACTCTTGGATGAAACTTTAAGTATTTTACACTGTTGACGTAATCATAGCCAAACTCATACTGATCCGCTTGGCAGTCTACGTGCTCTTGAAACCCCTTCAGTCCGAACGTTTTCCCATTTTAAAAAAATACTGCGTTGCTCAAACCCTTAGAAGTATTGGTGTCGAGCACACCTTTTTCCCACAATGCTGCCTCGTCCTCCACTGTGACTGGATCAGCTGAAGATTTTTTTACGCCTATGCCCATGGCGGCCAGTTCTTTCATTTTTGCATCCAGGGTCTTGCGGACATCAGCAAAGGTAGCCACATCACTTTTAAATATGTTAACGTCCTTAAACTTATCGAATCATTTTAAATACCTCTGAATGCTGCTACATATTTGGACCAAAGTGTCGCCGGGGTACGGTTTACCGTCCTTCCTACGGATTTCAACAACAAACCTCTGGAGCCAGAATTCAAGCATAACAAAGTCACTTATTTCTAGTACATCGAGCGGTATGGGAAAGCCTGGCTCGAGCACTGTTTCCGGCAGACCGTTGAGGTGCTCTGCCCATTCTCGCCACAAGGCCACTGCCCAACGATCCTGGTTTCTAGTCTTCCGGAGTATTGCTTCCACTTGTTTCGCCTGTAGATCGCCCGCCGAGACTGGTGTCGAGAATCTGGAATTCTCTGAAAAATTAAACAAAATAATCATGAGTCATGTGTTCATTCCAATATTAACTAATATTTAAATATTCCGATCGCAATAGGCAAATATATGCACACTAAAATATTAAACTCCCGAAAGTTGGGGAAATGGCCAAAGTAAGAAAGAGTAAATTTACCTTTTCCATCACATTTAACAAGTTGTTGTGTAGAAATTGACATCAGTTGCGACGCAGTCTGCGGCTTGATCAAAAGATCCCTCTGCAAAACATTCAGCCTCAAACACCTTTATCAAGTCGCCGTCAAGCAATAGATCAACAAGAGCCATGTTACACATGGTTAATCCCCCCGCCGGAAATAAGTTATCTGAAGGTTGTACTTTCGTATAATTTACCTGGAGAGGAAAACCTTAAAATGCCATATAGTTATGGTCATGCTGAGTACAGTTTTCAAGTATGTGGGAAAAGAATAAGGCAATGAAGAGGTTTGCAAAATTATATTAATGTTCATTATCAGTATAGGTATGATATTTTTCTATGATGAATATGGGTTGGCTTCATTATCACCTGGGAAAGTTCAAGGCCTGCTGTAAACTGTATAAGGTTATCAACTGCATGTTGAAGTCCCCTCCCACAAGTATGGTATGTGTTCTGTTCAGTTCTGTTCAAGTATAGTAGAAAGTTCTTGTAAGAAATCTTTGTTTGAGGACAGAGGTGGCATGTACACACAAATAACAAGGAGCTCTTGTGAATGTAATGTTATAATTCTTGCCATTATTTCAATTTTTGTGCTGGTATCTGAAAATGTCTGATATACCCATTTTTACTGCAATTAGAAGACCATGTGGTGTAGATCCGAAGAATGTATCAAAGTTTTATATTGCTATTTCTTTGCCTGCTTTCACATGTGTTTCTGAAAGACATAGTACTGATAATTTCTGTATATTGGGATCATTTTGCAGGTGGTCAGCATGAGCTTGAAGTGATCTTATGTTGAGAAATGCAATTGTATGCTGCTCACTTGGAATTGGGTGTGTCCAATCAAAGCTTCTATTGATGCGCATGTCTTTTATTTCATTTAAAGCTTCCTTATTGACTAATACTTTCTGTCTAGAAAAGTTCAATAATTTTAATCCTTCTCTGGAAGTTGCTCTACTCAAAATAGTGTAAACTTGTCCTGGGAAAATTGTCGTGACATTTCCAGGCACAGTAAGGTTGGCAACAACATGTTTGTAGGTTGCGCCTTGAGCTTTGTGGCTTGTGATAGCATATGCTAAAACTAATGGGAACATGGTTCTTTCGACTTCAATAGTACATGGTTTTTAAGCAAGAAAGAACAGGTAATAGCTTTAACAGCAACGCAATTCCTGAGATGTCTTGGTGAACCAGCTTTAGCATTCTGTCCAACTTTGGAATCCCAAAAGTCAACAAAGATAGTACCTTTCAGTTTGTTTTCAGACATGTTAATTTCTTTAACTTTACCAATAACACCATTAACAAGATGATCTGCAATATCAATATTTTTTGTTAACATAACTTTAGCACCTGGTGCAATAGTAAGGTCTTTTGGTAGATTTGCTGTATTATTGATACTAGTTTCCGGAACAGTAACACTGATTGAATTTGTATTTTTGTCTCTTCTTGAATCGAAAGCAGTTATTGTTATGCAGTCTTTCAAAGCTGTAAGATGATTCTGATTGTAAGTGTCCACTTGTTTGTTGAAAATATGGACTGTGAAGTCTCCGGTTCTTATTCGTGACAGAATTCGTGCAAATTCTGGATCATTCTTCTGGCGTAGAATTTCTTCTAGTTCATATAGTTTAAACATTTGTGTTCTAAGTGACCCTGAAAGTGCTTCATATCCATCAGAAACTGGTTTAAAAATGGCTCTATCACCAACAGGATTTAGCTGCAGAAGATCTAAAGCAAGAATAGATATACCAGCAAAAGGAATTGTGTATTCTTGGAAAAGTCTTGCAGAGTCAATGATAGGTTAGACATGTTTCTTGCTCCAAACATAGAAATTTCATCAGCTATAATCAGTTTTAGATTAACATATTTTGCTCTTAGGGTATTCAACTTTTCTGCACCTGGTTTCCGATACTGTAGTTTTTTGCTCGTGCTATCATTGACAGGTAGACCAAATGCTGAATGTAGCGTTAGTCCATTGATATTTGCAGCTGCTTTACCAATAGAAGCTGTAAGCAGAACTGTTGGATGCTCTGGATCATGCCCTGGTAACCGAAGGGTACGTGTGACAGCTTCAAAAATGGCATGTATTAGGACTTTCCAACTCCTGCTCCTCCAGAGAGAAATAAATAAACAGGGTTTTGAGGCATTTGGTTTCTCACATCTGTTGCCCATGATAGAAGGAAGTCAAGTAGATGTCTTTGTTTATGATTCAGAGATTGAATATGGTTGTATAAATTTGTATCAGTCATCAAAGGCCCTGCTGTTAAAGTGAACCCTGTAGTAATATTCTTCCGAGTTTCAACTGAAGATGGACCAGTCAAGTTTTCAGTATCTGAAATGTTCTGGTCTGATCAAATTGCTGATTGCTTGGATCTTTTTTATCTTGTCCGACTTGAGCTGCAACTTCATCCCAAATCTCAGGTTGAAGTTCATCAGGATCGAAAGTTTCAAGGACTGTGTCTACATCTTCATAAAAAGGTTCGAATTTTTGCATGACTGGTATTATTTATGCTTTACGCTCTTCAAAAAGTGCCTTGTAAGTACCTCTGACCAAAAGGTCATCCTCTTGTTCCCAAGGAGAGTAAAGGAGAAGTAATCTATGGTAGTATAATTCTTCATCTTTTTCCCGGGAAACATAATGGTAACGTATCACCTGAAGTTTTTTCCGCTTGGACATTTTACCCAAACCAGCATTGAGGAGAATTGTGGATGTTGAACCAATGTCAATGGTCAACTCTTGTTCACAGTTTGTGTCATCTGTTTTGTTTTTATTTGCATTTGTGTAGTTTGCAAGAAACGTGTAGTTTGCAAGAAACTCTGCCAATGAAATATTTTTCAAGGATTTTGGTCTAGCTGCATACTTCTCGTGTATACCTGGAACATAAATGTTAGTGTCGTCATCAGTCATTTAGTTTATGACATTCTTTAGTTTTAATATACTTGTTCTGTCCTTTCTGTAGTCGGTTGCAATGAACTGCACTGGTGTATTTGACCGTCGCAATGGTGTTGACAATATTTTCACGATAGCTTCATGGTGTGAAACTTCTCTTCCTTTTCTCAATGTGTTTCCAATCGAAAATAACTTACCTGTTATTGTCTTGTCATTGGCTTCTTTACTTGCTTTTCGCATTAGCTCAGACATGGCCTTCTCTGGTTTGCAGATGTAAGACGTGATATATGCAATACAAGCGCACATTAAAGTTATTATCTGTATATCCATGTTTGACTGCAAGCACTTAAGAATGGTTGGGTTGTAATTATTTATGTAAATATCAGATGTATTTCTCTTCATAATCACCTTTGTTCTCCTGGATGAAATTGTAAGTGCTCTGCTATATGTCTCTTTTGTTACCCCAATCTCCTGTAATAAAGCATCCGATGTTGGAGGATCACCAGTTACATGAATTGTTGACAACTGTTTGTACATTTTTGAAAGGATGTCAATGGCAAAGTTTTTCAATGCATTTGCATTTTCTTCCGTTAGAAATGAGTGTATGTTCAGAGTGACATTTAGGGTAACCAAATCGACAAGAGCTATGCTTGTTTTTCTTACATGTCCTTGTGTGATGGTGACACTGTCTTGTGGAAACCAGGTTGTGAAGTTCAGGATCAGAGTCTTCGTTAAGTTATTCACATTTAATGTATTTGTCAGCAAAAGCTGTAAATGAACTATCTGAATCAATGTCCAATTTTGGTGCACCATGAACATGTACTGCTGCATGAAAATGGGCAGTTCCTCTTCCTTGCATCTCTTTTCTTATGTCATAGTTCAGAATTTGACCTACAGGATGTAATCCACTGAGAATGACTTTACTCCAAAGCTGTTAATAATATAATCTATGTGTCGTGCAGCAGTCACAGGGTTTCGTTGAAGCCACATTCTCTTGGTCTCCCAATTCATCAGTGAATTCTTCTCCGTATTGACGAGCTATGACTTTTATAACTTCTGGCCAATGAAATTCAGCAGCTGAACCAGTGATAAAAAGTGTATGGATCTAGTTGTCTCAGTTTTGCCATCATGTCTAGATGCATTTGCTTGAAATACCACGAATGCAAGTACCACGAATGTTTTTGAAGGTTGCAAAGAGCTGATTTTCTGAAAGCAATCGTGGAATCCTTAAAATATCCTTCAATTCTCTGACAGATATATCCTTGTTGAAAATTTTTCGAGTGGTTATAGTTATGTTTTGCGATATTGAATCTCTTTCCAACCAATCTAAAGCTGCAAAAGCATACTCAGGGCTTTCAGCAAAGCGGCTGTCTTTAGATAGTAGTCGTGCATTTATATACTGCTTTGGTGTTAATCTTGTTGGTCGAGGTTGATCTGCAAAGAAGCCATTTTCTCCGGTTGGGAAAAGGTTTGGAAAAGCCATGGTTTCCCAGTGAGGTTCCTTTGTCATGGAGATTGGTATCTGGCCTTCCCCAGGTGCTAGGTTCAGGATTTCGTTTGTTTTGACTTCTGGCCCGCTGATTGGTTGTATGCATGTCTGTGTGTTTACGGAACGTCTGTACTGTAAGTCTGTAACAAAACTTTCTGGATTGTCATCATCTACTTCATCTTCGCTGTCAACTAATGCATTACTCCTTTTCTAACTGTCCGCTGTTCTGGTGTTCTGTGCTTGCGGTATTGTTTTGTTCTGGATCACTGTTTGACTGTGTAGCGAACTTTCAAAAGTCTGGGTCTTCTTGTAAACTGACATCCAGCCAGTCTTGGTTTACTTCTACATCCTTATAAAATGGATGATTTTGTTTTAATACTGCCAATGCATTTGTCACAGACTCTGGTCTGATGTACTGTTTCATTACAAAATGTTTATCAGGGAGTCTTCTTTTTTAGGCCAAGGCAATTGTCTGACTTTCATGTGAGCGACGTGGTAAATTGTTTGTTACTTTATTCAAATCAGCTGGTACAAGAACAACCTGTCCATGTCAACCATGCTGTGCTCCACGAGGCATAGCTACAATTTTCATAAATGGAATTATTTTCAAAATAAGTTGCAGTTCTAGAAGGCTGAGATGCTTTAAAGCATCAGGTTTAGCTGACAAAGACATGTCATTTGCTTGAGCTTGTGGGGGAATATTTCCAGACTGAAATTTCTTATCACAAATGATACATATCCATTCACTGTTGTGTGTGATAACATTTGTAAAACACTTCTTCTATAAAGACATCTCCAGCAGCATGTACAAATGTATTTTGGGCCATTACCTATTGTTATTTTAAACTCTGCTAACAATTTTTGATCATCTGGAGTTTCATGCTGAGCTCTGTTTACTCTTGAAAGCATCTTCCTTTCCTTGTCTGCATCTCTGCATTTCTGTACTTCATCGGCAGATCTAGCATGTCGGATGGTTTTCTTTCTTCCTCTGTCAGCCTGTCTATCTTTGTCAGCTGTTTCAAGGGGTCTAGCATCTCTAGTGGTTTTCTTTCTGCCTCTGTCACTATCTTTGTCAGCCGTTTCAAGGGGTCTAGCATCTCGGATTGTTTTCTTTCTTTTTCTGTTTTCATGTCTATCTTTTTCAGCTGTTTCCAAAGGTCTAGCATCTCTTGTGTTTTTCTTTCTGCCTCTGTCAGCCTGTCTATCTTTGTCAGCTGTTTCAAGGGGTCTAGCATCTCTAGTGGTTTTCTTTCTGCCTCTGTCACCCTCTATCTTTGTCAGCCGTTTCAAGGGGTCTAGCATGTCGTGTTGTTTTCATTCTTTTTCTGTTTTCATGTCTATCTCTTTCATCTGTTTCCAAAGGTCTTGCATCTCTTGTGGTTTTCTTCCTTCCTCTGTCAGCCTGTCTATCTCTGTCGACCATTTCAAGGGGTCTTGTATCTCTTGCGGTTTTCTTTCTTCCTCTGTCAGCCCGTCTATCTCTGTTGGCCGTTTCGGCGGATCTATCATCTCTTGTCTTGTATGTTCATTGGATGAGTGTACGTGTTGTCCACTTTTACCCATATCTTTATGATAAGTATTGTCATGATTGAAAGTTGCTGACTGCAGTTTCTGTTTGAAGTCTTGATCTTGAAAATAAGCCTGCAGTAAATGCTCATGATGCATTTGATTAGTTTGATCTCCATGCTGTACACATTGTTTGACAGTATTAGATTCCCCGTGAAATGGCAATGACGAATATGTTGTCTCAAGCTGCTCAGATCATAATTTAGAACTTCGGGCTTTTGTCCAAAGAAAACCGACACAGCATATGCTATAGCTAGAGCACCACAGATAGGTAGTGTATTTTGTTGGAACACATTTGGATATCTTGTATTTTGTACCAAGTTATTGTCATAAACACAAGCAAGTTGCTTCCTTGCTTCAACAAGGTGATTTACATGTTTTAAAGAATCATATAGGAATAACTGTCTACTTGCACTCGTGAAATACGAAGCGACCCAGTGATTGGTAATATGATGAATAAGAATACTGTTTTGGTTCACTGAGATAAATTTACTTGAATCTTGAGGCTCTGATGCAAGAACTAGAAGTTCAGCTGGTGTATAATACCCTACTTCTGTGTCCGCAGATGTTCTACTATGTGCTTTCATTAAGTTCAGAAATGCCAGGATAATATCATCTGGTAATTCACTGTTATCATCACCAATAAGAGAATTCACGTGACGAGGACTGTAGTCCCTGACTGCCTGAAAAGTGAGAACGCATTGTGAGTTTATTATCAGCTATAAAGTACCTCTTCAATTTGACTGGGAACTTGTGTACACGATATAGCGACATGTTGGATTTCTTTCCCTTCACTTCTTGACAGCCTTTTCCGCTCTCTGACTTTTTCTCTTTTAGTCCTGTTCATCACTAATCAAGCCTGAAATATATTTTATTTCAAATATCATTTAACAGTAATATATGACAGGAAAGGCTGGAAACAGTGGGCCTTTCCCAGTAACAGCTGTGAAATGGTTAAAATGAAATTACCTTTGTAAGAGTAACATTAATAACTGTGATTTTCACTTGCAGGCAATTAAAATGTATTCAAACTTTTATGATCGTGCAACCACAGGAAAGTAGTGTGTTTTGAGGTAATATGTAATAGTCTGGTGCAATAAATTCAGACTGTACAGAGCAAAAAACAAGAGATATCTTATTAATATATTCACTTTCTTAAATAATGTAACTTTATTGGTTTATGTAACTGTGCAGTTATCCTAAACTATTGCCAATGCTATATAAATTTTAATATCAGACACTGGAGGTAATTGTGTTTAATGACAAATTCACAGACCATCTCTTGAAAAGACATACATGTAATTTAGAGCATTTGTTCATAAAAATTATACTGAAGTTTTATACAACACTTGTAAATGAAGTCCAAAACTGATAAACTTGTATGTATGCCCAGAAAATTTATGATGATTATAATGCATTTTGCAACAGTACTTTGGTGAAAAATGTTATGAAGAGAAACATTTTTACATTACACAATAAAAGAATCAGCTGATAAGTACAGTATTCACAAAAGTCTTCTTGACAGCAAATAGACAGAAGAACATAAATATATGAAATAAAGCTATATGTAAGCAACACAAAACAGCACTACAAAACTACGCATTATAAAGTAAATTTAGTGAATAATTGTTGCAAGATTCACTCCAAGGAATCAAGGATCATCTTATCGATTGTTACTCTTGAGAAGTTCTAATCAATTCTTAGCATCACTGCATTCTACTTCATTGTCAATCAGTGCTGAATCATCAGTGAGAAATTCCTTCTCCTCTTTGAGTTCATCTACCTCTTGCTTTATGTTTTTTGTTTCCTGCAGCAGTTGATCCCTTTTCGGCTCGTTTCGGCTTCTATTTTCTATAGAAACGTCTAAATAGACTCTATCCTATACATAATAAATAGTATTTTTTTAAATATCAGATTGATATTTATTAACTTTTACTATTCTTAAATATAATGTTAAATTGATTCATGTGGAAATAAATATATTTAAATGACATAAATTTTATGAATTGAGAAAGAAAAGAAAATATTAAACAGCAGTGTTATACTAAACATATTTCAAAGGTCTATGTGTTGTTTTCATTGAATTTTATTAATTCCAAAAGGTATTTTACCCGCCTCCAATATGTTTTATTACCCATGATCATGATACCCTTTCACAACGTATTGTGTTTATCGCGTTTTGCAGTTTAAAGTTAACGAGCTGAGCAACTGCGGGGTAAATATCTAGGATATTTTAAGTATCCACTTAGTAAACTTTAGTTCGATATTAAGGACATGAACATGACTATCTCCCTATATTATCATGGTTTACTAACTTAGTGTAACAAATGTCAAGGACTTAAAAGTTCGAGCTAGCGCGATGTGTAGATAAACCTCCCGACGCTTGCAGAATACTCGGATCATTCGATGTCCGTAATCAAACATCTGGGCTGAAGGTTTTAAAACTGAGTTTGGAAACCAGTCTCAAATCTCAAGCATCTGATTGGCTGAAATGGCGACCAGTCGCCATTTCAGCCTATCAGATGCTTGAGATTTGAGATGTTTTCCATGCTCAGTTTTATAACCTTGGGGCCAGGCTAAACTCAATTAAATCAAACATAATGCTAACATAAGAATTTACCAGTCGGTTATGATGTTTTCTTCCACGAGAACGCCAAAGAATAAAGTGACATGCACGAGATTAAGCAAATGGTTAATTCGCTCTTTTAGTTTGGTGTTATTTTCTGTTACTATGTATATTTTGTTTTCAAATTTTGTCAATATATCGGCTTAACGTTTAATTTTCTGTTTCTATGTGCATTTCGTTTTCAAATTTTGTTAATAAATCGGGTTTAAAATAATTAAGTGACCCACTGGCCTCCATTTTGAAATGTATCATCAATTTTCTATCAGTTAGTGCAGTGATAAACCATGCAAACGTTTAGGTAAAAACGGTACTGTCACCGATTGTAAGCTTAAGTTTTAGTTATCAAGGATTTAATCAATGAGAAGATAATTCAAAGTGTCACCTCATACTGAATGGATTTATCTACTTATGTGAAAAGCTGAATATGGGTTTTATAAGGTATAACATATATTTTCAAATCTTTGTTTTATTCTAGGGTCAGCAGATATTGATAATTCGTAGTTTGTCTATAGAGGACAAAGAACGTTTAAAATTTCTGTTAAAACTGTCAGGAATTGTCACATCCAGAAGACACAGCCTCCCAGTGCAGCCAAAAAGTACAGAGCATTTTAATGGCAATTAAATGTCATGTTATATGTTTGAGTCGTAAGGTAGTTTCAAAACTACAAGCGGTGCATAATAATTATTATACAAATATTAACATCATCATCAAAACTTAGTAATTATTAAAAAGATAATCTCAACACGTATCTCAAACAATCAAATTGCTCACGAGTTACACTAAAATCTAAGGGAATTTTAAAATATTATCTTTCATAGGGACATTGTCCTTAAGACCTGTTATTGTTCAGGTATTTTTAACCGTTAGTCATTGTTCCTTATTTATAGGGTTGGTGTTTATTGACCCCAATTTTAAACGCATGGTTCAACTAAAATTTTCAAATCAAACAACATCCTCTTTAACATGTTTAAAACGAACGATTTTATGTATTTAATCTTTTTTTGCCTGACACTGCCATTAGTTTCTTATGTTTTATACTCCTGTGTGCTTTTTCATTCGACATTGTGGAGTTGATTGTTGATTTGGAAATAATTCACCAAGATAATTTTACTTGGTTGTTTCTATAATCCGAGGGGGATGTAAGGTTGGTGCACTATTAACCCTTAGAACCTGATTTTATACACCCAAGTGGCAAATTGTTTTGCCGCTGAACATTCCAATGTAGTAAAATATTATGTTCTCCTTTTCGTTAACTGTGTGTTGTCGTATTTGAAATTGATCATAATATCACTGTTTTGGGGGGGGGCTGTATTTGGAAGTTGTGCATCTGGAGGCTATTCCTGATGCGCATATTTTATGTTTCTTCAACTGTTACATTGGTTGGTTTTGTACTTCAAATAATGTTTGTGAAATACGTTTGGCAACCCAGTTAACGAGTTTATCTGTTCTGTCAACATTGGCGGCCTTTTTTAAAAAATAACTTGTGTTGTAATCATATCCTTGTTGTGCGAGGATGTTTTCTGCACGCCTCTTGTCCTCAATTGCTTTTTTCGGCGTTAGCTGTCTAAGCTCACTTTTGACCTAGTTTTTCGACCAATGAAATATTGTAAATAATACTCGTATTCTCTTATTATGCAGAGGGAAAATGAAATAAACTATTTCAATTGGTAGCTATTTACACCAGAGAGGCATCTAGCAGGGTGGAGAGGTATCTAGTGGGATTTTTATTATTATGCGGCGGAAAAATCAAATAGATTAATTCGATTGGTTGTAAGTATTGGAGGAAAAACATATTTACGATTTAACTAACCAGTTAAGTCAATATTGATGGCTTAAATACAATATTATATGGAATATTCTTGGGTGTCAGGTAAACACTTGCATACAATACACAGTGTAAAACGAAAGAGAAGTGTGGATATTCCTAGTTCTTACTGGTTCCTTTCTAGTTCCTTTGATACTGATTGTTAATTTCAAGTACGAAATACAAGTTCATTGTATTGCAGTGGCTAACACTCTCGCCCGTCAAGCGGAGGCTCCGGGTTCAATACTCAGGACGGACACTTTTTTTAAAGTTAATATACGTAAAAGTTGGTAGAATTCGCTTTTGTAACAGGCTGTTATTATTTATATTTGTTAAATTTCAAGGACATTTATTTATTGAATTCTCACTCTACACGAGGTATTTTATTGAAACTGAATATTTGCTTCTTTAATCGACTTGTTATCACTGATTGAAATTGTTACAGCTTCAATTTTTTTTTTGAAAGACACTTTCAATAAATTTATGAGTTGTCATGATTTGGTCGCTTAATCTCTAAGTCATACTAAGAAGGCAGGGAGGGTTCGTCAACAACTATAACAAATAAAATAAAATAACTAAACTGTGTCTGCTTTGCCTCTCTGTATTTCTTTCTTTCTTATATACATGTATATATAAATCTTTTCCATCAACGCCGTTTATCTTTTTTAAAGATATTTCTTGTTTCTTTGTGGGTTGCAATTTATAAGATATTCAAGGTAAGTTTGTTCTTACAACATCAAGTTCTAAAACAAAACACATACAAATGCAACGTTTGTGTATACTATCATCTTTTATTTAATTTTCGAGATGCATTAATAGATATGAATAATAGCATATAAGTACAATACTTTGATAGTTCGGTTAATGTATAATCAAATTTGGTCTATTAACACAACTGCCATGCAATGTGTTACTGTTTATCAACAAAGTGACGGTTAATCTTGCTATATTTACACCTTTATTTCCAATGCTTCAATATCCTTTACCGGACGAGTGAAGGTCAATCTTCAATGAACACCGTTAGCCTTATCACCGCGCAATAGTAAAGGAATGCCCTAGTGACGTCATGAAATCCCCGCTATTTTTATAATTGTTGCTAGTTTTAGATAGCTCTTCCTGGAATGTTGCTATTTTTAGATTACTTTTATTTTTAGTTGCTTTTATACCCCTCAAACCGGAAGTAAACAAGTTTACTTATATGACATCATCAATAAGCACGTTCCATTTTCTAGAATTATCATTGGTTGAAAATAACGCATTAGCCTTTTCTAACTTCCCGCCAAAATAACGGTTTTTACTTAGACTATCATTTACTCGCATAGACAGTACTTGCTGTGATACAAATTTGATGTTTGTTGTGAAATATTAGGTTTTTCTGTATATAAATGTTTGAAAAAAACGGATGAATGTGTTCAATAAACATGGAACTATTTTTGATCGTAGTATGATTTTTTGATTTGAGTAAATAGGCGGACCAGTCCAAATGCCAAACCCGGGGTAAGAAATGTTTTAAACAACATTTCGAAATTAGTAATTTAAAAGTATATATTTTATATTAAATTTAGAAACAAAATGATAAAATGAGGTGTAAATATAAGTAATAAATTTCGTGTTTGATAAGTTCACCGAGTCTTGAACGTCATTAGGGCTGGTTAAAGCACGCGTGGAGTCCTTCGGACTCCACACACTTTAACCAGCCCTAATGACGTTCAAGACTCGGTGAACTTATCAAACACGAAATTTATTCCTTAAATACTGTCAGGTTAAAACGAATGAGACATATTAGTGTGTGATCATCAAGTTATCTATAATATTAATAATAAATCAGCAAAATTGCGAAAGGGTCGACAACAAACAATATTTCGACAAATTAGACTCATTTTTTTTTTCCGTTATAAATAACGAAACAAGATCGAGCAAATCTGACAGCTCCTCTCTTAACTCGTATGACGTGAATGTTTTCACCAGAGCTATGGCCCTTTGTTATTTTCACTAAATAATTCTTGTGTCATCAACTCCCCATTAACTATCGGAGGGATTTCTTTCAAATTTGCACATATGATCAAGCAGGATGTGTACATGATCTTAAAGAAAACATTTTTTTCCTACGGCCACTTTTACCAGAGTTATGGCCCTTTATTAGAACTGTTGTAGCAGTGGGGGCATCAGTGTCCGAGGACACAGTCTAGTTCTAAGTTTATAGCATTAACAAATACAAATTATGTTTCGGCCAATAAAATAATTCGGAATATTAAATTTTCCGCAGCCCAACCAATAAATATCGAGTTTCTATTTTAAGAAATTTGCCATCGCTATGTGATTGAAACTAGTTTTACCTTTCGATTATATTGCTTAAACGGTGACCAAGTCAAAAATTACATCTTGTCTTGATCTTTCGGCCGCATGGGCTTTGCAGACGGACCCCGATTTCTCCAAAATTTGTATAAACTGGCCGATCCCCCGTAAAACATATCAGTTTGTGTTATTTGGATAGATAGGAACCCTTATCACTGGTTCTTCTAACTTAATTAAGTGGGATGACGAATAATTTTATTTTAATATCCGAGAGATGGTCCAGGGTATTGTCAGACTAACATAATATTAAACGAGAAATTGCGATTCATGCTTTAGCGGGTCGGTTGTTAGTAACTATCTGCGAGGGTTAAATTTCCAACAGAAATTAGGACAGTTTTAGTCATCAGAAACGTCGTATCCTATTACACTAATGCTTCAAATATACTGAGTGCCAATAAAAAACCAACACTTTACTTTTTGAAATATTTTTGATGTGTATGAAAGTTAAATAAGTTCGCTAAAATAGATGTGTTTTAAAATGAATTATAAGATGTCGTGCATCAAGAGAGTAATTGTCGACGGC
>JAZAYU010000088.1:1363798-1476582 GCA_038501625.1 Corbicula japonica
TTGCCTACTGCACAGTAAATGGATCAATTTTTAAAAAAATCATGTAAGTGACATGATTTTATTGAAAGAAGTGTCTTTCATTAATAATTTTCACTTTATATGTTACCTAACAACATTTTGCAGATGCACTTTCTGCCTTTTGAAGTTAGCATCGCTACAAATGTTGTGGGAGCACTTCAAAGTGTCGAAAATGGCCCATTTTTGCATGTAAGATGTTAGCATCTAAAAATTGCCATGTTTTCATCAATCTGTAATTTTATTCTACTATTATATAGTGAGTTTTCTTTTGTTGTTCCTTTTAGGCAATTTAGTTGCGGTTATTTTTATGTATAATACATAGTTCTATGACGGCTAGTTCACTCACAATTTAAGAAACACTAACGACAGTGCCATGTAAGATGGCTTCACCAAAAAAATGTCCTTGAACTTTATGGCCTTCAAAATATCATTAAAAGTAATATATAAAGCTTGATTTCCTGCTACATACATTTCATTATGTTCACTTAATGGGAAAATAACTAGATTTTTATAGGTCAGAGCATAGAATTTTGCTATCAACAATTTCAGTATGTTGAATCGGTTTGTCCCTAAAAAATGGTAACGTCCGTCCCCCCTCAATATCTTTTTAAAAAATGATCAAAGTAATTAAAAAATACCCACTTCTCAAGCTCTCAGATGGCAGATATTAGAAAAATATAATTTAACATCTCTAAGTTAAGGCTGTAAAAAATTATAACACTTTATGTGAAAGTGAAATGTAACGTCCGTCCCCTTTGATACATGTTCTTTCATGCTCATTATTGATCAATGTATTAGTAGGAACTTAATTTTTTTTGTTTCTTTTTAATGGCTTAACATTTTCCTAAATATTTCAAACAAAAAACTCCACAGAAATATGTGTGACATGTTTGTACTGACACAAATCTCTAAAGCATAAAATTTCGTTGGTTTCTAGTTGTGAAATTTAATAAAGAAACTTATATTTTTCAACATATTGCTCTTTTTCACCCCAAATTTTCTATTTTTTTACCACCAACAACATTTTCAAACTATTAAAAGGAAATATCATTCTGTGTTGAATGAATTTAATCAAATATTCTGCATTTAAGAAAGGGGGACGGACGTTACAAAAATTATGAAATGTTATTTAGAAGTAAGAAAACAAGGTTTCATGGTTTTCTCTTTTAATTTCTGTAATTATAAGTCTGAATATATGGTATTCTAAGTTATTTGTTCTTTTTACTCAATTTTTAATCATTTAAAATGCATTATGATTTGTTTTTAACTTTCCTGGGACTATATTTTGCAGTTCAGTTAAGAGCACTTTCAGTTGCTAAAATCACATAAACCTGTCACTTAAAACAACATTGGGACCATTAATTAGCATATTTAATCCCTAGTCAGTTTCTTAAAACAACACTTTTACCCTCAATTAACACATCTTTAATCTCCTACAGTGTGCACTATTGATCTTCAAAGGACATATATCACACCCCCTGCTGATTAGACATGTTCCCTGCTGATGCAATTATGCAACATGGTCATAAAACACAAGGCCCATTGCCTTATTAGCATAATCACAAGAACTTGACAGTGATTGGCTGAAAAATTAACTGGGAGTGTTTAAAGCTATTTTTTCATGCCAAACAATAAATCATAATCCATAAAAGGATATAATTATGTAAATTAGTTAAGTTGATATTATTTATTAATACTGAAAATCAGCTGTTGCTAACAGTAACAAAGAAGATGGTTGAATGTATAAGTTGTCTTTAACAGCTCAGTTAATTACAATATGGAGGCAATAAGAGAAAAGGCTAGAGAGAAAAAAATACCTGAAAATTCCGACTGCCCCCTCAAAGACAATGAAAACTTACCCACTCTCCCCAAAGAAAATGATTTTGTTGCAATAAGATTCAAAACCAAAGACTCAACTAAGTGTTTCTTTGCAAAGTGCTGTGAAATTGATGGCAACGAAATTTATGTTGAGTTTCTGGGAAAATGTGGAAAATATTATCAGTATCCTGATACAAGTGATGAATCATGGCAGTTACTAACAGATGTGGTTTGCTGTTTGCCACAGCCTGGAATGGTGTATACAGGTTCTAGGCTTAAATGTCATTTCGAACTAAGTATTAGTCAGTTAGATGTGCTGAAAGGATATAAACTTATGTAATGATGTTAATTTTAACAGGCTGCCGCGTTAGTTTCAATGGATTTAAAGTTGTGTGTGTGTTACAAACCTTATAATTACTACAAATAGTAATTAAACTGATCTCCAATGATATTAAATGATCTCTATTTAATAGCATGATGAACTGAGGGAATATATAGTTACATAATATGAAAGAGTGAAGCCAGTATCTTCAATACTGTTACATGTAACGTCCGTCCCCCTAAGCACCTATATTCTTTGATCATATAGTGTTAACATGTGCTTTACAAATTAATAAAAGCTGTTGTTGTTTATTAATCTTTGTACTTTTTTCATGGTTATTAATGTGCTTTTTCAAAAAATAAAACAGTTTTCAATGGCCCAATTAAAAAAATAAAATAAAAAATGTTGACAGATTTCAGAAAAATTTAATATTTTCCATTTTTTTTTGTGAAAAAAGTATTTTCTGTAAGTTGCTTGATACTTATTCTGGTAAAGATATGTCTAGACATGCAAAAAATCCCCAAAAAGTTTATGAGGTATAATACATGGCTTCAAAACAGCTGGTTTTCTGTGCACTAGTAACGTCCGTCCCCAAGCACACCTCATTGGATTGCAAGGCTCAAATAGAAAAAAATTGGAAAAAAGTTATCCTCTCCTGTACTTTTTCTGAAAATTGAATGTTCAAGGTTTAAAAATATATCAAAATCAATAGAATATCTACAACTTTATTTTTTGGTCCACATGCTAACACAATTGATCCATTTACTGTGCAGTAGGCATAATGCTTTATACTATAGTCCCATATGGTGTAAAGCGGTTTTATGCTTCTTGCTCACCTACTTCCTGTTCACCGAATACTTTGATTTTTACACATAGTTGACATACATGCACAATTTCCGTTGCAGTTTTCTTAGCAACTATAACATTCAGCAGCATGATATTTTGCATAATGCTTTATCCTATAGTCCCATATGGTGTAAAGCGATTTTATGCTCCTTGCTCACCTACTTCCTGCTCACCGAATACTTAGATTTTTACACATAGTTGACATACATGCACAATTTCCATCACAGTTTTCTAAGCAACTGTTACATGCAGCAGCCCGATATTTTGCATAATGCTTTATCCTATAGTCCCATGTGGTGTAAAGCAATTTTATGCTCCTTTCTCATCTACTTCCTGTTTACCGAATACTTAGATTTGTGCACATAGTTGACATAAATGCACAATTTCTGTTGTAGTTTTCTTAGCAACTGAAACATGCAGCAGCCTGATATTTTGCTTATTGCTTTATCATATATTCCCATATGGTGCATATCGATTTAATGCTCCTTGCTCACCTACTTCCTGTTCACCGAATACTTAGATTCTTACATATAGATGACATACATTTTTTGCCCTGTCTGTCTGTCCCTCTGTCCATCTCACACTTTGTTTTCGCTCAATAACTGGAGTACCGTTTGACCCACAGCATTCAAACTTCACAGGGTGATGTCCCTGTTGAGTAGAAGAACCCTATTGATTTTGGGGTCAGTAGGTCAAAGGTCAAGGTCACAGGGGCCCAAAGAGTGAAAACCATTTCAGCTAAAAACAAAAGTTCTATTTCACCTAGAGCCTTCAAACTTCATGCAATGGATGTCCTTATTGAGCAGAGAACTCCTATTGATTTTGGGGTCAAAGGTCAAAGTCACTGGGGCCCAAAGTGTAAAAACTTTCTGCTCAATAACTGGAGTACCGTTAGACCCAGAGCATTCAAACTTCATAGGGTGATAGCTCTTATTGAGTAGAAGAACCCTATTGATTTGGGGGTCAGTAGGTTAAAGGTAAAAGGTCACAGGAGCCTGTAGAGTGGAAACCCTTTCTGCTGAATAACAGGAGTTCTATTTCACCCAGATCCTTCAAACTTCATACGATGGATGTCCTTATTGAGTAGAGGACTCCTTTTGATTTTGGGGTCAGTAGGTCAAAGGTCAAGGTCACAGGGGACCCGAAGAGTGCAAACTGTATCCGGTCAATAACTGGAGTACCGCTTGACCCAGAGCATTCAGCAAAATAGCGTAATAGCCCTTACTGAGTAGAAGAACCCTATTGATTTTGGGGTCAGTAGGTCAAAGGTCAAGGTCACAGGGGCCAAGGCGCAGGGGAGAGACATGCATTTTTCACAAAAAACATCTAGTATTTTATATGTATATAGGTAAATACTCTGAAAATTTGACACCCTTCATACATATGACAATTGCTTGCAAATTACATTTTGAGTCATATTTCTCTAAGCGGTATCACTAGTGAGCATTAGCTCACAGGTTTATCTTGTTATTTCATATCTCTTAGAACCTTTTTGCTTTCACTCCACAAAAATTGTATAGTCAGTATATTTTAAATAAATGGATGAGTCAAGATTATGAAAATGCATCTTCAAATTAAGGTTAAAAATTAAAAATCATAAAATTGATCAAAATAATTTTACACAGGCATTTCTTGAAAGATGATTGTATACTATGTACCTGCTTGGAACTTTATAAAGAAAAATGTGAACCCATTCTTAACCATTTACCTCGCATATACAACTTTTATCACATAGAGGAACAGTGTAGATGTCATCTGGATCTATTCTGTTTTTTACTTGGTCGAAAATGATCTAATAAATCTAAAAGTTGATAGTTTAGATCCTGATCAGATGACACAGATGTGCTGGCTGATCTAGATCAACATTTTTTGCACAAAGATAGGCTTATAGGTAAAGGGTTAATAAGGGAATCTTAAAGCCCCAGCCCTAAACTTAAGTAAGAATATGCTATTGAAAAATCATATTTGTCCATATAGACTCCAATATATAAACTCTCTAACAGAACACAAAAGGTCCGATCGAATTCTTTCTTATAGACAGGATTTTATATGATATTGTTCAATTATCGTTTACGAACTTTTAAGAAGCTAAATATAATCAAGGTATATTTAGCACCGATTTTTGACGAAGAGACCACTTCATGCGCGATTTCAATTTATGTGACGTTTCAGAAATCCTACTTTCGCTTTTAGTCGCGCGGACCAAATTTATTTTAGTAAATTAAAATTTTATTAGCCCGAACTAATGCTGCAAATTTGTGCCTTAGTTCCAAATATGTGTAATATTTCATACAAGAGCGGGTTAAATTGAAGTAATGCCGCTTTAACATGTTATCATTTATTTATAAAGCTTTATGTTATAATATTATATGATGATTTAATTATTATTTTTATATTTTTCTGTAATTTTCAGTTTCTTCAGGAAGGTGCAAAAGTTCAAAGTCAAATGAGAGACTCTTTAAAGGTTTTAGAAAATGTAAGTTAAATTAGATAAGGAATAGAACAGATATATGTATAATATAAGGTGTCACATATTAAATTTGAAAACTATTTGATAACAGGGAAAAAAAGAACAAACAGGTACACAGCTCTAAGTGACCTGGAACTTATTTAAAGGAAAGTAGATCATGGTACAATAAGTTTGCACTCAAGAAAAGTGTTTTTGTGAAGTTTATTTGATGCAAATTAAGGTTATAATGATAAAAAGCCCAACAGATATAGCTTGTGATAATAAGTTTTTATTCAGTTTAATTTCCACCTTTTGGCTCAAGTCATATTTGGACCCAGATTTTAGTTCCGCCATGGTCGCTTCCTCTCAACTTTATAATATTTGACCAGTGCTCTATTGTTATATATGATTATGCTCTATGGCAATATGTGTTATTAGAAAATGTCACATGACCCTAATAAGGCAATCAGATATGTGCTATTCTCATGGGTGAAAGTTTTCCGTATTATGACGGA
The DNA here is from genome assembly GCA_038501625.1 of Corbicula japonica. Taxonomy (NCBI): domain Eukaryota; kingdom Metazoa; phylum Mollusca; class Bivalvia; order Venerida; family Cyrenidae; genus Corbicula; species Corbicula japonica. The sequence goes on from JAZAYU010000088.1 coordinate 1,369,767, forward strand.
ATTCTGTATTTTTAACCTTGCCAATGACGGTTTTTCCAAATCGCAGAAAAGGAAAGGTCTTTAAGTTTATTAATCAACAAACAAAAATTAAAAGTAAATGTTTGTTATAGATGCAGAAGCAAAATCATTGACAAGGGTATAGAATAGTTGATTGAAGATTGTTACAGTAGTGATAATTTAGTACTTGTTCTTCAAGTATTTTGACTGCTAAATTTAAATTCTTATTCCACATTACTTGTTTAGTAGCTGCTAGTTGCCAGGAGAGGTCATTTTTACTCAAAATTTGTAAGGGTTGAAATATCACAAAATTATGCCACTTGTCTTCCAGGCAAGGAAAAACTATGAGAAGAAATTCAATGAAGCAGAAAGGTCGATAGAGGCATACAAAAAGGCGGATGCTGATATCAATTTATCGAGAGCCGAGGTTGAAAAGGTATGCTAGATTTCTTCTGTTTGTTTTTGTTGTTTTAGCTTTTTTTACCAGTGACGGAATACGAGTATCATTCACAAGTTTGCGTTGGTGATGGAATTTAAAAAATCTGTCACACAAGATAAAAATGTTTATAATGGATGTACAGTCCAACCTTTGCTTAAGACCATCAGTAAACAAAAATACCTGTGGATAAGGACCACATATTATTCTTCCCACAGACTGATAAAGGAAAAAGAATCACATTTTTTCTGTCAAAGACCACCTGCCTGTAAAGACGGCTTTTGGGTTTTACCTCAAGTGGTCTTTGTGGACAAGTTTTACTCTATCACATAGAAAACAAGCTTATGCATGTGAGAAAAATGCATTCCCAGTGCAGTAAAACCTGTGCTAAAGACCAGGTACATAAACTACATTTTTCATTTTTACCACTGACTAAATTGCAGAACAAATTCACCCATGCAGATTGACCACCTGCCATTAAAGATCACTTTCGGGGTTTAACCCTTTCCTGTATAGATACACCTTTATTGCTAGGGCGAACAGTTTAGATTCAGATCAGCTGGCACATCTGTGCCGTCTGATCAGGATCTAAACTGTTCGCTTTTTGATGCATTCGGTTTTTTCTTACCAAAATGTGACCAGTGCAGATCCTGATCAGATGGCATGAATGTAACGGCCGATCTGGATCTACACTGGATGCACATGCATAAAAAAGCATATATATGGAGGAAAGGGTTAACCTGAGTGGTCTTGGAAGACTACAAGGCTAAATATTTGAGAAAAAGGCCTTCCAGTCATTTTATATTGTGTTACATTTCAGACTCGGGCAATATCAAACAAGAAATCGCAGGATGCGGAGGAGAGTAAAAATGAATATGCTTCACAATTACAAAATACAAACCAGGTCCAACACGATTATTACACATCCAGTATGCCACAAGTGTTCCAGGTAACTCATTAGATTTGTTATATGTTGCTTAGCTTCAAATACTGTAAAATAACAGATATTTAAAGAATCTTTTGTCATTAAAACAATTGTTGTAAATTGCAAATAATTATGTTCTCTAAGCTTTTTTGTAATGCAACTCTTTGTTGACAGTTTTCTGTTTGTTTGAGGACTTTAGCCGATGTTTAGAGCAGATAGGACGAATTGTTGCTGAATTGTATGTTTTTGAATGTTTGTTGAATTTGATATATTACTTTAGCAGATTTCATTACAGTCTTTTCTAATTACCTACCATTTAGATAAAGATTTTAGTGATTCAGCAAGAAAAAAAAAGTTTGATGTGTCGACCCTTTAAGATAAGGCAATACATAGGGATATTGGATGGCTTTGTCCAGGTCTTCAGCCATCTTGGCTATAGCTTTGCCATTTTTAATACTTCTTCAAATAGCAGTATTTAATGCGACACAAGCATCCAGATGAACACCAGTGTAGTATTAAATCAGTCATAATCATGATATTTATTCATCTTTTCAGCAATTACAAGACCTGGACGCACGTCGAATAAACAAGATAAAATCTGTGATAGAACAAAGCGCGTCAATAGAAACAAGTGTTCTTCCAATTATAAAGACCTGTATAGATGGCATGACAAAAGCTTCACAATCTATTGATGTTGAACAGGTATTGTTTAATTCAACACTCCAACAGACTTTGTTTTTTCTCTCCCATTGTTTTCTTGTTTAGGACCAAACCTTTTATCTCGAGGACTGTAAGCCACTGTTCATGGAATGTTGTTAATATGAAAATACTGCATAGAAGGTTCACTGTTTACTGTCAAATGCATACCATTGTTTAAGATGGATCAAAATTGTACTTTTTTCTGTTCAGAAAATTGATTTGCTCTCAAACTGAGGCCAGGCGGCATGGGCAGTAAAATGCTTTTCCATTACTGCCAATGAACAGGATCTATCAAACCAAGCCTGCAATATTTTCATATTTATCTTATTCCATGGCTTTCAAAGTTCCCATTTCATGTTTTTGAAAAAAAAAATCCAGAGTAAAATATTTTGGTGCAGTTAAATAATATTAATACTTGATGACTGTTGGGTTATTTCATAATAAGAATTGTGCTATATTAGGGGCTGTCATGATATCTGTGCATACTACAGACCAATTTATGCTAAAGACCACCTGTAAACAAAGACCATGTGAATAAAGACACAATTTATTTTGACGTCTTTTTGTTTACAGGTTTTTTATATTTTAAATTATTGATTTTGGTATTTGTAAAAAGTTGATGTTTTCATCCTGTTATGTAACCATGCACCTTTAATTTTCTGTTTTCAGGATTGTAAATTAGTGACAGATAAATATAGAACTGGTTTTCCGATTCCGGGAGATATTCCGTTTGAGGATTTATCCTGTCAGATCAATGGAAATAATGTGATAAAATCTTCTAATACACCGGACATTAGGACTGTGAATAGTAAGAGTGGAACAATTGGGGGGAAAAACAAAAAAAGTCGCGGAGGATTATTTGGAATGTTCAAAAACACATCAGCTGTAAGTATAGTGATCATAACTAATTATCTTCTTTGTTTGAAATTTGTTTAACCCTTTTCTCTAGGTATACAGGTTTTATTGGGTGATCAAACAGGGTAGATCCAGATCTGCTTGCTGATACTTTCCTTCTAATCTGGATCTACATAGGATCGCTTCTTGGTCAGTAGTGACCTAAGAAATCTAAAAGCAAACAGTGTAGATTCTGATCAGATGGCACAGATGTGGTGGCTCATGTAGATTCTGATCAGATGGCACAGATGTGGTGGCTCATGTAGATTCTGATCAGATGGCACAGATGTGGTGGCTCATGTAGATTCTGATCAGATGGCACAGATGTGGTAGCTCATGTAGATTCTGATCAGATGGCACAGATGTGGTGGCTCATCTGGATTTACACTGTTTGCCCATAGGATATCAACCATCATTTGGCGTAAAGGAATAATAATATTTACCCTTTACTCCAATGGTATGGCTTGTATCCAATGTGTGACTGGTGGAGTTCAGTTCATCTTGCACATTTATGCAGTCTGATCTGGATCTGCACCATTTGCTTTTAGATTTCTTCATTTTTGCTCACTCCAAGAAGGGAACAGTGTAGATCAGTTTGGACAGATTTGTAGGCTGATCTGAATTGACACTGTTTGCCCGTGTGAGGTGTACCATGAGGTATACGGTAAGTTGATTGGGTTACTTTAAATTTCAGAAACAAACTGCAGATAACAATAATTGTTTTTAGCTCACCTGAGCTTTAGGCTCATGGTGAGCTATTGTGACCGGTCTTTGTCCGTCGTCCGTCGTCTGTCAACAATTTCCTTTAAACAACATCTCCTCTGAAACCACTGGACGGATTTTAACCAAATTTGTCCTGGAGCATCCTGGCACTAATGTCTGCAAAAGTTGCTCAAATCATGACCATAGGGTGAAGGTCAAGGTCACTATTGATCAAAATAGAAATTCAGTTTCTGCTTAATAACTTGAGTTTGTTTTGGCCTATTTACTCCAAACTTGGTATATGGGTATTTTATATCAACGGGCAGCTTGGGATTGCTACCTAGATGTCTGTGGTCAAGGTCACGGCCACTGTAGCTAAAAATAGAAATTCAATTTTCACTTAATAACTTGAGTTTGCTTTGGCCTATTGACTCCAAACTTGTTGTATGGGTAGCTTATATCAAAAACAGCTTGGGATTGCTACACAGGTGTCTGTGATCGAGGATGAAACTCATATTGTGCCAACATTTCATAGCAAGGCAGTGTTGCTTCATGAAAAACATACTCAGGTGAGCGATTCAGGGCCATCATGGCCCTCTTGTTTTGTTTTGTTTTTCATTTTACTTTCTAACCAAGTCTAAGAAGCTATGATTATTAAGTGAATGCAACTTTTTATTTAAAACAGTTTAATACGTATATTTTTTGTTTCTAAATACATGCTGGAACAAATGCATACAATATTAACACTTTACACCATATACATGGGTTTTATCATATGGTGAAAAGTGTAGATCCGGATCAGCCTGCACATCTTTTCTGTCTGATCTGGATGTTCACTCGTCAGTCAGAAACTATTTGGTCTGAAATAACCTAATGAATCTAAATGCAAACAGTGTTGATCCTGATCAGACAGCACCAGTGTGCCAGCTGATGTGGATCAACACTGTTTGGCGATCGGATAACACTTCTCGTAACAGCCATTGCATGGAGTAAAGGTTAATCTGATTATGCCCTCCTTACTTTTCCTCCATAGACACACCTTTATTGCACGGGCGAACAGTGTAGATCCAGATCAGCTGGCACGGTTCGTTTTATGATTTGTTAGGTTATTTCTGACAAAAATGGGACCAGTGCAGATCCTGATCAGATGGAACTGATGTGGCGGCTGATCTGGATCTACACTGGTTGCACATGCATATATCTGGCGGAAAGGGTTAATACATAATTTGGATCATGAAGATTACTAGTGGCCACACACTTACACTTCTTTTTCTTCATTTCCTAACTTTTTGATACCTTGTTCTTTTGAAGTTCACTTGTTTTGACACTTGCATTTTAAATTATAATCAGTCCCAGAAATTCAGCTACTGTAGGGTTTAAGTGTTAGAAAATGGCATGCATTAAATAGAAGATAGCATTATTTTGCAACTGACCATTTATACAGCATTATTTCAATGGAAAGAGATGGACCTGTACCCTATAACTTTAGGAAATTTCTCCAAATGTTTTATTTAAGCAGCAAACAGTTCTGATCTTTATTTACCATGCTGAACATAGGAAATACATTTTACAGAAAATAACTGATATTTCAAGGGCAATTCATCAATTCGATTTATGTGATAAATAAAACAGAAAGAAGTTAAAAAGAATTAAAATAATAGAATTGTTTTATATTTAAAGTTTTTAGGATACTTGGTATGTATCAATCAGCAACTGATTCCCGTTCATGTTTTTATCTGGCATGGTTTTATTTGGCTTTCCATACCCATATTATATACCCAATAGATAAGTTGGGTAACTTACATTGACATACTGGGAAAACTGAGATAGAGGCAGAGCATTTGAGTCCCCAGTTTGGCCTCGTACTGTTTAACATTGATTTTCATTGTCAGCTATGAATTAAAGCTGACATTTTATGTCAATTTGGAACTTATTTTTATTGCCGGCTGACATTCCATGCCAGTTCGGACTCTGATTTTCAATATCAACTGACACTCATTGCCAGTTTGGACACTGATTTTCAATGTCAACTGACACTCATTGCCAGTTTGGACACTGATTTTTAATTTCAACTGACACTTATTGCCAGTTCGGACACTGATTTTCAATGTCAACTGACACTCATTGTTAGTTCGGACACTGATTTTTTTCAATGTCAACTGACACTCATTGTCAGTTTTGGACACTAATTTTCGATGTCAACTGACACTCATTGTCAGTTCGAATACCGATTTCCAATGTCAACTGACACTCATTGTCAGTTCGGACACTAATTTGCTATGTCAACTGACACTCATTGCCAGTTCAGACACTGATTTCCAATGTCAATTGACACTCATTGCCAGTTCGGACACTGATTTTCAATGTCAACTGACACTCATTGCCAGTTCAGACACTGATTTTCAGTGTCTACTGACATTCCATGCCAGTTCGGACACTGATTTTCAATGTCAACTGACATTCATTGCCAGTTTGGACACTGATTTTCAATGTCAACTTACATTCAGTGCCTGTTTTCTCATGATTTACCCTGCAAAAATGATACATTAAAAACCAGTGTTAGTTTTGGCTATTTAAAAGTTGGCTAACAATGAAAATCAATATTGATCAGTTTTGTGAGCATGAGGCCTAGCAGTTGTGGGTGTGATTCAAGTTAACAAATGGAAAGAACTTCCTGTATAGAAAGTTTATCCCCAATTAAGAACAATTCATTTATTGAGATTATATTCATTTCCTAAACCATGTTATACCTATATACAGGTTTTATTGCATGTGTGAACAGTATAGATCCAGATCAGCTTGCACATCAGTGCTGTCTGAACAGGATCTACACTGTTAATCACTTCTTGGTATGAAATTACCTTATCCGAAAGCGAAAAGTGTTTATTCTGATCAGATGACATTGATGTTCCAGCTGATCTCGATTTACACTGTTTGCATGTGGAGTAAAACAGCTTCTGTTGTTAACACTCTCCTCCATATATACTCATTTTAAAGCATGTGCGACCAGTGTAGGTCCACATCAGCCAGCACATCCGTGCTATCTGATCACTGGTCGCATTTTGGTCAGAAATAACCTAATGAATAAAAAAGCAAAGAGTGCAAATCCTGATCAGATGGCACAGATGTTCCGGCTGATCTGGATCTTAACTGTTCACCCATGCAAAAAAGTTGTATCTATGGAGGAAAAGGGTTGAAGATCCACAGCTTGAGTTGTTCTGTAAGGATCTTTAGTATTGCTATATGGTGTCCGTCGCAAATTTGCATCTGATTCCTTTATAGCACAGTTTCCAACACATTTGAACAATATATTGATTTTACTGCACTCACCTTTTTGTCCCACAAAAATGTAATTCCATTATTGCCTGCAAAAAGCTTATATATGCTAAGTTTCTTGAAATAAGTGGTCCAGTTTGCTGTATTAACACTTGACTTATACGAATACGGATTTTATTGTTTGGGTGAACAGTTTAGATCCCGGATCACCTGGCACATCTGCCATTTGATCAGGATCTTAACTGTTCATTTTTATATTCTCTCAGTTATTTCTAACCAATTAGCAAACAATGTAGATCAAGATCAGATGGCATGTGCCAACTGATCTGGTTCTACATAGTTTGCCAATGGGATTACAGCCATATCCCATGGAATAAAGGCTTAAAGGCTTTTTATGTAATCGGTGGCATCATTTTGTGGTTCTCCTGCTTCAGTTTGGTGATCATGTTGAAGTATGTTGTTAAAGGAATACCAGCAAGATGATGATAACAGGAAATAATTGGAACAAATTAAACAGGGTTTAAAAACCGTTCACTAAAACACAAATTTAATCCATCCCAACGTTTCAGGGGGATAAACCCCCCTTCTTCAAGGAGCTTTTATATGGATATACTAAATGTTTACATATTCTAAACAGGGTTTATTTGTAGCTTTTGAATAGTTTAATCCTTTCCTCCATATATACACATTTTTTGGCGTGTGCAAGCAGTGTAGATCCAGATCAGGTGGTACATCCATGCCGTCTGATCAGGATCTGCACTGGTCGCTTTTTGGTAAGAAATAACCTAATAAATCAAAAAGCGAACAGTGCAGATCCTGATCAGACGGCATGGATGTGCCGGCTGATCTGGATCTACACTGTTCGCCCATGCAATAAAGGTGTGTCTATGGAGGAAAAGTAAGGAGGGCATAATCAGATTGTCCAAACAATATGTTTTATTAAGTGATCTTTATTGTACATAAAATGTCATCAACTTCATTCCTTTTTAAAAATGCAACACACACAAGATTTCTACATACAATATTTTTCTCATTTCTTGCAATTTTGACCACTTTATTTTTCCCTGCATCAAAATGACCCCAAGCTCATAATTAGTCAAAGTCTCAGGTCATATATTTCAATTGCATTAGCATCACATTGCAAGAATTGCAAGAATTTGCAACAATTTGCAACAATTGAAAGTGATGAATGTCAGTACCAGGGCTGAAGGTTATAAAACTGAGCATGGAAACCAGTCGCCATTTCAGCCTATCAGATGCTTGAGATTTGAGACTGGTTTCCATGCTCAGTTTGATAACCTTAGGCACTGGTCATATTCCTTGGGCATATTGGATCTACCATGGCATAATATTGATATTCCTCTAAATTACATGGGTAACCAGTGTAGAACTACATTGTTCGCTTTTAGATTTTGGAAATCTCTGACCAGCAAGCCAACAGTGTAGACTCTGATCTGATCTGATGGCATTGGTTGCTGATGATTAATGTAAAGATAGTGATGGGTTGAAAGGTTTCTATGTATTTATTAAAACACTGAAAGAGGAAAATTCCGTGACTTATGCACTCAGAGTTTTTTGTTTTATACTTTAAATAAATATTTGCTGGAATCTAATAATAAGAGTCAGAATACAAGGAAATACTAAGCATATTTCAATTTTTAGTTCCGACACTAATTCAAACTTAACTAGATATGTAGAAGGTCAATTTGAAGGTAAAATTTAAATCTCTCCAACTGTTTCAAAACTCGGAAAAGTAAAGTTAACATTAATAGCAGCAGAAGTAATTTTGTAAGTGTTTTCTGATGTCATTAATGATGTTTTTGAGCCTGGTTTTACTGGGGTCTGGCTCATATATTTGGTTTGCTCCCACCAAAAACATGTCTGTTTAGCCCTTTCCTCCATATATTCGCATTTTTACGCATGTGCGACAAGTGTAGATCCAGATAAGCTGGCACATCCGTGCCGTCTGATCAGGATCTGCACTTGTCGCAATTTGGTCAGAAATAACTTAATGAATCAGAAAGGGAACAGTTTAGATCCTGATCAGATGGCACAGATGTGCCGGCTGATCTGGATCTAAACTGTTTGCCCACGCAATAAAGGGGTATGAATGGAGGAAAGGGTTAACTATATATTGAAAATAATAGTTGTATAATGTATTCTTTATTCTTTGTGGCATCATCAGCATCATCATCAAGGCAACAAGGTATAAGATAACCCCACCCACTTACTGTATACTCGATACTAATTTGAATAATAACTTTTTGAAGGGTTACATGCAAACTGATGTATCATCTCTGAATCCAGAGCATTCTTAACCCTTTCCTACAAAGACACATCTTTATTGCGTGGGCGAACAGTATAGATCCAGATCAGCCGAACATCCGTACCGTCTGATCAGGATCAGCACTGGTCACTTTTCGTTCAGAAATATCCTAAAAAAATCAAAAGCTGAACCGTTTAGATCCTGTTCAGACGGCATGGATGTGTTGGCTGATCTGGATCTAAACTGTTCGCCCATGGAATAAAGGTGTATGTATGGAGGAAAGGATGAAGTGGTTACAAGTTTGTGCATTTCAAATGTGGCATTTTTGACTGGTGCTCAAGGTCATAAAACTAAGAATAGAGACCAGTCTCAAAACTCTTAAGCTTGTGGCTTCTCAGTTTGGAGACAGAGCTTTTAATTCCAACTAATCAGCCGCTTGCAGATGATCTATGTGCAGAGTTATGTTGATGGACTTCATCTGAAGGCTGTTACTTTCAGGGCTGAAGGTTATAAAGCCAAGATAGGAAACCAGTCTCAAATCTCGAGCATCTGATTGGCATTTTATAACCTTGGGCACAGAAGTGATCATCTGTTCAGGTTTTGCTGAAATGACAAGATTAGATCAGTCTGCATGTAACTTGACTGGTTTTAGGGGTGTTTTCTGTTTTATAAACATGATGCAATTATATACAGTTGATGGGTGTTGTACATTGGATAATAATAATCCAGGGTGATTCTCAAATCTATATTTAGATGAAGATCCTCAAATCTATATTTAGGTTGATAGAAATTGATTGAGATTCTCAAATCTATATTTAGGTTGATAAAATTTTATTGAGATTCTCAAATCTATATTCAGGTTGATAGAATCATAAAACCCTAAGATGTTACTACTATACATATTTATAGCGTAGTAACTTTTAAGAAAATATAGAAATTCTGTTTAGAAATAAGTCATGTTCCGAAGAGGCATCATCTGCTGTTATCATTTTTAACCTTAACTTCATATGTACACCTTTATTACTGTAGGCAAACAATGTAGATCCAGATCTTTGCTTTCTGATCAAGATCTACATTGTGGGCTTTTAGATTCATTAGTATTCCATGAACCAATAAGCAAACAGAGTAGATCCAGTTCAGACAGCACAGATGTGCCATCCGATCTGGATCTACACTGTACACATAGGATAAAACCTATTTAACTCTTTCCTCCATATAAACACATTTTTACGCATGTGCGACCAGTGTAGATCCAGATCAGCCGGCACATCCATGCCATCTGATCAGGATCTGCACTGGTCACATTTTGGTCAGAAATAACCTAACAAATCATAAAGCGAACAGTGCAGATCCTGATCCGGCTGATCTGGATCTAAACTGTTTGTCCATGCAATAAAGCTGTGTCTATGGAGGAAAGGGTTAAATGGAGTAAAGGGTTTATTAAGGGAGCTTGACTTTGCCACTGTCCTGTCCTATATAATTTTCTAACTTTAACACATTTTCTGGAGTCTAGACAATAGATGGGAAGTGATTTCACTTAGAGCAAACAGATTTGTGTATGATTGTTTCAAGCAGCAGGAAATAAGTGCAGCAGGAAATAGATGTTAATTGTTCAGATGTTTGTGAGTGTATTGCTTATTGACCTTGAACAGAATCTGTCAAGTGTCTGAACTTTGTCATTTAACATGTCTTATCATGTGTGCTTGCTTTTCTGTGCAGAGTTATGGTGCACAGACTTTGTGGTGAAGGAACAGGCCCAAGAGCATAGAAAAAAAGAATGGCTGAAAACTCCTTAACATTTGAGTTGTCAGTTTTTGAGACAAGGCTCAGTTCAACCAATCGGCAGTCAGACATTCCAGTCGGGTCTCAGGTCTCAATTCCTGAGCCCAGAATCATGAAACTGAAGCAGGAGAGCAGTTTACATTCTTAAGCAGCTGATTGGTTGGAATCTGGGGCATTTCCTACAATGACCAATCAGATTTCAAAGATTTATGGCTGGTCTCCTGTCTCTGTACTGTGCCCAAAAAAAAAAGCTGAGACGGTCTCCAGTCTACAGTCTCAAGCAGATGATTGGTTGAACTTGAGATCAGTCTCGAAACTGACCAACTTTACGCTAGAGTTTTGAGACTGGTCTCCAATTTCAGTTTAAATTATTTAGTCACGGAAATAGGAAACAAATCCATCAAGGATATTATGTTATCAACATAAGTTGAAAAATCAAGATCTTAGCAAGATTTCCAAAAAAGAGGTTTGTTATGGCACTCTAGGGGTATTTCGATAATAATTTCCAACTATCTGACCAATATCCCCTTGAAAATTAAATATTGCTTCCCAAATGAGGGTTCAAGCAATCCCACTGAACCCCCACTGGATCTGCTCCTGAAAACAACATTTTGAAACTTAATTGCGCATTCAACAAATACTCAATATATTGTATTAGAATTACCTCCCTTTTCTTTCCTTTAAATAAAATTCCCAAGATTGTTATTTCCATTTTCTTCCTTAAAGCACAGTTAATCATTTCTGTAAGAGGATTTTCAGTTGATAATGAAACTTACCATGAAAACCTTTCAAGTACAAAGTGGGATTTTCAGAAAGGAAATTTATAATTTATGTCAGTAGGTTACATCAGAGAGCATGCTAATTGTTCACTTCTAGATGAATTAGATTTTTTTCAACAGGGTGTATAGGATAGTAAATGGGATATAAATAGTTTTCAGCTGTACTATTCTTTTCACCCTTTTCAGCTCACCTGAGCCTTAGGCTCATGGTGAGCTATTGTGACCGGTCTTTGTCCGGCGTCCGGCGTCCATCAACAATTTCCTTTAAACAACATCTCCTCTGAAACCACTGGATAGATTTTAACCAAATTTGTCCTGAAGCATCCTGGCACTGATACCTACAAAAGTTGTTCAAATCATTACCACAGGGTCAAGGTCAAGGTCACAACTGCTACAAATAGAAATTCAGTCTCTGCTCAATTACTTGAGTTTGCTTAGGCCTGTTGACTCCAAACTTGGTTTATGGGTAGCTTATATCAAAAGGCAGCTTGGGGTTGCTACCCAGGTGTCTGTGATCAAGGTCAAGGTCACTGTTGCATAAAATAGAAATTCAGTCTTTGCTCAATTACTTGAGTTTGCTTAGGCCAATGGACTCCAAACTTGATGTATGGGTAGCTTATATCAAAAGGCAGCTTAGGGTTGCTACCCAGGCGTCTGTGATTAAGGTCAAGGTCACTGTTACTAAAAATAGAAATTCAGTTTCCACTTAATTACTTGAGTTTGCTTTGGCCTATTGACTACAAACTTGGTATTTGGATAGCTTATATCTAGAGGCAGCTTTGGATTGCTACCCAGGTGTCTGTGATCAAGATCAAGGTCACTGTTGCTAAAAATAGAAATTCAGTTTTTACTTATTTGCTTGAGTTTGTTTTGGCAAATTTACTCCAAACTTGGTGTGTGGGTAGCTTAAATTAAGAGGCAGCTTGGGAATGCTACCTACTTGTCTGTGATCAAGGTCAAGGTCACTGTTGCTAAAAATAGAAATTCATTTTCCACTTAATAACTTTAGTTTACTTTGGTTTTTTGACTCCACACTTGGTGTATGAGTAGCTTATATCAAGAGGCAGCTTGGGATTGCTACCCAGGTGTCTGCGATCAAGGTTTTGGTCACTGTTGCTAAAAAAAGAAATTCAGTTTCTACTTAATAACTTGTGTTTGCTTTGACATATTGACTCCAAACTTGGTATATTGGTAGCTTATATCAAGAGACAAATTGGGATTGCTACCCACCTGTCTGTGATCAAGGGCAAGGTCACTGTTGCTAAAAATAAAAATTCAGTTTTTGGTTAAAAACTTGAGTTTCATTTTCAGGTGAGCGATTCAGGGCCATCATGGCCCTCTTGTTAACCCTTTCCTCCATAAATACGCATTTTTACGCATATGTGACCAGTGTAGATCCAGATCAGCTGGCACATCTGTGCCGTCTGATCAGGATCTGCACTGGTAGCATTTTGGTCAGAAATAACCTAAGCAATCAGAAAGCGAACAGTTTAGATTCTGATCAGATGGCACGGATGTGCCGGCTGATCTGGATCTAAACTGTTCGCCTTTGCAGTAAAGGTGTGTCTATTGAGGAAAGGGATAATTAATGGTTCTAAACATTTACTGGAAAAAACAGATTTCATCTTTTTTTTTTAAATTTGATCTTTCCTGGAGATGTTTTGAAAATTTACCCTCAATACAAATTTAAAAGTGCAAAGTTTTGTTGAAATTTAACACAATGTCTAGATCGGACTACACTGGTAGCATAGGTATTATGCCCGATTGGTAATGTGCATTACCTTTTACTGGTATAGGAACCATTGGTGTATATTCACTCATGGACTTGGTTGCAATTGTAAAATAAGTCTGCCATAGCATAATTTTATCAGTTATGCTGATATTTTCTTCACATTTTGATCTCAAGATTTCTTCTGTAAGAATTGTTCTTGTTTTTTAATGGAATCTTTGTATGTCTGTGCAGTCTGTTCATGTACATGTCTGTGCAGTCTGTTCATGTACATGTCTGTGCAGTCTGTTCATGTACATGTCTGTGCAGTCTGTTCATGTACATGTCTGTGCAGTCTGTTCATGTACATGCCTTTGCAGTCTGTTCATGTACATGTCTGTGCAGTCAGTTCATTTACATGTCTTTGAAGTCTGTTCATGTACATGTCTGTGCAGTCTGTTCATGTACATGTCTGTGCAGTCTGTTCATTTACATGTCTGTGCAGTCTGTTCGTTTACATGTCTTTGAAGTCTGTTCATGTACGCGTCTGTGCAGTCTGTTCATGTACATGTCTGTGCAGTCTGTTCATGTACATGTCTGTGCAGTCTGTTCATGTACATGTCTGTGCAGTCTGTTCATGTACATGTCTGTGCAGTCTGTTCATTTACATGTCTTTGAAGTCTGTTCATGTACATGTCTGTGCAGTCTGTTCATGTACATGACTGTGCAGTCTGTTCATTTACATGTCTTTGAAGTCTCTTTATGTACATGTCTGTGCAGTCTGTTCATGTACATGTCTGTGCAGCCTGTTCATGTACATGTCTTTGAAGTCTGTTCATGTACATGTCTGTGCAGTATGTTCATGTACATGTCTGTGCAGTCTGTTCATGTACATGTCTTGCAGTATGTTCATGTACATGCCTTTGCAGTCTGTTCATGAACATGTCTGTGCAGTCTGTTCATTTACATGTCTTTGAAGTCTGTTCGTGTACATGTCTGTGCAGTGTGTTCATGTACATGTCTGTGCAGTCTGTTCATTTACATGTCTTTGAAGTCTCTTCATGTACATGTCTGTGCAGTCTGTTCATGTACATGTCTGTGCAGTCTGTTCATGTACATGTCTGTGCAGTCTGTTCATTTACATGTCTTTGAAGTCTCTTCATGTACATGTCTGTGCAGTCTCTTCATGTACATGTCTGTGAAGTCTCTTCATGTACATGTCTGTGCAGTATGTTCATGTACATGCCTTTGCAGTCTCTTCATGTACATATTTTTGCAGTGTGTTCATGTACATGTCTGTGCAGTCTGTTCATGTTCATCTCTAATACAGTCTATTATGTACATGTCTGTGCATTATGTTCATGTACACATCGGTAAAGTTAGTTCATGTGCATCTGTGCAGTATTTCATTTACATGTCTATGCAATATGTTCATGTACACATCTATACAGTCTGTTCGTATACATGTCTGTGCAGTATGTTCATGAACATGTCTGACCAGTATGTTCATGTTCATATCTGGGTAGTATGTTCATGTACACAGTTACTACTGGTTCTAACGTAATTTTTTGTATCTTTTTTCCCCCACATCTTCTTTGGACGTAACAACAATGTAAGTTGATGAATCATGTTGCATTGTGCAAAAACACGTTTGCTTTTCATTTCCTGATTTTGAATTTTCTTGTTTTAATTTAGTTTCAGTAGTTATGGAATGTTTTAGGCCTTGCACAATGATTCTTTTTTGTTTTTGTGTCACCCTTTCAAAGAAAAGGGGATATATAAGAATTGCTTTGTCTATCAGTTGGTCCATTATGAAAACTTAAAGGTGGCTATAACTTTGCCGTTCTTAATATTTCTTCATCCAAGTTTAAAATAATATTGCTTATATCGACAGGTTTGTTATAAAACCAAACTCTTTAGGACAAGGTTATTCTTGAGGGAGTTATCCCCCTTTTTGTACAAATATTAACATTGGGTTTATAACTGCCATTTCTTCATATCTTTTTATCAAACTGTCAGATTTTTTCTGACAAAGTACCAAAGGGTGACACAAGTGTTCAACTGAACACCTGGCTAGTTTATTCTTATTGTGAGGTGTGACTGTTACCCTCATCTTTTTTTGAATGTTGTATGCACTGTAGTTAGAGATCTTAGTTGTCAGTATCTTAAGTTAACCCTTCAGTACATAGGATAGGTCTGTTATCCATCGGCAAACAGCCCCACCTTCAGGTCAGGATTTACAATATTTGCTCTTTTCCTCAATTATTTTTTACCAAGAAGGAAACTTATTTATGAAGATCTTGATCAGATGGCACAGATGTGCTTGCTGATCTGGATCTGCATTGGTTGCAGTAAAACCCAAATAAATATATGAGGTAAAGGGTTAACCCTTTCCTCCATAGATACACCTTTATTGCATTGGCGAACAGTTTAGATCCAGATCAGCTGGCACATCCATGATCAGGATCTAAACTGTTCACTTTTTTATTTGTTAGGTTATTTCTGACCTAAATGTGACCAGTGCAAATCTTGATCAGACGTCATGGATGTTCCAGCTGATCTGGATCTACACTGGCCACACATGCGTAAAAAGGTGTATATATGGAGTAAAGGGTTAACTGCACAAACTGTTCGAGAGCAAGACATGGTCATGTTTTGTCAGTTAAATGTGAAATTTTGTCACTTTAAACCTTAAAAACATTTTATGTGCATTCAATATAGATCCAGAACAGCGTTCACAGCGATGCAGTCTGATCAGGGTCTACACTAATCTACTGGTTTTTAGTCAGAAATAATCTAATGAATCTAAAAGCAGCTAGTACATGTTTAGATCCTGATAAGACTGCATGGATATATATAGGCAGATCTGGATCCACACAGGTTGTCAGCCATGTACCATTGAGAAAAGATCTACTTAACATCCAGAGCTTGCTTTATTTGTGTTAAAAGTAGATCCAGATCAAATGGCATTCTGAATTGACATCCATTTAGTAGCATATGTTCAGTAACTTGAAACATTTTTATTATGTACCCTTTCCTCCATAAATACGCATTTTTACGCATGTGCAAACAGTGTAGATCCAGATAAGCCAACACATCTGTGCCGTCGGATCAGGGTCTGCACTGATTGCAATTTGAGCAGAAATTTATAACCTAATGAATCAAAACGCAAACAGTGCAGATCCTGATCAGACAGCACGGATGTGCCGACTGATCTAGATCTAAACTGTTTGCCCATGCAATAAAGGTGTGTCTATGGAGGAAAGGGTTAAGAAGAAGCATGTTGCACCCCTAGCATCAAAATATTGATTGGGTTATCCTGCATTTTGTCACTTAAAGTTTGTTTACCCTTTAAACCATGATTATGCCTTTTAACACATGGCTGACCAGTGTCACATGGGTGACCAGTGTAGATCAGCCAGACTGCACAAATGTGCAGGCTAATCTGGATCTACACTGGTTCCACATGCAATAAAAGTTTATGGAGTAAAGGTTGAAGTGTTTTAACCATGGTTAGAAGAACTTTTCATTAGAAGTTGTTGTTGTTATTGTCCTCATTGATTGTAGTTGTTGTTGTGTCACAAAAATACATTTTTAGTTCTTCATTTTGTCTACCTGCATGTAGCAATATAATATAGAAATTGTTGTGATACTAGAGAAAATTCTTTGCCAAAACATTATTTTAAGCAATGTACCATCTTTCATTTACTTTCATTTGAAAGGATTAAGGAATTTACTAATAAATAACAACTGTCTCATAAAAGTCTTCTCCCTCTATCATTCCAAATTTGATGGAAATAATTCAAGTGAAAATTTGCTGTAACGTTTCTGCCGCCTCCTTTCTGATTTGTTATGTAACAACCATAATGTTTGCAGTTCTTGTTCTCAGTAGTAGACTACAGTTAAATACGCAATTCTTGGATCATTGTTACTTTAGTTGTTGATAGAAAGGACTCAGTGTTCTTAGTTCTTTGAAATAACATTATTGTCCTGCCAAAAACTCCTAGCACAAAATGGTTTGAAACCCAGTAAACATAAATGCAGACTAACTGATAAGATAGGTAGTTGAGAAATTAACTCTGAAGCCAAACAAAATTTTCAACAGCACATTTCACTTAACCCTTTCCTCCATAATATTATATACACATTTTTACGCATTTGCGACCAGTGTAGATCCAGATCAGCTGGCAAATCCATGCCGTCTGATTAGGATCTGCACTGGTTGCATTTTGGTCAGAAATAACCTAATGAATCAAAAAGTGAACAGTTTAGATCCTGATCGGATGGCACGGATGTGCCGGCTGATCTGGATCTTAACTGTTTGCCCACAAAATAAAGGTATGTCTATGGAAGAAAGGGTTAAACACCAGAGAATTTTTTTCCAAAGGAATTAAATGGTACAAAGTCGAATATTTTGCATGAGATTAACCCTTTGTTATACAGATACGCCTTTTTACCACATGGGCTACCAGTGTTGATCCAGATCAGCCTGCACATCCATCTGTATGTTCTGGATCTACATTGTTTACATTTTATTCATTAATAACCTAATGAATCTAAAAATAAAGCAAATAATGTAGCTCCTGATGAGACGGCACGGAGGTGTCAGCTGACCTGGTTCTACACTGTTTGCATATTTGGTATATCGTCACCTGATTGCAATAACGGTTTAACCCTTTCCTGGATATATACGCATTTTTACGCATGTGCTACCAGTGTAGATCCAGATCAGCCGGCACGTCAGTGCCGTCTGATCAGGATCTGCACTGGTTGCATTTTGGTCAGAAATAACCTAATGAATCAAAAAGCGAACAGGTTAGATCCTGATCAGACGGCACGGATGTGCCGGCTGATCTGGATCTAAACTGTTCGCCCTAGCAATAAAGGTGTGTCTGTACAGGAAAGGGTTAACTCTTTCTTTATTCAATGGCATTTATACCCTTTAAGCACAAACGTGATGATATGTTGTATCTATAAAGGGTTTAATTTTGCTTACCTGAACAAATGTATGTGACACTAAAATTAACACCAAGAGATTTGAAGACATACTGCATTAACTGGAAGCATGATGTACATGGAAACGCTAACTAACTTCAATTATTTTGTTGCATCCGTAACTTACACAGAGAATTTCTTACACAGTGCAGTATATTATACACCTTTTAATGCATGTTGGAAAAGAAATAGAGTGTAATAAATATTTTGGCATGTAAATGTTACCAACAAACTAGGCACAAAGCAGAAAGCAAATTAGAAACAATACCGATTTTTGAAATAATGGAAAACAATAATAGACAATATTTAGTGTTTTAATTGTATTAGAGCTGATGAATACACAAAATATAACCATATTTGAAGTTCTTTAAATTTCTTAACGCTCTAGGCTTTACTCTTTATATACTGGTGGATCTACACTTTTTGCTTTTAGATTCAAAAGGATAATTCTGACCAAGTGGCAAACAGTGAAGATCCAAATCAGTCAGCACTCTTCTGCACACACAATAAAACTGTTATATTTCGAGTAAAGTAAAGAAATTGGGATTCTGTTTCGTCTGCTGTTTATGTTCTTTATGATGAAATTTATCTGTTTCTTCATTTTTACAAAATTTTTATTTTATTGCAGACGGAAGAACAGAGGGAAGATTTAAAAGATATACCTCCTGCGCAACGGAAGGCAAAGTTAAATAAGAAATTGGATGAAATTAGAAAACAAATAGCACACGAGACTGCAGAAAGGTATGTTAATGCATTACAGTGTATGTCACATTTTAGAAATGATGTCATAGGCAGAAAACTATGACATAGCTGTGATTTTATGATTTTTGTGTTGCCTGCGAAGTTTATAAAACACAAATTTTTCTCTCTTATAACAAAAAGGGTACAAATGAAATGAAGTATTGTAAAAAAATTCAAAGTTTTCTGACTTTTATTACAGCGATTGTATGACTAAAACAAAAAAAATGCCTCCTTCTTTAATAACATGGAGGTATGACTACAATTAAAAAATATTTAAAATACACAAATGAACCTGTCTATTAATATTATTACAGTGAGGGCATAACTAAAATGAAGGAATTTAAAAACTTCACAAATGTTCCTGCCTTTTTTTCAGAGAGGGTATGACTAAAATGAAGGAAGTATATACCAACAATCCAGCACTTGGTGATCCCAGTTCAATAGACAAAAAATTAGAACAGAATAGAATCAAACTGAACGAGTTACAGCAAGAAGCAAATAAATATCAGGTGAGTAGATAGTGGTTGATCTTAACTTGGAACTTCGCTACAATATCAGATTGTTCTAATCATATAATTTTCCGGACATAGGTTCGCTGACTAGACTTGGACTTGAAACCTTGAAGTATAGTTGTGCATGACATATTTTTTAGGTGACTGAGTTCAATGTGTTTTGGAAGTGGGGAGGTAGGATGTTTAAAAATGTTAGTTTTACTATCTTTCATAGCTGTATTATAAGGTATTAGGTTTTTATACGCCCGTTTGAAAAACGGGACGTATTATGGGAACACCTGCAGCGGGCGGGCGGCGGGCGCCGTCCACAGGGTTTCCGCTCTCTAAGTCAGAGTTTTCATCCGGTCTTTATCAAACTTGGTGAATATGTTGGTGGGCATAATATCTCGACCAAGTTCTATAACCAGCCAAATCCCACTAGGCACTCCTGAATTATGGCCCTTGAATTGTCCAAAATTACTGTTTCCGCTCTCTAAGTCAAAGAGTTTTCATCCGGTCTTTATCAAACTTGGTAAATATGTTGGTGGGCATAATATCTCGACCAGTTTCTATAACCAGCCAAATCCCCCCAGGCTCTCCTAAATTATGGCCCTTGAATTGTCCAAAATTACTGTTTCCGCTCTCTTAAGTCAAAGAGTTTTCATCCGGTCTTTTTCAAACTTGGTGAATATGTTGGTGGGCATAATATCTCGACCAAGTTCTATCAAACTTGGTGAATATGTTGGTGGGCATAATATCTCAACCAAGTTCTATAACCAGCCAAATCCCCCCATGCACTCCTGAATTATGGCCCTTGAATTGTCTAAAATGAGGGTTTACGCTCTCTAAGTCAGAGTTTTCATCCGGTCTTTATCAAACTTGGTGAATATGTTGGTGGGCATAATATCTCGACCAAGTTCTATAACCAGCCAAATCCCCCCAGGCACTCTTGAATTATGGCCCTTGAATTGTCCAAAATTACTGTTTCCGCTCTCTAAGTCAAAGAGTTTTCATCCGGTCTTTATCAAACTTGATAAATATGTTGGTGGGCATAATATCTCGACCAAGTTCTATAACCTGCCAAATCCCCCCAGGCACTCCTGAATTATGGCCCTTGAATTGTCCAAAAACTGAATTAGCGTTATCTGCTCTCCAAGTCGAATAATTTTCATCGGATCGTTACGCAACTTTGATGATCAGCATTTTGATGGGCGTATTTTTTGTCAGTTTGGCACTCTTGTTTAGAGTTTGTTTACTTATTGTGAATTGCAAACAAACCCCAAATTTCACAACAATATTTATTAATATTCTAGATTTACATTAATTTTAAACCTAATGAAATTTCAATGTTAACCAAATGCAAAATATACTGTTTTTCAGTGGTTAATCCCAGCTTAATCATTAAGAAAATGTGAAATATGAGTGTGGACTCTTTTTCAGGAATATTTAACAGACGCTGAGAATGATATGAGTAGAACACGGCGAGGTTCCAATGATTCTATGACACATAGTATTACATCTGAAGGTAGTAACAATATCAGCGTATCCGCGCCAGGCACTCCAATACCGCAGCATAATACGGAGGAATATTATGAGTAAGTTATGCTTTCTTCTGACCTACTATGAATGCATTTTATTTTTGGGCATGTATTTTTGTCATTTTTCTGTTATTCTTTTCCTCCATATATACCCATTTTTATGCATGTGCAACCAGTGTAGATCCAGCCGGCACATTTATGCTGTCTGATCAGGATGTGCACTAGTCGCATTTTGGTCAGAAATAACCTTACGAATCAAAAAGCAAACAGTTTAGATCCTGATTAGACTGCACGAATGTGCCGGCTGATCTGGATGTAAACTGTTGACCATGCAATAAAGGTGTATCTATAGAGGAAAGGGTTAAGAGTTTACTCTGTGGTATATGTCTTTTATCCAATAATGTGCCACCAGTGTAGGTTCAGATCATCCAGCTCATCTGTGCTGTCTGATCAGGATCTACACTTTTTGCACAAGTACATATGTTACATGACAATGCATTTCAGATCCTGTATGTCTTATTTCCGTTCATGAAATTGCATAATCTATTTTATTTAATATTGGAGCATGACCAGTGTTGCATAGAGATTCTAAGCTTCTCCTATGGGTTGTCATCAGTGGGAAATCTGATCCCAGAAAACATTGCTTTATGTGATAAAGTATTTTACCATCCTCGCACAACCATGCAACATTTCTAGTTATTATTTTTAAGCGTTTTTTACTTACAATTGTGAATTGTGGAGTTAGTAAATTGATTTTTTTGAAGTTTTTTTTTAAAAAGGCATATTTTTTGTACAATACTTTATCAGCAAATAATAACCCTTTCCTCCATAGACTCATAATTATGTGCCGTCTGATCAGGATCTGCACTGTTCCCTGTTTGATTTATCCCCCCGCCAAAGGCGAGGGGGATATTAGAAATGCCCTTCATCCGTGCGTCCGTCCGTGCGTCCGAAACAATTTTGTCCGGAGCATAAGTCCAAAACTACTGGAGGGATTTTATTCAAACTTCATACACTGACAGAGCTCATTGGTAGGTAGTGCAGTGTGCAAGAACAATTACTCTACCTTGCCTATTTTTAGAGTTATTCCCGTTTATCATATTTACTTGATAAATTTTGTCCAGAGCATAAGTCCAAAACTACTGGAGGGATTTTATTTAAACTTCATACACTGACAGAGCACATTGGTAGGTAGTGCAATGTGCAAGAACAATAACTCTACCTTTCCTATTTTTAGAGTTATTCCCCTTTATCATATTTACTTGATATATTTTGTCCGGAGCATAAGTCCAAAAGTACTGGAGGGATTTTATTCAAACTTCATACACTGACAGAGCACATTTGTAGGTTGTGCAGTGTGCAAGAATGATAACTCTACCTTGCCTATTTTTAGAGTTATTCCCCTTTATCATATTTACTTGATAAATTTTGTTGTCCGGAGCATAACTCCAAAACATCTTGAGGGATTTTATTCAAACTTCATACAATGACAGAGCACATTGGTATGTAGTGCATTGTGCAAGAACAATTACTCTATCTTGCCTAATTTAAGAATTATTCCCCTTTATCATATTTACTTGATTTGTCCGGAGCATTAGTCCAAAACTACTGGAGGGATTTTATTTAAACTTCATACACTGACAGAGCTCATTAGTAGATAGTGCAGTGTGCAAGAACAATAACTCGACCTTGCCTTTTTTTAAGAATTATTCCCCTTTATCATATTTACTTGATTTGTCCGGAGCATAAGTCCAAAACTACTGGAGGGATTTTATTCAAACTTCATACACTGACAGAGCACATTGGTAGGTAGTGCAGAGTGCAAGAACAATAACTCTACCTTGCCTATTTTAAGAGTTATTCCTCTTTATCATATTTACTTGATATATTCTTTCCGGAGCACAACTCCAAAACTATTTGAGGGCTTTTATTCAAACTTCATACACTGACAGAGCACATTGGTATGTAGTGCAGTGTGCAAGTGCAATAACTCTACCTTGCCTTTTATAGAGTTATTCCCCTTTATCACATTTACTTGATACATTTTTTACAGAGCATAACTCCAAAACTACTTGAGGGATTTTTTTCAAACTTCATACACTGACAGAGCACATTGTAGGTAGTGCAGTGTGCAAGTCCAATAACTCTACCTTGCCTTTTTTAGAGTTATTCCTCTTTATCAGAATTACTTAATAAATTTTGTCCGGAGCATAACTCAAAAACTACTTGAGGGATTTTATTCAAATTTCATATACTGACAGAGCACAGTAGGTAGTTCAGTGTGCAAGTCCAATAACTCTACCTTGCCTTTTTTTAGAGTTATTCCCCTTTATCAGATTTACTTGATAAATTTTGTTTAAAAATTTTAACTCCAAATTTAAAAGGATTTCCTCTCCAGGTAAATTATACAAAAGTACAACCTTCAGGTTACTTTTTCCGGCGGGGGGATTTAACCATGTGTAACATGGCTCTTGTTTATTAGGTTATTTCTGACCAAAATGTGACAAGTTCAGAACCTGATCAGACGGCACGGATGTGCCGGCTGATCTGGATGTACACTGGTGGCACATGTGTAAAAATGCATATACGATGGAGAAAAGGGTAAAAATAGTTGATTTTTTAACTGGCAGTGTAAGAGGTGTATATAAACCTCACACCTCACCCATTTTTTTACAGCATCAGCGTTTTCACGACAAAAAATGAAAAAAAAGCGAAGTTAGATTTCCCAAGGATGGTTTATGGATAGATGAAGCATAATGTATATTAACATGCAAAAATCTGCACTTAATCGATGTTGTGTTTAACACCTATTTCTTGACCTGGGAAGTTTTGCAATGATTTTATCCTTGTTTTATTTATATTTTTGTATTAGACCTGCGTTTTGACACTGTTTTGTTAACCTTCACTCCAAATATACGGATTTTATCACTTGTTCAATCAGTGTAGATCCAGATATACCAGCACATCTGTACCATCTAATATGAATCTGCACTGTTCGCTTCTTTGTTAGAAATATGAGAATGAATCTAAATACATGGTGTAGATCCTGATCAGAAGGCATGGATGTGCATGTGATCTAGATCTACACTGTACATTCAGGCCATAAAAATCATATCTATGGAGTAAACAGTGAATCTACACTAGTAGCTTTTAAATTCATTTGATTTTTTCTAACCAAGGAGAGAACATTGTAGATAATGATCAAAATGCATGGTTTTGTGGGCTGATCCAGATCTACACTGGTTGCACATGGGATAAAATATCTGCATCCAAGGAGTGAAGAGTTAAACACAGAAGACATTGTCATTAAGATGTAGATGTATGAATTGCAGAAGATAATTTTGAATAGTTTATGTTTTAGCATGTTGATATTTTAACATGTTTACCTTTACAGTCCTGAGGCACGATATAGGCGAAGAGATATTCATATTCGGTAACTTTTCATTCTGAGATACTCTGTACTATATCTAATAAGAGTGTATCATCTAATAGATCACCAATCATGCTCTACTGCAGAAAATATATAAACCATACACTGTGGACTCATTGTAATTTGTTCAGAAAATTTTCGAGGGGCCGCAAATTACATATTTTTTCCCAAGCATAAAAAGGAGCAGGTTCATGAAGTCCTAATAATTGCCTAAAAATATGCCTTTAAATACATAAATGGTTAAACTTAGGTATTTAATTTTATATTGATCTCTTTTAAAATCAGTAGGAAGATATGCCATCAAATTTGATTATTGAAGTTAAATGGAGGAAAATAGCAGTGAATGTTTGGGGAGTGGGTGAATGATAAATGAATATTCCATTAATGCTTGCTGTAATTTTGTAATTTACCTGTGCTTGTATTTCGGCTTTACTGCATCCAGGAATTAAAGTCAGTTTTTAACAGAACTCTGCCAGAACTGTTTTGTTTATTTTCAAAAGTAGAGTATACATAGTAATTGAACTGCTGTGGCGATGTACGGGTGCACAGAATAGCAAATTAACTCTAAATTAACTCACACATATAAGCAGTGTAGATCCTAGATCTACACAATTTGCTATTATGCTTAACAACACTCCTGTGAACTTGTAATGGAATGACCCAGATTTACAAAAGGGCCTGTCCATTATAGTTATAAAAGGTGTGAATGATTAACCCTTTACCTCATGGGGTATGGCTATTATTCTATGGCCAAACAGTGTAGATCCAGATCAGTCAGCACATCCATGCAGTTTGATCTGGATCTACACTGCTTGCTTTCAGACTCATTAGGTTATTTCTGACCAGGATGTGACTAATGTAGATCAAGAACAGACGGCATTGATCTGTCAGCTGATCTGGAACTACACTTATCTCACATATAATAACACCCAAAATTATATATCATGGAGTAAAGGGTTTTAACAGGAAGTGTGTTTGTTGATAATGATTAGATATAGTGCACTCAACACATAAATTAGACAGAAAGTAACAACAAACTGCTGTAGTTATACTAACAAAGTGCTACATGTTCCCTGAAGTACTTACAAGAGCAAGGGAAGGTATACATGATTGGATATAGTACACCCAACACACATTAGACAGAAATTAACAAAGAACTCATGTTAGTTTTATAGTTACCAAGTGCTTTTTGTTCCCCAAAGTGCTTACCTGAGCAATCTAGGAACCAACATCATAAAACTGATACTGGAAACCAGTCTGCAAACACAAGCTTGTGATTGGTCAGTTTAGAGAGTACTTCAGATTTCAACCAATCAGCTGCTTAAGAATTTGGACTGGTTTGCAATCTCCTTTTTATTCCTTCAAATGCTTATCTGAGCCAGAAGAAGCAGTCTAGGACACAAAGCTGTGATTGGAGACTGGTCTCAAAACACTGAATTCTGATTGGTCAGTTTGAAAAAATGGCATTTATTTTAACCAATCACCTGCTTAAGATTGTAGACTGGTTACCATTCTCTGTTTATGACCTTGGACTCTGGATTTCCCAAGTCCTTTTTGACAGACTATTTTTTGTCAAGAAGATGCTTTGCTTTCTAGTTTTAGGACTTTTTCTATACTCAAACTAGAACTTTTTTCTTAATTTTGAAAAATTCCTTCCTGTTTAATGAAGGAATTATATCATTTTAGATAACACCATAATAGTTTTAATTCCTATAATGTCTTATTTGAATGTAACTTTACTTGTTTTCATTATCAGGTGAGAGATTTAGGACCATGCCCTTCTTCAAATGTTATTCAAAGATTTATGTATAAAATGTTGAAGTTTACAGGAAGTAAAGTTTTGGTTCTGAACTAAAAGTTATAAGCTAGAATAGGGACATCTAACCTTAGGGTGTTCTGATTGTCACTAGACAAATCATGACCTTTTGTCACCAACTTACTGTATGAAGTGATTTATGATAAGGGATTCGGGTAGGAAAGCACGCTCACTTAGTTTGCTTACAATGCCAAAACATGCAGTTGTGCTTTTTTTTGCTTTTGAAAACATAGTTTTTGCTTGTGTTGCTTTTGTTCACTAAATAAATAATTCAATTATATTATTACCCCTTAACACCATGGAATTTGGCTGTAATCCTTTTATAGATTGTTAAAGTTATTTCTGAGTAATGTACAACCAGCATAGATCCAGATCTGGCTGATCTGGATCTATGCTGGTTGCACACATGTCAAAATGCATATTATATGGATAAAAGGGTAAAATGTTGAATTTCGAAACATGGGCAGAAAAAATGTGTTGTGACTGTTAACATTAAGTAGTGAGTGGAGGAATAGATTCATAATAAACAACAACATTCACCAAAAGTCATAAAACCAAGGTCTATAATAAATGTGGCTGAGAAATTAACAGAGGTCAGTAAACTCTTGATCACACACCCTGACATCACCCAGATTAGTAAGTTTTACAATATTGTGATATATAATTGTTTTATTCTGTTTTGATTACAGGCCAGTAGAAGAGCCTGCTCCAGAACATCAAGATGGCTACCCTGAACCTGTAGAAGACGAGTTCGGATACACGGTCATAGGTACCTGTAGAGCAATCTATCCATTTGATGGTAGGTATCTTTCTCACTAACCAGCTTTTCTTTGGAAAACCCTCATTTATTAGATTGGGGTATGTTGTTAGGCGTTATTTTATTGTTTTTGGTTTAAGTTCACTTTTTCTCAGTAAGCAGTCTAGGTAGAGCTTTGAAAGTCAACAAAGATGTCTGACATCACAATAACAACTATCAGGACCAGACAAAATCCATCTTACCTGTTCTTTTTTGTCAGACACAACACAGGGACCATACACATGGGGCGTCTTGGGTCCAGTACCTTAACAAATCTTTGAGTGTATCCTTTAGCAGGGGATCTGTCTTTTACTGTTTTTCAGTGATATTATCAATTACACACTTTGAAGGTTGTTGAGCACGATACTTATATGTGTTAATATTTAGTAGCACTCAGAGTGAAAGCAGTGTAGATAGAAATGTGCATTTGCCATTAATCCCTTGAACAGACTCAATACAAACCAAGCCTGCTGTATTTTGTATTATTTGTCAGGTTCGTTGGCTTTCATAGTTCCTTGTTCATCTGTTGAACCCTGTCCTCCATATATACGCATTTTTTACGTGTGTGCGACCTGTGTAGATCCACATCAGCAAGCACATCCGTGCTGTCTGCACTGGCCACTTTTTGGTCAGAAATAACCTAACAAATCAAAAAGCCAACAGTTTAGATCCTGATCAGACAGCACAGGATGTGCCGGCTGATCTGAATCAACACTGTTCGCCCACGCAATAAAGGTGTATATAAGGAGGAAAGAGTTAATTGTTGAAAAATGGAGAAGAAAACTGAAGATTAATTAGCGTGTGTGAAAGTTTTAAACTTGGCATGTAACTGGCCAGGGAAACCTAGAGTGACTAAAGGCAATAGATACCCTAACTTTTTTAGAATGAAATATTACACATTTTAGAAACCGAAGTCTGTCACTGAACTACAATGTTTGATTTGTTCAAATGTACGATTAGAGTTTTGTTCGAATGTACGATTAAAGCAGAGGGAAAAAAACTCCACACATAGTATGGGGGAAACTTAATTATTAAGGGCCATGGGTTATGTATTTGGTCAGCTTATCTTGACGCACTGCTAGCTAGAGCTCAGTGAATAGCTATGGACACGATTTAATGCATCAGAGAGTCACCTTAACACTTTCCTCCATATAAAAACCTTTATATTGCAAGGGCGAACAGTTTAGATCCAGATCAGCCGGCACATCTGTGCCATCTGATCAGGATCTAAACTGTTCACTTTTTGATTTGTTAAGTTATCTCAGACTACAATGTGACCAGTGCAGATCCTGATCAGACAGCACAGATGTGCTGGCTGATCTGGATCTACACTGGTTGCACATGTGTAAAAAGGCGTATATATGAAGGAAACGGTTAAAAGACAGATAAGTTTCCTGTTGAGATCAAAACTGAAACATTTGCTCACAATAATATTGTTGTTTTTTTTACGACAGTTGAATCCGCTGGAGGTATAAAAAAATGCATTATGTTCCACTCACCTATACAACTCGCTTCTTTCTTGATTATGTCACTTCTTGCTTTGTTCGTAATACACAAGTCCATGTGTTATGGTCTAAGGGTCGATGCTTGTTTCCGTAACATTTTTAAGCCAGTTCAGCCTTCTTCATATACTTTCTTATACAAAAGCAAAATCACAAAAATAGACCATTTCAGTTTCTTGTAAAAATAAACTCTCAACTGCCTCAAGAAGAAACAGAATCAATATATCTGTGCATACCTTTGATAATGACATTGCATTTTTGAGAAGAAAAAAACATTGACACTAATTAAAAATCTGGTTACCTTTAACCAATTCTTGCTGTTTAGGGGTCACAACCTAGTTTCAAGTTGCAGAAAACATCTTGTTTAATAACATGTGCATTTTACAGAATTGTAAGGAGCAAAAAACTGGCTGAATCACACCGAAGTGCGCTCGTTAACAGTGGTCTCACTATTTTTCAAAGTAGATGGGTCTTTAACCCTTTCCACCATAAATTTGCATTTTTACGCATGTGCGACCAGTGTAGATCCAGATCAGCCGGCACATCTGTGCTGTCTGATCAGGATCTGCACTGGTCACATTTTGGTCAGAAATTACCTAGTAAATCATTAAGCAAACAGTGCAGGTCCTGATCAGCCAGCACAGATGTGCTGGCTGATCTGGATCTACACTGTTTGCCCATGCAATTAAGGTGTGTCTATGGAGAAAAGGGTTAATGAAAATTGAAGGGAGGTTGCTGGGCATTAAAAAACAAAATAGCAGCTGTTCCACTAAAAAAGACTTATGGTCAGTTTTGTTGGGTAAATCTCCTTCCTCTGCCTCGTACTGAGACCACTTCTTAAACATGTGGGAATGCTTTCTATAATCCAGAAAACAGTAACATGTGAAGAAAACAGCTTTTATGTTGACTGAGTTTGATCATCAACTATCGTAACTAGTGTAAAAAAATACGAATTCAGATTGGTCCAACTGTAGTGCCTCTTGTTCCGTACACTCACTTTATATCTCTGTCAAGATTTTTTACATAACTTGACAGCCTTATTTTATACAGTCATAATTATGAATATGAAAGCTTGTGGATAAACAAATGACAGATATCTTCACTATTTTTCATTCAAGCCAAAGAAATCCAAGCATTTTTAAATGTAATTGGTGAACTATTTTTTTTTAGTTAAAGTTTAAGTAGTTGAAAGTATATACCAGCCTATAACAGAGGTGAATGTAATGAGACGATATTGAAAAAGAGTGCCTAATGTTCACTCTTCATGGAAGAAGGTATAAAAACACAACAGTTGGTATTTCAAATGCAATTGGCTGGCCAAACCATGTTTCAGAAAATCTCTGTAGTGTTTCTTCTTTTTTGAGGAATGAACATGAGAAACCATATATTGAAGTTTGACTAATCAGTGTTCGGGCTTCAATGATAGTTTCTTTGGTTGCCGATCGAACTCAATCGATGACTATGTATATGTTCATGTGGAAATGTGTCTAAATATGTAATTATTATCAAGTAAATTTACCTGGAAAGCAATATTGCATGAAATGTAGAAAAACACCTACCACTTTTAACATTGTGAAAAATCATCCATTCATCTGAATGCCTTTCTAGCTGGCAGCAAATCTACTTGTTTACTGTGTTATATTTGCAAGGGGAGTTCATTTTCACTATGTTTGTGATCATTATTCAACCGCTAATTTTTTTCAGGGATGTTCAAAAGGGTTATTGGATGAAATCTGCCTTTTCGAAAATTGGTGCAATTGAAAAAATTGCAAATCAAGCTTCGATGTTAAATTGCAAAATTTTGGCCTCACAAAAATAACCAGTATTAGACTCAGAATCTGCAGATAAGCTTTTTTCGAACCAGTACTGTTCGATATTACACCATATTACAAATGCATGTAACTTTTACTTTATGTAAAATGGCTTATATCCCCTGTGCAACCAGTGTAGATCCAAACAAGCCTGCATATGCTTCTTGATTTATTAACCCATTCCTGTATATATACACATTTTTACGCATGTGCGACCAGTGTAGATCCAGATCAGCCGGCACATCCGTGCCGTCTGATCAGGATCTGCACTGGTCGCATTTTGGTCTGAAATAACCTAATGAATCAAAAAGCGAACAGTTTAGATCCTGATCAGACGGCACGGATGTGCCGGCTGATCTGGATCTAAACTGTTCGCCCTAGCAATAAAGGTGTTTCTGTACAGGAAAGGGTTAACCCTTTACTCCATATACATGTATGCGCCTTTTATCCCATGAGTGAACAGTGTAGATCCAGATCAGCCAGCTCATCTTTGCTGCCTGATCAGGTGATCAGGATCTGCACTGTTCACTTTTAGATTCATTAGGTTATTTCTGATGATAAGCTAACAGTTTAGATCCTCGTCAGATGGCACATAATTATGTACCAGCTGATCTGGATCTGTACCAGCTGACCTGTTTGCCCATGCAATTACAGGCATATGTATGGAGTACATGCTTAAAACATTTCTAATCAAGAAGGGAACAGTGTAGATTAACATCAGACTAAATGGATGTGCAGACAGATCTGGATCTTCACGTTTTTGCCATTGGGATTTTAACTGATCAGTGAACAACAAGAATTCATTTTGTCATTTTAACATTCAAACAAGAATAACAAAGTGCTTTAACAATGATTTCTTGGGTGGGGTCTGAATTGGATCTCTAGTGTGTTCAGGATAGCTGCCATAGCTAAAAATAGAACATAGAATAAGGCAGTCATTTTCTCAGGTGAGTAGTTGACACCCTTAAGACCTCTTTTAAGGAGATTTTTATAAGGGAAAAGAAATGAACTGTGCAGGATTTTTGCGGGATGTTTAAGAAATTTTCTTTTCCTGGCTTCTTTAATCAATGTTACAGCAGTGCAGCTCAGAACTCTACTGAAGCAAACTATGGCAAGCCGTTTGCACAGCTCATCCAATATCTAAAGTTATCATCAAATAACTTTAAATGATGGTCTATCAGTATCTATGGTTAGGGGCTGTTAACCCTATTTATTGTTGATATCGTATAGATGGTTATTGGACTGACATCAATAGTAATCGGTCGATAGCTATAGATATCAGATTGTGAAAACTGCTTGCAATAGCAAACCACTGCTTTTCAAGTCTTTGAGAATGGAAAAGGTTTTCTATAAGTCTTTATGGATGAAAAAAAAAATCTATCTATATGGTGTTAAATGTTAAACTGTGATATATAATTTGTGTAGAAATGCTAAAATTTTGTATGTAAGTACAGAAAATTTGAAAGTTTGACACTACTGTTGCAATTACATAATGCAGTCTTTGTCATAGAAACAACTCAACTTTTATCAAAGGCAATAGTTTAAATCCAGATCAAGCAACACATTTGTGCCAACAGGATCTACACTTATGGCATTTAGTTTCATTAGGTTATTTCTGACAAAGAAGCAAACAGTCAAATGGCACGAATGTGCCAACTGATCTGGATCTACACTGGCGGCCCTTGTAATATTGAGTTAAGGGCTAAATATGAGGGTTTTTTGGAAAGTTTTGAGACAACCTTGATAAATTAAGTAGCCAAAGGAATATTTAAATAAAAAACATGTGAAACTTAGGGTAATCCTTTAATTACATCTGTGCAAAATTATATACAAATATGACATCGATTTCTCATAAAACATTGTATGCTAAGATAACAAAAAACATACGCGTGGCGCATGGGGCTGTAAAAAACGTCATAAAACTTTACGTCGAATTTTATACGTCACTCTTTCTCGAAGTATCGTCCATCACATTTCAAGCATTTTTCATGTCTCCTTAACCAGCGATTGAATACATTCGTATACCAGTCACTTGTAAATAAAGATACAATCCTCATTACATGACCACTACCCTAATATCTAAATTATCAACCCTAATATGCTGTAGCTCTGACTTAATGGCAGGAAACACAGCATGGTCCATAGAAGCCCTTTACCCACTAGAGATGTCCATCTATCCCAAAATTTTTGTGCCAACGATACACAAATGCCCTACTTACCGGCTGCCCGTTGCATGAATTTTCCAAAAGTCGCTTTGTTTCCATAGGTGATTTCCATGCCTTTATGCAATCTTTATAAACATTCGCTGCTCTGTCTTTGATGGCGTCTCCGTACAGGGCATATCTGCCTTCGCACAAATGCAACTGCCATTAAAAACAACAGATATACGACATCACAAAATGAAAATGATGTAATAAACAAAATATCAAGGTTTTGCGGAAAAATATGATTAACAAGATACGAAAAATAGGATTAGTTTCTAAATCCAATGCCGTGCACCTGCCATAGGATAGCCGTGTTGCTATGGTTACTGCCGAACATACCCTTGAGCTACAAACGCGTCGAATGAATTGTTTTCTTCATATTTATAATAAAACTAACTAAATCTGGACACAAAATCAGCTTTGTGTTTGTATTCTAAGCTGAATATTTAGGTGTGTCTCAAAACTTTCCGAACAACCCTCATATCAAAGAGAAGATGTAAAGTAAGAGATTACAGGATAAATAAACTTCAGTTAAACAAATCTGTATTTATACCCTCTAAGAAGAATCAAGAACTTAAAGGTAGATAATTGCTACCTAGTAATTAGCTTCTCAATATAATAGTAAGTTTTTAATTTGGGTGAAAAATACAACAAAACTGCAGCCACAAATAGGGTTCTGATGGTGTTGCCAATCATCCTTGAGCAAATAGAGTTGATGATGATTGAAATAGTGTCAGAAAAAAACATTGTGTACATTTTTTAAGTGGCCAGAATCTTTTTGTCATTACAGTAACTCTTAAACCTTTTATGCCAAAAGACTGATGAAAATCAAAGGATGGCGGAAAAACACGTTGAGATTTTAATGCAAATGTGTATATTTGTATTTTAGCGGTAAATGAGGGCTCAGTAAGCATGCAAGAGAATGAAGAGATGGTGATCCTGGAGCAAGACCAAGGGGACGGCTGGACGCGGGTCCGCAAGAGCAACAACCAGGAGGGATTCGTACCCACCTCATACATACAGTGCCACTTTTACGACCAGGATGCTGTGTAGTTGTTAATTGTCCATTATTTTGACACACTTGATATACTGTGAATGTTTTAACCTTCACGGGGTACTAGTTACCGTAAAGTCTCATGAATAAGACCATGTCTTGGATTGGCCATGTTGGTAGGTCTTAATTTCTGAGTGGAAAATAGAGCGAAACAGTTGAAGGGACATTAAAACTGTGGTCCTATTATAAAGATGGTCTTCATTACAGGATTGCCTCTACAAGGGGTTTTAACCCTTTCCTGTATAGATACGCATTTTTACGCATGTGCGACCAGTGTAGATTCAGATCAGCTGGCATATTCATGCCGTCTGATCAGGATCTGCACTGGTCGCATTTTGGTCAGATATAACCTAATGAATCAAAAAGCGAACAGTTTAGATCCTGATCAGACAGCACGGATGTGCCGGCTGATCTGGATCTAAACTGTTCGCCCTAGCAATTAAGGTGTGTCTGTACAGGAAAGGGTTAATAAGTGATTGATTTCTCGACAAATTGATCTGCAAATAAAAACCCGTCACAAAAATTTTTTGGTGAAGTTGATTTTGAAAAATTGGAAATAACAAATTTAAGGACCCGTGAAAACCATGATATTTCATCCCCATGAATGTTAATGCTTTCACAGAACATTAAGAAACTGATTTTATATTTCTACTGGTTTTCTCTCATACAGTCTAAACATAATCATCTTATCTGTTTACATTTATTTTGCTAAAAAATGACAGTTATTTTTGTTCCTATCTAAGATAGAATGTTATAAGAAAATCAGATTAAGTTGTATTTGTTGTTGTTTTTTTTCTCTAAAAAACAAAGTGGTGTGTGATAGATAAAAATTATGAAGTATAACTAACTGATGGAAGTAAATTTCAGTTTAAATATGATATAACCTTTTACTTCAAGGGATGTGGCTGTTATTGCATGGGCGAACAGTGTAGATCCAGAACAGGCTGCACATCCATGCCATCTGATCAGAATCAACACCGTTTGCTTTTAGATTCATTATATTATTTCTGACCAAGATGTGACCAGTGTATATCCAGATTAGATTACACAAACGTGTTGGCAGATCCAGTTCTACACTGGTTATACACTTGCTAACCCTTTCCTCCATAGATACACCTTTATTGCATATACGAACAGTTTAGATCCAGATCAGCCAGCACATCCGTGCCATCTGATCAGGATCTAAACTGTTCGCTTTTTCATTCATTAGGTTATTTCTGACCAAAATGCGACCAGTGCAGATCCTGATCAGACGGCATGTATGTGCTGGCTGATCTGGATCTACACTGGTCGCATATGTGTAAAAAGGCGTATATGAGGAGGAAAGGGTTAAAAGGTGTATTAAAGGAGTACCTGGTTAAATGCAGCATTGGATTAGAGCAGGTTTTAATCAATGGCATTTTATTTCATTTCCGTTTTCCAGACAGCTGTCAGCTCGTATTTAAACATGTTTTTGGAAAAATTTGTGTTAAATTGTTAACCAGATGCAATTGCTAGTGCTAAAAATAAGTCAAAACTGCAAACAGTAAATTACTGTTCAGCAAATTAAGCAAGTTAAACTTGTATTATTACGATTGTTGCATTCAGTTCTTATGCAAAATGTACATTGAAGCTCCAGTGTTAAGACACAATCTAAACTGCAGTTTAACCCTTTCCTTGATATATACACATTTTTACACGTGTCCATCCAGTGTAGATCCAGATCAGCTGGCACATCCGTGCCTTCTGATCAGGATCTGCACTGGTCGCATTTTGTTCAGAAATAACCTAATTAATCAAATAGAGACCAGTTTAGATCCTGATCAGACGGCACAGATGTGCCAGCTGATCTGGATCTAAACTGTTTGCCCTAGCAATAAAGGTGTTTCTATACAGGAAAGGGTTAAACATTCTGTTAAGTAATTGATATTTTTGGGGCACAAATTTTTGTTTATTTTGTAAGAAGATTGATCCACGAATTTTAAAACCCTCACAAAATATATTTTATATGAAAAATTACTTACGAAAATTAAAACCATGAATTTGAGAACCCCTGAAAATGCCAATTTACCAAAAACCAAAAAGTTCATGCCTTCAAAAATTGATGGATTTACAGTAATACAGTTCTATGATTTAGAGTTTGATGGGTAAAAAGTGAGGGGTGGTGAAAGCAAATAGGTTCACTTTGAATCATGTTGTTTTCACCCCTCAAAAGGCAGATAGACAACTTTCAGTTCTGAACAGTTTTTGTTGTTTATTTTGCCTTTATATCAACGCTGTTAACACATGACCTAATGAATCTTCCGTTTTTTATGTTTTCAATTTTTCCATGCATTTTTAATAAATGGCTGCCTTGCGAGTAAAAGGCAATAGTTTATGTGGTGCTGTATATTAAAAGTTTCCTATGTTACATAACTGCTGGTTTTCATTGATATTTCAAATGTTTTGTTTTGTACGATTTTTAATTTCTTTCTTTTTTCATTAAGATGTTTTAATCCTCTAAGCTCAGCTTTTGTCACAATTTGTTACTAGTGTTGACCCAGATTATTCTGCTCAGTCAGGACAGGGTCTACACTGTTCACTTTTCAGGTAAGAAAATCTGTTTATGTATTTCTATGAAACACCCAAGAATTTAGTGTGTTAAGCATTTGATTAAATAAAACATGAAAGGTATTATATTGTTTTGATCAGTTGAACTAACAAGGCCATGAAAAGATTAGCATCCTGAACTGCAACGTCTTTTCTGAAAGTGACCTCATTTCTGAAAAGTGAAATCATTTCTTGAAAGTAACATATACCTGCAAAGTGATGTCATTTCTGGAAAATCTCACCATTTTTTTAAATTGACATTTCTTTCTATCTAGTAAATAAAACAACTTTAGAAGATATTAGTATTTTGAAAAAATCATTAAATGCATACCATTTTGGATTTTGAGTTATCAGGAAATCTTGCCAAATGTCATCCATGATTTTACATTAGTTTTTGAGTTGTTTTTTTGTTGTAAAAGCAATTTCACGACCAAGTCAGTTAGTTGAAATGATTTTTCTGCTTAATCTTTTACTCCATAGATACTCCTTTATTGCTTCAGTAAATGGTGTAGACCCAGATCAGCAGATCTGTGCAGCCTGATCAGGATTTACTAGTACATTGTTTGCTTTTTGATTTAATATGTTATCTCTGAAATAAATGCAAACAATGCAGATCCTGATCGGATGTCACAGATGTGCTGGCTGATCTTGGGCCAAGATCATAAAACTAAATCTGGAGATCAGTCTCAAATCTCAAGCATCTGATTGGCTGAAATGGCGACGGGTCGCCATTTCAGCCAATCAGATCCTTGAGATTTGAGACTGATCTCAAAACTAAGTTTTATGATCTTGGGCCCTGGATCTTCACTGGTGGCACATGTGATAAAAAACATATATATGGTGTAAAGTGATAAAGATATGTATATTATTTCTAATTTTTTATAAAGTAAAGTTGCATGTTATTTCAATAGATAGGTTATACCTTCAACCTTAATAATATGGATACAGCTTTTATCCATATGCAACGAGTGTTGATGCTGATCGGCCAGGACATTTGTGAAGACTGATCTGACTCTGCTTTGGTGGCCCATGTGATTAACTCTTTACTCCATGGAAATATGGCCGTTAATCATGGGCAAACATTGTAGATCCAGATCAGCCAGTCTGATCAGAATATTCGCTGTTCACCTTTGGATACATCAGGGTTGAAGGTTTTAAAACTGAGTTTGGAAACCAGTCTCAAATCTCAAGCATCTGATTGGCTGAAATGGCAACCAGTCGCCATTTCAGCCAATCAGATGCTTGAGATTTGAGACTGGTTTCCATGCTCAGTTTTATAACCTTGGGCATAGGTTAATTCTGACCAAAAAGCAAACATTATGATCCTGATCGGAAGACAGAGATGTGCCAGCTAATCTGGATCTTCAATGCTTGCGGACGCAATACATCTGGTATATATGGAGTAGAGAATTAAAGGCATGTCTGTTAGGCAGAGGGTAATTATAAATGGTTTTTGTGCAATAATGGCGGACTATATGATCTGACAACACTGCAGTCCAGGTTCTTATTTTGTGAAAATTAAAATAAAAAAGATATGTTTTCCAACATGTGCAAAAATTTAAATTCTCAACATAAAGTTATTAAAGCATATTGGTGACAAGTTGATTTCAGCTGATCTTGTCTTAAACAATTTGCTCCATAGATATAGGTTTTCACCTGCTGGCGAACATTGTAGATCCCGATCAGCAAACATCTTTGTCGTCCGATCAGAATCTTCATTGTTTGCTTTTAGCTTCATTAGGTTATTTCTGACCAACAAGCATCAAGTGTAGATCCTGATCAGATGGCATGTATGTTTCAGCTGATATGGCCCTCCAGTGGTTGCATATGCCAAAATAGAGTAAAGGATTAAATAAATGTCTGCTAAGAGTCTAAAATCCAAAGATTGTATTTTCTCCGAAGTTTCTTCCTGTAATGATTCTAAGAAACTGTGTATTGTTAAATAACCCC
Organism: Corbicula japonica; assembly: GCA_038501625.1. NCBI lineage: Eukaryota > Metazoa > Mollusca > Bivalvia > Venerida > Cyrenidae > Corbicula > Corbicula japonica. The sequence continues at coordinate 1,408,127 of JAZAYU010000088.1, forward strand.
TTACTTTATGGGATATGTCTGTTATCCCATGGGCAAACAGTGTAGATCCAGATCAGCCAGCCAGCTGCACTGTTCGCTTATAGATACTTTATTTTATTTCTGACAAAGAAGCAGTGTAGATCCAGATTAGAAATAAGGATGTTTCAGCTAATCTGGATCTTCAGTGGTTGTACATGGGATTACAGCCATATCCAGTGAATTATAGGGTTAAATAAGCTGTGTTCATTTTTAGTTGTGTTTTTGTTTAATGTTTTTTTAATTTGACAAATATGATTAGATTTGGTTTCCTGAAAAAAGTGTATGAGCTCACTTAAACATCATTGATCTGCTACTTTGAGGTTGATTGTTAAGGTACCATTATTATAATAAGATGTATTCTAAATTATGAAACCATGCACATTGAATTAAAAACATGAAAGGAAATTATGCTAGCCATTACTGGCAAAAACTATAGATGTCCAAATTTGTGGCTAACAATTGTGATAAGGGGTTTTACATAACAATAACTTGTTTGACAGTTTTGTGCCCCTGTAGATAGATATATTATGACAGAACCAATACATTGAAACCTTTAGCACCAAATCAGGACAACTAATACATATATCAGTGTAACTTATCATGTTTCTCCCCTGATATGTCGGATTATTTGTTGCCTAAACTTTGTCCCTCATTTGCATGGACTTGATTATAAGACTGTAGGCCCATCTTAAAAAAAAAAAAATTGCCTACTTTTTTGCTAAAATCCTGACCCAATCTCCATGTCTTCTAAATAAATATGATAGCCTATTGTTGTACTATAGTGACAACATAGTATTTGTTGTTTGATTTTATTTAGTTTAAGAATAAGAGTTCAGGTGGGTCAAAAGTACATCTTGTTAATGTACATGACCAAACCATACACCTTATGATGCTATAACCTTGTACATTTCATTTGGTGCAATTTACATGTTCATCATTGGAGTGGCGTCCTTGTATAAAATTGAATTGTTGTTCATTAGATGTATGTCGATTTGCATTTGTTTTTATTTATTCAGAAAAAGTAATTTATTATGAAAAACCTCTGCTTTGAAAAACAAAAAACTTCCATGATTTAATTGGTAAAACAGATCTCCATCAAGACAAAACACATAAAGAATATTACAGTAAAACTCTCTATTAACACTACCTCTAGGGCTGAATTATGTAGTCTTAACCCATGACCTGATATATACACATTTTAACATGTATGTGACCAGTTTAGATCCAGATCAGCTGGAACATCCATGCCTTCTGATCAGTATCTGCACTGTTCCCTTTTTGGTCAGAAATAACCTAATAAATAAAAAAAATGAACAGTGCAGATTCTGATCAGATGGCAACAAATCTACACTGTTCGCTCATTCCATAAAGGCTTATCCATCAAGAAAAGGGTTAATAGGTAAGTGACAATCTGATAATGGTGTTATTATTGGGGTGGCCTTAATTTAGGGGTGTCTTTATGAGGGGTTTTACTGTACTTTCATGAAATCTGCTTATTTCAACTGACACCAATGTATCTGTTGATTAAAAATTATGTTGTCTAACAAAATGACTATTAGCAAACAATTTGACACCAATTTCATTATTTTTGTCTAAAGATCATTATAAAGTCATTCTACAAAATCTGTAGTGTGACATTTTTTAAGGAATACATGTACTTATGTAAAATATACTTAACCCAATTTTATAACGACAACAAATTTGTATTGTTTACATTTATATCTTCAAGCTGACTATAATGATTAATGTTACGTTTGTGTAGCCATTGTACACCCATATTAATGTACATAGGGTCTACATTGGACAATTTAGCCAAAAAATTCCAGTTAACCATTTATTCCATAAATAATGTTTTATCTCAAGTGCAATTAGTGTAGATCTGAGCAGTCCATGCCATCTGATCAGGATCTGCACTGTCAGAAATTAACAGTGTAGATTGTGATCACATGGCACGAATGTGCTGGCTGATCTGGATCTGCAATGTTCTCACATGTGATACAACCTGTCACATTTGCAGTCCGTTACACGGATCCAGTGGATTTTTTGGTCAAGTACCTCATGATAAAAGTATTATCTCTACGGCATGTTAAACTGGGATAATTGACACAGTTTCGATCATTTCTGGTTATGTCGCTGAGTTTTGCTATTGTCAGAGAAGCCAGTAATGCTGTAGCCAAGCTAACAGAATGTTGTTGCCTGGCATCATTATGCTGAATAATGGCTGACATAAAATGCTAGCCTCGTATGCTTGAGCCAGGCTCAAATTATATTGTTCCAAGCTCTAATGCTGTGTCCCGGCTCACTGTTCTAATAACGCTGCAGCCCTGCTAACACTGCATTTTGTAGCCTGGCTTACATAATAACATTCAAAAGTTTAGCATAGTGAAGATAATAATAGCACATTTTTCACAGTTTGACAAAGCATAATTACAGATGTTTCATTGACTATTTATTAAATGTACTCTTTTTATTCACTGGACATGTATTTTGCAGGTCTGTATATGGATAAGTTTATTTGTACTGACAAACATATAAAATATTCTTTGTATTTCAATGTCCATTGTCCTCCACATATTATTACAATATTATGGGCACCTTCTGACAATGTGTTTTCTACCCGTGTCTCACCAACAGTATCTTGGGGCAGTGCTTGTTTGGCCAAGGGATGAATTTTCCAATATGTGGATTGAAAAAAAACTTTGAAAATTACATGTTCCATTTATACAATTCATTTCCTTGCTTTGATATGACTCAAGGTTGCTCATCATTTTGTCTGGTATTACCAAGAAAAATATAAAGTATATTCAAAATTCAACAAACCTAAAAACGTACCATACGAAAACACATTTTTGAAATGTGCCCGAATGTTGTAAATTTAATTAGAAAACCATCATTATGTTACGTTATAGAGAACGTTGTATATAGACACTGTTTTTATAAACTGATATCAGAGTATTTTAGTAAAGATTAGTAGCTTATTAGTAATGCACAAATTTAGTCAGATTTAAAAACTGCTTTTGATAACAGTGCTTTGTTTTTAACCTTTAACTCCATAGATACGACTTCTAGATCAGCCAGCACATTTTTGTGGTCTGATCAGAAATCTACACTGTCCGCTGTTTTATTCATTAAAGTATTACTGAATAAAAGAAACGAACAGATGTGCTGGCTGATCTTGATTTACACTGTTCTCACAAAGGATAATACCTGTGTATATGGAGTTAGGGTTAACTGGTCAAAAGTGGTTTTTCAATTTGATGAATCTTCTTTCATTCCAGTCCTGTATATATGCCATACAGAGTTCATAATAAGCCTTACAGTTGCTGTGTTTTAGATAGAAACCAGAGTGAGGCTAGGCCTTTGGTGTAAACCAATTTTGTGAGTCGAGTGCAAAATAGCTGTTACTGCCTTCTACATTCATTTAACCCTTTCCTCCATAGACACACCTTTATTGCATGGGTGAACAGTGTAGATCCAGATCAGCCGGCACATCAGTGCCGTCTGATCAGGATCTGCACTGTTCGCTTTATGATTCTTTAGGTTATTTCTGAACAAAATGCGACCAGTGCAGATCCTGATCAGACGGCACAGATGTGACGGCTTATCTGAATCTACACTGGTCCCAAATGCGTAAAAGTGCATATATATGGAGGAAAGGGTTATACATGTAGTTACAACTGGTTTGCACTTGGCCCATGATTAGTAAATTATTTAAAAGATTTTCCTGGTTGAAAATTTAAGAAGATAATTCACTATGACTTTGCGCTTTGTTTTTTTTTTGTGATGCCACTGTAAATAAGTCCTTATAATGTGTGATGTATGTTATACTGTGAATGGTTCTGTTTGCCTCTAGTTACTGCTGCTTCTGTGTTAGATCTAACTTTGTTGGTGTTGATTTCTCTTGGGGTGAAACTTATTTCAGAATAAAATATAAGCTAACGATTCTATAAATGTTCAATTAAATATTAACAGTTTTTTTAAATATTAAGCCATATGGATCGCAAACTTTAATGTTATTTTAGACAATTTTTCGTGCACTTTTTTGATATTTTGGCATTAACTAATGTTTGAGTTCACCTTAATGCTAATTTGACCAAAAGGAAATGGATGAAACTAGTTTTGTATAATGTAGTCAAACTTGAATTTTCCGCATTATTCTGAGGCAAATGTATGGATTAGATGTCCAGGAACATTTACCAATGATGTATTGAGAATGATAAATTTTTAAACTTTATAAAATGGATTTGCCTATTCTTGCATAGGCAAACAGTGTAGATCCAGATCAGCTGGCACATCTGTGCTGTCTGATCTGGATCTGCATGTGTAGCTTTTAAATTCATTACATTATTTCTGACCTAAAAGTGAACCATGTAGAACCAGACAGCACATTATGTGCAGTCTGATCTGGATCTAACTAGTTGCCAAAGTGATTAAAGGCACATCCATGGAGGATATTTATGCTTAGAAATTTGCATATTTGCAGAATCTTGCAGTGTTTCAGTTAAAGCTTAACTACAAGAGTGCTAAGCAAGCAGTTAGTTAGACCCAGATCAGACATTTCTGTTTTGACCCATAAATACACCTTTATGGTATGGTCAAACAGCGTAGATCCAGACCAGCTGTGTCATCTGATCAGGATCTACAGAGTTCAATCTTTGATTCTCTAGGTTATTTTTGAAGTGAAGTGTTTACATCCTGATCAGACAGCACAGAATGTGCCAGCTGATCTGGATCTTCACTGTTCACACACACAATAAAACCATATTTACTGGGTTTAGTTTAACAACCCTGTTGGTTTTTATCATAGTAAAACTCTATCTTTTTTAAAAGTCTCCCAATTACAGTATTGAACATTGATTGATTACCCAGTCCAAGTCCATATAAAACCCTGTTTACAGAGAAGTGTTTTAGTTGTCCAGACTTGGAGATTTTATTCTTTACAACATAAATATGTGATTGAGGCATGGGTTGACAGGGTAATGGAGATCAGCTGGCACATGTTTTGTCTGATCAAAATCTTCACTGTTCGCAGTTTGACTCGTAAGGTTATTTCTTATCATGATGTGACAAGTGATGATCTAGATCAGAAGATCAGAATGCACAAATGTACCATCTGATCTGGATCTACACTGGTCACACAGGCGATATAACTTGTATATATGGATTCAAGGGTTTTAAAAGATACAACTTCTATGAAACTTGAGTCATGCATTTTAAAATTAAGTTTCGTTTTTTTTCATAAAGATTAATGGAGACTTGAAAGTAATGTAAATTTGTTTATACTTTTGTGTTATGTGTGGAAGGATTTTATAATTTTTATCCCTGTATTTAACTGTCATTTAATGCAATCTTTATTATTATAATATTAATAATGAAAATAATAAATTCCCAAAGTGGGACTCATCTATATGGTGTTGTGTTTTGTATTCTTGATCATGGTTGTTTGTGTGCTGTCTGTTTGGACAAGAAGCACTATTTAGGTGCAGAATGCAGTGCTGCAATATGCAGAAATGACATTGTTGATCATTGAATATTTTTCCAACAGTTATTCAAAAAAATCTGGGTAACATTTTAACATTGGCACATATACAATATCAATAAGTGCTAGAACATATTGATATTGTATACTGTATATATCGAACCACTTCAAATATTCAACAGGAGCTGACACACCTTCTCTGTGTGGCCCTTTCGAAGAATAGAAAATACATAAGGATCACTTTGTCCATCAGTCTGTTTATCTTGCTACTGAAAAATTTGAGTTTTTTGCCCAAAATAGATTTTTTATTACCTCTGTAATTTTCGCAAAAATCATGAAATTTTAAAACTGCATTAAGTCACTTAGAATTGCAAAGAAACACTGCATATGCACTGCTGACCACCCAAATATACCTACTTACTGAGGAAAACTGTTCAATCTGTTCATTCAATCACCCCTTCCCATCTACTAAGCATGACTGGGATATCATATTAGGATATCAGTGAGCTCAAAACTAGGTCATATGATACTTTTTAAAGATCAGGGTGAGACCAGGTTGAAAATGGGTCACCTCCCAGCCAGAAATCCTGATGCTGAAACGATCAAGACTATCTGAAATTCACATTAGCGCTATTTGTGCAGTGTGGCGGCCGTAAAAAAAGTCACCCCGTACATATAGTCAGTACTGTTACCCATGTCATGTGGTGATGATAACGTATATCAGGAAGAGCTGTTCCGGTTAGCTTAATTGGTTGCGTTGTCGGAATTTCAAGGCTAGGCGCTGTCGCTGTGACAGTGCAGGTTCGCTCCCAGGTATAGGCAATATATATTTGTTGTGACCGGACTGGGCTTCAGTCTATCAACTAATAAGTTGTAAATCATTAGTCTCTTCATCCTCCACCGACAAAAAAGTGCAGCAGGATACGCACGCCAGCATTCCAGAATAATTTCAGGTCGACCAAAAAAGCACTTCAGCTTGATTCGTGCCCACCAGTTTCAAACGATACGATATGATTCATAAATATCAGCTTTGAGAAATATCAGATTTGAGACTGGTCTCCAAACTCGGGTTTATGATCTTGGGCCCAGGTTTATAACCTTGAGGCCAGGTCTAACTCATTAAGAACTTTTTAGGAGATAGTCCATGTTTGCGCAAGACCCTTGATTTTAAAGAAAAATGCATGTTTACCTAGTTTCCCATCTGTTATACTGTTATACTTACCATAACTGACCAAGACTTTAGACTTTCAGAACTAAGTGTTTGTTTCTAAAAATGCACAATTTTTTTATCGGTTACAAATCCTGAATATTTTAAAATAGAAAATTATATTTTGGATCAGCCACACAAAAAGCCTCTAAGCTTTACAATGACACAGATATTTGCATTTCAGACCAGGCCATATGTTCAAAAAAGTATCGGAGACAGATATTTTTTATTGTCAACTGCCACCACACATCAGATTCAAGCTATCATGTCATGGACACTGAAAAATCGCCAGCACCAGCACCATCATCATTATCATCACCACAACCACCATCATCATCACAAGTATCTTCATTTAAGTGGGTCCTCTAACTTCCCTTAATTTTACAATGATGCTCCCATTGTATCCCTCAACCATATTTTCCTTACAAGATATGAAAAGTATTTAGGGATTGAATGGATATTTGATGGTTTACATCTGGGTATGGAAAACAGTTGGGTTGTTAAGGGCTGCATGCGTACTTTAAACAATACAACTGTTTTTCATACCCAAATGGAAATCATCAAATATCGATTCAATCATTGTATTTACACACATAAATACTCTCATAAATAAAATATTAGAAGAATTCATGATATTAGGACTTTTCCGAATGGCTGTTGGAACTGCCACATTGACGTCAAAGTGAATGATGAAACGCCATTTTGCAGCAATGCGTGGCAAAACGAGCATGCTCTTTGACCTCACACGTCAAAACATTGTGCACAGTCCAATAAATTGAGAGCAGCTTTTAATTTAACCATGCCTCTTAAAGTAAGACATCACACTGTATACCATCTGGAATTATGATTTGTAAGGTGAATAAGACTGGACAATCGTAGCGGATAAAGTTGAAGTGTAAACATTACCAGATGGTCACATTGTAGGAGTTGGAATATAAAAGTTAACAATATAAAAAGCTATGAAACTTAATATTTATTACATGAACAAGAACTGGAACCGAAACATACATGCATTTTGCATACAAACACTACAACATACCCCAAACAGATAGCACAATCATTGCAGTGCTGGACAATTGATAAAAAAACTCTAACTTTTGATTGGTCCATTTAAAGATTGATTTCAATTTCAACCAATCAGATGCTTAAGAGTTTATACTGGTCTCCAGTCTTAGTTTTATGATCTTTGGCCATTGAAATTTTCCTAAACACAAGAGTTCAATATTTTGATTTTTTTCCCTACCATACACTCAAATCATTTTGACAGACACTTGCAATAAACAATATAAAATATCTTTGATTTTACTTGTGAACAGACACCTAGGCTGAAGGTTATAAAACTGAGCATGGAAACCAGTCTCAAATCTCAAGCATCTGATTGGCTGAAATGGAAATCAGATGCTTGAGATTTGAGACTGGTTTCCATGCTCAGTTTTATAACCTTGGGCACATGACTTGTATAACAGCTATTCTCTTGAGATGATTCATTTTTGTCATTACTCGAAGGTGTCACAATACAAACTTTTTACTCCACTGATACACCTTTATTGCCAGGGCCAACTGTATAGATCCAGATCAGCCTGCCCTCCTGAGCTGTCTGTTCAGGATCTACACTGTTCGCTTTTAGATTCCCATGTTATTTGTGACCAAGATGCAACCCGTGCACATCTGGATCAGACAGCACGAATGTGCCAGCTAAACTGTATCTACTCTGGTCACACAAACAATAAAATACCTATGTATGGAGTAAAAGGTTAATTCTAACCAAACCTCTAAGACCTTCCCATTATGCATTGCATTGGAGCGACCATGATGAAATAATTGAATCACCCTGGTGAACGGCACAACACAGCGATCACGGCTTATGCAACACTTTTAACTGGCATAACTGGTGTCAGTACAGGAAGTTTTGTGGGGTAAGAAAATCGCAGAGATTTTGGCTATAGTTTTAAATAGACATTCTGACTTAGTGAAGCAAAGAAAACAGTTGCAAAGATGTATATTGTAAATTCTTGTTAGAATTGAAATAAATAATAGCCACCAGTGATATATCGCAGGAGGTATCACAGTGTTGGTCAGATGCGTAGATACATACTACATGAACTTGGATCTAAGCCCCTTGTGATATATTCTTGTGCGTCTGGCCTCAATATCACAAAAAATATTGCTTTGGATTTTACTCAACTCAAAACAATAACTTTTAGAACTTGAAGATACACAGTTTACATCTGTACAATCTGATTAGGAGTAGATCATTTTTTGATTAATTAGGTTAATTCTGACCAAAATGTGAACATTATAGATCCTGATCAGACAACTGTATGTGCCAAATGGAGTAAAGGAATTGGTTATATATTTTTTAAAGCAAATATATAAATAACAGTCACTTTTTCTTCTTTTTCTTTCCTCCCTTCTTCTTCCCTCCTTTTTTCTTTCCTCCCTTTTTTGATCCTTTCTTGCCTTTCTTTCCTTTCTTTTTGCCTTTCTTAGGTGCTGCACCTTCTGGTAAAGAATAATCTGGAATTTCCGGAACATCCGGTATTTCTTCTATTTCCGGCAAATATCCTCGCAGCGCATCATTTATAATATTCCATAATTCCGATTCATGTTTCAGAAAGTCAATTGGTGTTAAACCTGCACTTGTTTTAGCATCCAAAGTAGCACCATTGATTATTAAATGTTTGGCAACTTCTGTATGTTTTCCTATATATAGAATAAAACAGAATAATCTTATATCACACTGTGGTATCAATTATTTTGTGGGGCTGATCACAAAAAATGGTGTGCATATAACGGTGAACATCGAACCATCAATGAGGTATTTTCAGAATACAGTCCAACCTTTGCTAAAGACCACATGCAAACAAAGACTGCCCGTGGGTAAGGACATCATTCAAATTTCTCCACTGACTATTGTAATTAAAAAATTCACATGTAAACAAAGACCATCTGCCTTTAAAGACCAACTTTAGATTTTCCTCTGGGTGGCCTTTAAAGACAGGTATTACTGTGATACCATGGTCAGGGGCAAACTGTTCCAAGACTAAAGAAAGCAAGAAAATAATGGCTGAATCTAAACAAAATATAATTTTGACAGGGGAACTAAGAAATTGATATAAATAACCATAACACCTTTAGTTCTCCTTGCTTAATTAGCTGACAAGCTTGGATAAGATAGTGGTTACCTTTTGCAGCAAGATGTAAGGGAGTGACCAGCCCAGAGCGCTTCATGTTCACATCCGCACCAGCTTCAAGCAACATACGAACCACTTCTGAATGTCCATCTGAAAGGAATAATCAGGCGTTTCAATTAATTTTCAGAAAGATCCTGGCAGGAACTCACTACAAATTTCGAATTCAATAAGATTTTGACCCAGCAAGCAACCTCCGTAAACACCTGTTGCACTGCAGCACTTCACAAGACGCCGACCACGTTTTTTGTCATGCAACAACTGTTAGAACTGCTGCTCTTATCAAAAGACACAGTATATTACTTCCAAATAAGGTTTTGCTGTCAATCAAATTTGTGTCGCTGTTTGTTTATTCCTCTTGCGGATGTTGAAACAATTACAAAAGGTGTAGTAAAGCAACCTGAAGGCTTGATTAACAATGAACAACGTTCTGTCAATGATACTTTTCTGCGATACTTCTCAATGAAAATATTAGTCACAGCGCACTGGGATGGCAAAATGCCGGCAAATATGAGTATTTTCCATGCAGGCGGTATTTACCAGTATTTAACGGCAAATACTGGCAATTACTGGCAAATACTGGTCAATTAAATTGACCAGTCTGGAATGTATACAATATTACCTATTATCAGCATTCATATAGATAATTTCAAGCTTACCCATCAATTGCCATTGTATTTATACTTAAGTTTAACACTTTTATCACTCTATCCATAATAAATAAATATCTGAGTACTGAAAAATTGGCCAATGAATTGACCACCCATGGAATTTATACAATACAATGTATCCCTTATCGTCAGCATGTGGACAACTTCAAAATTCAATTATTAACAATAATGTAGCCATCATTTTAGAGGGTAAATTTTAATCATAAACAAGTAATGTACACAACTTACAATAAATATACATAAATACAATAACAAGTAAGGTTAGATACAAAGAAGTTTCTGTCTACCAGTCAATCTCTTCTGTCCCCCTAAGATATCTGTAACAGAACACCAGTTTGGCAGCTTTCTGCAGTCATACCAATACACAACTATTTACTTGCACCTAGACAAATTGTATAGTAATTTATGACACTTTACTGTTGCCTTTGTTGTTTTATAGTCCTTATGACCTTGCTTGTCAAGTGTCAATGGCCAGGTGCACAGGTGGATTAGTATTAATTTGTCATCTGCTGTATTTTTAGGTTCTAAGTAAAAAAGACAGTTCTTTAAGATTTATTTTTACTTTAAGTGCTTAAAGTGATCCCCTGATATGAAATTTAATTAAAATATCTGAGTAATTTAGATATTATTATGATTATGCATTTATAACAATAAACTAAGTTAAGATCTCTGCAGTATTTTAAGGAAAAAAACTCATCTGTGTAGTATTTGCCAGTATTTTCCAGTATTTGCCACTTTGGGGAGTATTTTCCAGGCCGGTAAATACCACTGGTAAATACCAGGGGTGGTATTTACCACCTAACCCTGACTGCACATCATGTTTGATGTTTTTGGTTGCAAGCCAAAATCTAACTGAAATCGAAATGTGTTGTAATTACAATTCAATGTAATTGGCCTGATATCTGGTTCCTGCATGCTAATTAAATTTTGTGGGGAAAGACTGATTACAGTTAAAGTCTATCAAAACAAAACAAAAATGATGTGTTTGTCCAGTGTAGTCCCATTGGGGGAATAACGGGAAAATACGGACAAGGGTAAAACGATTTCTTAAATCGCTGTTGGTCATTTCGTGCTTAAGAAGCCTAGAGTCTGTTGCTTTCGTATTCAGCAGAATTTAATATCAACAGAACGTCATCCTATCGTGTCTGATGACGCCATGGTGCCATATTCCAAGAAATTTGCATTGTTTTGAAGCCTTCTTTCAGCATCCTTAAGCGTTTTTGAGATTTTTCGACATTAACGTCCGTATTGGCAGTGTTTTGAAACTAATTTTTCTAGGTATAAACTTTATAAAGGTTATATTGCTTCAAATAATCACTCGTCACAAAATTGTTCCTATTTTTTTCCTAAATAATGATTTTTATGATAGTGGGGCCTGCTCACACAAATTTTTGAAGAAAATCACTGTCCGTTTCCAAAGCCCCTGTGACTCCTGGTACCACTAGCCAATCATATTTGCATTAGCTAAAATAATAATTAAATGTCATATCATACTTCTTAGTCTTTAAGTCTTTTTTACATCATTCTCAGTGATAACTGTAGACTGTGCCAGTTTAAAACTTACTTTCTGCAGCTTTGGAGAGAGCACTTCTTCCCATGTCATCTTTAGTGTTTGGAGATACCCGAAGTCTTAGAATTTTATTTACAGAAGAAATGTCACCTTTCTCACATGCATCCAGGAATTTTAGTTCAATATCTTTACCAATAAACGTCTTATTTAAGTAAATATGAGCCATCGCTCGTTGTCAGGTTGTTGTTTACATTCCGTAGTCGATAATTACCTTCTTTTAGAGAGTATCTGGTTCAGGCCCGACCATGACCAGACCAGATCATATACGGAAATCTGGTTTTTCTATCTCCTGAGATACCAAAGTAAAAATGTGCAAGGTTATTCTCCCTGTCTCCCCAATCTGATTAATCAGCCCCCTCTCTCTCTCGGGGAGGGGTGGGTAGTTATAATTCTGAAGACAAAAGTTTTGATAAAATAAACATATATATTGCAACAATCATGTTAATTAACAGATTACCTCTGCTCTCGGTCGGCTTCTGTTTCCTCAAACATTCAATGACAACTTTAAAAACATGAAGCTAGTGATTATTTGGGTGAACGACATTTTAAAAGTCACGTGGTATAGCCAACCCGTAATAGGCAGAATTGATGAACTAAGTATTTCTCCCCAGTCCCCACCTTATAATACCCTGTAATACCTAACATTAGCCCCCCAAGCATACCCCTACAAAATCACTATTATGTAACGTTAAATTTCCTGTGAAAAATCCAAGTACAAAAAGGGACATAACTCCATCAAATGTGACATTGACCTAAAGAATTTGGCATCATCATGAGCGTGTTGTCATAGGCAATATAATTTGAAAATTTCATGAAGGAATATTGAGAAATGACAAAGTTAAGAAAACGTTAAGATTTCCTGTAAAAATCCAAGTACAAAAAGGGGCATAACTCCATCAGATGTGACATTGACCTAAAGAATTTGGCATCATCATGAGCGTTTTGTCATAAGCAATATAATTTGAAAGTTTAAAGAAGAAATATTGAGAAATGGCATAGTTATAGCCAACGTCAAGCTTTTCGTGTTAAATCCAAGTACAAAAAGGGGCATAACTCCATCAAATGTGACCTTAACCCAAAGAATTTGGCATCATCATGAGCGTGTTGTCATGAGCAATATAATTTGAAAGTTTCGTGAATAAATATTAAGAAATGGCAAAGTTATAGCCAACGTTAAGTTTTCGTTAAAGACGGACACACCGACGGACGGACAGACGGACAAAGCGATCCCTATGTATCGCCATTTCTTCGAAAGGGCGACACAATAAAACCTGCGTATTCATGAGCAGTCCACATGTTTCTGTACCGTGAGATATAGGGCTCGTCACGGAAAAGTTGTCTTCGGGGTATTTCTTGACATTGAGTATTTACTATAGGCCTTTTTGGAAAGAGCACAATTATTTTTTTCAAATCAATAACAGATTAAAATATTTTAATTGACCGCTTTTATTATAGAATACTTTAAGCTCTGTCGTCTGCCTTACTTTATGACGTCATATCAAAGAATAACGTCTTTGAAGACATCATTTCTCGTGACGCACACGATACATAATTATTTCCCCTAAAAGTTTCCCCGATTGATTCATTTTTAAAATAAAAATATGTCATTTCGTAAATCCAATAATTGCCATTAGGATTAGGCAAATATCTCGTAGTACATGTATGATTAAGCGGGCAATTTTTGTACAATTTAAAACTATTATTATCGGAAGGTTAACGCATTGTAGTTTTATCAATAGGTCAAAATATAGGATAAAAACCGAATCATGTATTGGTACAGTTTCAAGAGAAAATCTATATGACTAGTTATTGACATTTTCTATGAATAGAGCGGAAATCTATATAAATATTAAAGCCACACTTTAAATATACAGATTTAATCAGGACATGAAGAATTGAAGAACTTAAAAAAGTGTAATCTTAAAATAAAATATATTTTAATCATAAACTAATAAACTAAATGTCTTTGTATTCTTAAAATACAAATTGTAAGAACGGGAGTCATACATAGACGAAACAGTGCCGTATAGCAACACCAAACTACTCGCACTAAATTTTAAATTCAGCTGATTTTAAATAACGTGTCTAGTGAAGATCAGGAAAGAAGAAAAAGACAAGAAGACCGAGCAATATGGCAGCAGATAGAAAAGAAGTCGAATACGACAGAATGAGCATGATTTCCGAGGCCAGCTTGGCGGTTGCAGCTGTGGACAAATCACGCATCACTGAAGTAAAGTCTATGTGTGCGCCGCCGGTCGGGGTAAAGGACGTCTTGTCGGCAACATGTCTGCTTCTCGGCTCCGGTTCGGTATGTTGACTTCTTTTGAAATAGCTCTGTGACTATTCAGTCATTAACCAACACTTAAAATCTGCAGTTGTCTCAACGTTATTGCAAAGCCATATTGATTCAACACAATCGCCCACTGTAGCTAGACTAGATAGTTTAGATTCCTTTTTAAAACAATTTAATTATTTTTCAGGAGTGGAGGGACGTACAAAAGTGTTTAGGCAGTGCTGACTTCCAAAAGCGTATAGCCAACCTGGATTTCGAGAAGGTTCCTCCTGAGACGAGGAAGAAAGCAATGGAGCTTCTTTCAAAGAATAACTACGAACAGATATTGAAAATAAATATGGCAACTGGCGCATTCTATCAGTGGGTAAGTAAAAGACCCTTTGGAGATTGGTACGGCTTTATTCTTAATACCGGGTAACAATAGTTTGAAAAGTTCACCCAAATGAGTTTCAGGCTGGTTTCGATTGACCTACTGATGATTTTGTTAATTTTGTTTTACCCTCTACCTTGATCCAATATCGCTTGTGTCCTAGAGCACTTGTCGAAATTCGGAAATGAAATGGCATTTAAGAACAACAAAGTAATATCGGCTTATTTTACAATAAAATATCATATAATATTTTAAATTTCAAGAGATTACTTCTATTCCAAGCGGAGATATTTATAATTATATGAACCGTTTATTTATGTCAATGACAAAGCTGTAATAATTCTATGAAGGACAGCTAAACAACAGCCTTGTGACTTCACTGTACTGATTTTGTCTTACTATTGTTAATCTTTAAAGAATCAAACAGATGAATAGAGAACTTGAAAAGTGAAATACGCATCATGCATATCAAGAATGGAAACATCTAAAGATATAGACCCCATACTGTCAAAAAGCAGAGAGGGCAAGAGAGGTTTATAACATGACCAGTCAAAATAGACACCAACATTAACGAAAATACGAACCCGAACTCATTGAACCGGTCAGTGGTAAAATCTTTTAAATGCCACCGATTACGACAGTAAGCTGTATGTCTATGAAAAAACACGATATTTTTTATGTTTTAGGCAGTTGCTGTCGCTCAAGATTAGCTAAGTTTGTTGCCGGGGTGTCTCGAGACCAGGGCCACGTTAATTCACATAACAAAATGCACACTTGCTTATGTGCATAAAAAAGTTGCAATCGTTTGAAGTCTATTGACGATACTTGTATTTTGTTAAAAATACTCGTAACAATAAATATGTTTGTTTCAATATAACGGTTTTATATATGGTATATGTTGGGTCAATCTTCTATCTGCTCATAGATTAAATCTTGCATTCTTCGTTCTCTGTTATAAGCACTTTTATGTTCTTAAAATCCTGTACAAATGTAAAAGTGTGTTTATTTCTGCCCATTGGTTTATCGTTTAGGACTGAATCATTCCTTTATCCGGGAACCATATGCCGCATTCCATGCTTGCGGTCATATGAATGAAATTCTTTCGGATGGATCAAACAATATGTACTGTTAATTTCTAAAGATACTGAGTTGCCCTCAACCATGGGCTGTTTGGCAGTAACATGGCATTTCTTTTTCTGTCCATCAACCGTAAATACAGAGCCTGCGCTAGAGTTATTATTCTTGTTTTATATTATACATTTCAAGTATTGAGATGGTAAGAAAAGTACAATAATTATGCAACATTAGGTTGCAGGTTAATGTCATTTGAAGATGCATAACTAGAAAAGTCAACATTAACGATCAATCTTGTCAATGTAGATGCAGATGATATATTTCAAGCATGTACCACCAATAGGTTTCAGATTTACGTAATTTGAAATTACAATATATTCAATAACGAGGGATGATGCTAATTGTCAGAAATATATGTTCATGTAGATGATATATAATTATAGATAGTACTGTATCAATAGGATAAAGTCTCCCCGTACATATAGTCAGTACTGTTATCAGTTAAATAACCCGTAACCGATGTCGTGAGTTGATTATAACGTATATCAGGGCTATCCGATCAACCTTTTTGGGGTTGTCCCGGTTAGCTCAATTGGTTGCGTCGTCGGAATTTCAGCGCTATGCGCTGTCGCCGTGACGGTGCGGGTTCGCTCCAATGTAGGGGCAATATCATTTCAAAGTTATAAGAACAAAAAGTTTCAGGTTTACGTGTTGTTACGACCGAACGCCGCCTCACTTTTCCGAAATATGCTATATATACTTAACGGGACAGTACAAGGTTCCCCGAGCAAGTTTAGAGTTTAAGTGAAAGGGAACGTTTAGTCACTTTACAATTTGGTCACTGTGAAAACGGCACCAACGACATATCTGAAATAGCAAATACAAATTTATTTAAGAGAGGAAATACCATAAAGTTTATGAAAATTCAAGGTAATGCTAAATGATGGAGTCAGGACATAGCTTTAAGAGTTAAATACCTATATGCATCAGGAATATCCAGGTTCACAAAACACAGCCTTGACCTAGATTTCGAGTCGTTTTTATTCAGAGGCTTTTTTTCTTCCATGCACGTTCTCGTGTTTAAAACTAGTATATTTCTTAATATTACAATCAAGGGAGGTAATTGAAACCGATTAGTGATGTGATGTTTCTAATCAATCCTTAAGTGGTTACCGAGATAGATGATTGGAAGTAGCTTGCATAAAAAACTTCAAACAAGTTGCAGGGCCGTGACTTACTTCGGTCAAGCTAAAAGTGTTAACTCCGTTAAGTCTCCCCATTGTACTTCACCAGTGTAGTTATTAATATTAGTTTCAATTACCTCCCTTGAGGTAATATGCTAATTTCAAACCATGCAGAATGTCAATCATTGCGGATGACTGTATATAGGCATACTTATTCAAGCCCGTCTGGACGTTATCAGTGACGTCGCCTATCGACTCAGTCTCCTTCGCAGAGTTGTCGTTCCTTACACTCACTAGCGAAAAGCTAAATGTCAAGATTTTTTACCAAACTCGACAGCCTTATTTTATACAGTCATAATTTTGAATTTGAAAGCTTGTGGTAAAACAAATGACAGAAATCTTCATTATCTTTCATTCACAAGGAAGAAACCCAATTAATTTTAAATGTAATTGGTGAACTATTTTTTACGCTAAAGTAAAAGTAGTTGAAAGTAGTCCCAGCCTATAACAGAGGTGAATGTAATGAGCCGATAGTGTAAGAGAGTGCTATCGACTTACTACTTACTAGATCCTTCAGTACGAGTACGAAACGGTATGCGGTACGTGCCAGACCTAAAGCATACTTGAACCACAATCTTTTGGAGATACAGAAAGTATCTATTGTGTTTGTCTCTTGCATTGTTGGCCAGGCGCTGCCATTGTATTTGTATGGCCTGGGGTACTCCATACATTTTCAAGAATTCAGCTCAAGTGAGATGTCAACAACAAACTTCACAATTTCTTTACAATTTATTTTATATGGATATGTTACCATTTAAATAAAACAACATGTTTCAAAACACATGGTTCAATAAATATCACATGACCATTTTTGTAAAAAAAACACAGAATAAATACTGCAAAATATAATTATATGATCTCAAAGTATACTACCATCAAACAACATATAAACTATACTGAAAGGATAAAGAAACGCAGGGTAACATTTGTTCCGATATATTAAGAACGCGTTCTCCAAATAAAGTGAAACTTTTTGTATTGAGTTATTAGGTCATGATACACCTTAACATGTGTCGAAAGTGAATAAAACTTGTCTCCACTGCCTCAGTGTAAACCGTCGTGGAGCATGAGCTTTCGAACCTGCCTATCCAATTGTTACCCTGCGTTTCTTTATCCTTTCAGTATATTAAAACTCAGAATAAAAAATAAGAGTATCTTAACCCTTTACTCGATGGATAAAACCTTTATCCCTTGCGCAACCAGTTGATTCAGATCTTTGCCCAAGGTTATAAAGCTGAGCTTGGAAACCAGTCTCAAATCTCAAGCATCTGATTGGCTGAAATGGCGACCATTTCTGCCAATCAGATGCTTGAGATTTGAGACAGGTTTCCATTCTCAGCTTTATAACCTTCAGTCCTGCCCACACATCTGTGCAGTCTAATGGGGGATTTACACTGTTCACTGCATGATCGGAAACAACTTAATAATTAATCTTAATGCTATCAGTGTAGAACCATATCATCCCGCACAGAGGTGCTGGCTGATCTAGATCTGTATTAATGACGCATGGAAAATTAGCCACAGAGTAAATTGTTAAATATATATCACACACTATCGCCAATGGAGTAAAGGCTTAAATATATATCACACACAAGAAATCATATCTGTGAAGAATAAGGTGTTATATAACAAGAATACCCTAAGCATCTTGTTATAGTGTTGTGGGTAACATTAGAGTTAAAGAACTATTATTCTGGACATATTAAGAAACCTACATAAGCTTAGTGAAAGAAGAAGCTAAGAAGGAAAATATTTTTTCTATGTCTCCCACAAAGCCTACAGTGACTATGCCCAGGTACCAATAAAACAGCTTTCACACAAGGACAGATTTTTTTATTATCTACCCCTGATACATGTATATCCCTATTCAAACAACAGAGTATCACAAAAATGTAAAAAACACAACAATTTAAAGACACCCTTAACATGTTTGTGATATTACTAATTGAATGACTTGTTAATTAGCTGATTTGCTCAGGAGTTGATTAACACATGATCTGGGATCCTCACCCACAAAATGACTGGATTTCTGATTAACCCTTTCCTCCATAGATACACCTTTATTTCGAGGGCAAACAGTTTAGATCCAGATCAGCCAGCACATCCATGCCATCTGATCAGGATCTAAACTGTTGGCTTTTTGATTCGTTATGTTATTTCTGACCGAAATGCGACCCGTGCAGATCCTGATCAGATGGCATGGATGTGCCAACTGATCTGGATCTACACTGGTCACACATGTGTAAAAATGCTTAATATGGAAGAAAGGGTTAATTTCCCTGTAAGGTGTGAAATAAATAAGTAAATTTTCATATTGCCTTAATTATAATCTAATTACACATATACCGTATACCACAGACTCTCATTTACCACCCTTGCCCCATTCTTAGTTAAACCCAAGTGGAAAACAGACTTAAAAATTACATTCACCCCAAAAAGGAAAAAAAACAACAACACACAATACAATGCAATAGCCTAAAAATAGTACATCAGTTATATCTTAAACAAGATGTTTAAGAAAAAAAAGAATAATATAAAAATAAAACAAACTGGCAGTAGATCTGCAGACAACAATATCACAGACAACACATTTGTTCATAGGCTAAATACTCTGCTATCACTTTACTCCATATGTGTGACCAGTTTAGATCCAGATCAGCTGGCACATTCCTGCTGCAAGATCAGGATTCGAACTGTTTGCGATTTGGTCAGAAAAAAACCCTATGTGCTGACAGATCTTTATCCACACTGTTCACATACACCATAAAGGTGTATCTATGGAAGAAAGAAATATATAAACTAAATTATCAAATAAAAATGGCCTCAGTCAATAAAAATGTGGGTAACTGGCCGGCGATACCTATACTTTTACACATAATAAATAAATGTAACATTCTGGGAAAGGATTAACATGTGTAAAGTCTGTTTTAAAAATGTTTTATTAATAATAAAAGCAGTAAATAATTATTTGACATTTATCTTAAAATAAAGCATCTTGTTTTTTAAGCATATAAAATTTAATAAATATAGAGGATCAAAGCTAACTTAAACATACAAACCCAAATATAGTGTAAACACATTGTGAAAATTACTTGGTGTAAAAATGTTCACTACTATAAATTCTATCATTAATTTTGCTTCATTTTTAAAGTGTAAAATCTGTTCTGGGATTAACCATAATTTTATTTCAATAAAAATTTACGGAAATTATAGCTATCATAAAATAAAAAAAATAGTCACTAGTTCGTCAACTTTATGTAAATTATCAATACATTAAAATAGATCTAGCAGACACTAAAACGTCACCACTGCACGGAACTGCAGTTCAATAATACACATGCATTAACCCTTTCCTCCATAAACACACCTTTATGGCATTGGCAAACAGTGTAGATCCAGATCAGAAAAACCATAGGTGCTGTCCAATTAGTATCTACACTTTTCATTTTAGATTCATCGCAGTTCTGCCAGTTGATCTGGATCTACACTAGATGCCATTGCGATAAGGGGCATATCCATGGAGTTGAGTTAAAAGAGATTCAACATACTATATATATATATCAATTACACTAATAACACAGTTGCCCGACGAACAGTTCAGAATCTGTTCAAATAAATTATATATAAGGCAGCTAATTTGCTGCCTATCACTTAAGTAATATAAAGCTATCTAATAATATGTATCTGACAGTTTAAACCTTTCCTCCAAAGACATGCCATTACGGCATGGGCAAACAGTGTAGATCCAGATCAGCTGTCACATCCATGCTGTCTGATCAGGATCTGCACTGTTCACTTTTTTATTGTTATTTCTAACCAAAAGCAAACAGTGCAGATCTTTAAGAGATGACACAGATGTGCTGTCTGATCTGGATCTACACTGGTCGCCCATGCCATAAAGGCTTATATAAGGAGAAAAGGGTTCAACAAACACAATCTTGGCACTTTGACACTATGATTAAGTACAGACTAATGGACGGACACTCAACACAGCACTGTCATCAGCAGCACGGACGGATACTCCAAACAACACCACTGTCAGCAGTTATCATACTGTTAAAACTGAAATATACAACAGAAATATTATAAATGTACTTGGATTTGAAAAACAACAGTCTTCCTTATTTGCTAGCCGAACGGGTAATTTATACCCAGATTTTAATTTTCTTTATTTAATTATTCTATCTTTATTTTATACTTTTCAGTGATTTAAATAATATTCTCAGGGAAATAAAATTGGTATTTCAAAAATCAATTTTATTTTCACGCTTTTTTTCATTGGTACCCAAACGCACATAAAATTTAGAATAAGAACATTTGGAAAACAGGATCAAGTTTGGGTATAATTATGACATCATGAGGTAAAATTTTTTTTATCAGTGAAATATAGAAATATATGTCTCTCATGAAATTATGAATTCCGGATCCTACATGGTGAAATATATTTGTATCTTACACTGGTAAAAAGCCAGTATCCTTAACATGTGTATAAATTCATCAAGAATTTTGGTAAACTGTGCTTTTGTAACTTTTTGTTTTCTGAGATTATCCAGCTTATATCCAGTATGCCACTAGTGTAGATCTAGATCTGCACATCTGCACAGTCTGATCAGGACCTACACAAGTAATTTTTTGATTCAGTAGATATTTTCTAACCAAAGAGCAAACTTATATGCAGGCCAAAAGGAAATATCCACTGTTGCACATTGGATTTAACCCTTTCCTCCATATACACACCTTTATGGCTTGGGCGAACAGTGTAGATCCAGATCAGCCGGCACATCAGTGCTGTCTGATCAGGATCTGCACTGTTCACTTTTTGATTTGTTAGGTTACTTCTGACCAAAAAGCAACCAGTGCAGATCCTGATCAGACGGCACGGATGTGCCAGCTGATCTGGATCTACACTGTTCGCACATGCGTAAAAATGCGTATATATGGAGGAAAGGGTTAAGCCATTTTCTATTAAAGAAATGGGTTCAGAAATGCCCCTTTTTATAAATCCCAAAATGTTGCTCATATACTTACAGTCACGTTCAGAATAAAGACCAGTCATGATTCTATCAGCAGACCGTGACCTTGACCTTGGTCTCTGTGCTAGGTAACCATGACGACGATAACCTGGACTAGGTGACCTCTGTCTGTCCTGCAATTACAACATACAAGAACATTAAATTTCATTTTGGTTATCATAAATAAAGTACAGTCCAATCTGTGTTCAAGACCACCAGTCCTGTAAACAAAGACCACTTTTTTTTCCCCATTTATTAATTTAACCCTTTCCTCCATAGAAACCATTTATTGCATGGGCGAACAGTTTAGATCCAGAACAGCTGGCACATCTGTGCAATCAGATCTGGATCTAAACTATTCGCTTTTTTATTCATTAGGTTATTTCTGACCAAAATGCGACCATTGAGATCTTGATCAGATGGCACGGATGAGTTGGATGATTTGGATCTACACTGGTCATAAATGCGTAAAAATGTGTATAATATTATATGGAGGAAAGAGTTAAACAAACAAATTTAGCTGTGAACAAAGACCTGCTGTGTTTCCCCTAAGTGGTCTTTGAAGACAGGTCTGAATGTAACTAAATGGCTCGAATGACCATAAAGTGAGGTCTCTGAACTAGGTAACCATGACAACGCTAAAATGGACCAAGATTCCTTCCCAGGTAAGAAAAAACAAATATCTAATAGGAAAATTCACATATTATTAATTATTATTAACAGTGTTCTTTCAATGCTTCAAAAAAATCGTCTATATGTTATGTAGTAAAGGGTTAATGATCCAGTGTGGATATGAAATGTAAGCGAACACTTACTGGAGACAGAGGAACAAGACCTGCTGATCTAGATCTGGCCCGTCGTAAGGTCGGACTGGTGATGTCAGATGATGTCACCAATACCTGAAAAGTTTGAGCCATGGATGAGCATTGCTATTTAATACACAAAATTATGTTAACTATTTACTACACAGGTAGGGCTTTTATTGCGTGGGCAAACAGTTTAGATCCAGATCAGCTCATGCATTTATGCCGTTGGATCTGGATCTACACTGTTTAACTATCAGAAATAACCAAATGAATTGAAAGGTGAACAATTTAGATCCTGATCAGATGGCACAAATGGATCTGGATCTGAACTGTTTGCCCACACAATGTAAGCCATATCTGCAGTGTAAAGGGTTAAAATAATGAAGTTGTCTTCACTCACAATCTTTGATAAATATAGGATACAGTGTTTTCTAAAATAACTAGAATGTGTCCTCGAACACTGATGCCCCCACTGCTTCAACATAATTTTTGGTAACAAAGGGCAGTAACTCTGGTAAAAATGGTCACAGGAAAAAATCCTTTCTTTACAATCATCTACACATCCTGCTTGATCATCTGTGTAAGTTTGAAAGAAATCCGCCTTATAGTTTAGGAGGAGTTGATGCCACAAGATTTGGGGACGTACGGATCTATGGACGAGTGCAACTCTATATGCCTCCCACTTTGTGGGGGCATAAAAATCATATGTAAAACATGTTAGCCAGATGAGCTTATGGTCCATGTAACATTTAACCCTTTCCTCCATATACACACATTTTTACGCATGTACTACCAGTGTAGATCCAGATCAGTGCCCAAGGTTATAAAACTGAGCATGGAAACCAGTCTCAAATCTCAAGCATCTGACTGGCTGAAATGGCGACCAGTCGCCATTTCAGCCAATCAGATGCTTGAGATTTGGGAATGGTCGCCATTTCAGCCAATCAGATGCTTGAGATTAGAGACTGGTTTCCAATCTCAGTTTTATAACCTTCACCCCAGCTGGCACATCCATGCTGTCTGATCTGAATCTAAACTGTTCGCCCATGCCATAAATGTGTATCTATGCAGGAAAGTGTTAATTTCCTTTTTGGAATGGATATGTTAGTAAAATTTCTCCTTTCAACAGATTTAAAATTTCCGCTATGGCAAATAAAGTAAGCAAATCTGAAAAGCACTTACATCTTGTAATGTGTTGAGTTTTTTCCTAAGACTTTCCAGGGTTCCCTCTGACTGTAGTCTGGCTTGCTCCATGGCATCAGCATGTCTCTGCATCTGTTGTTGTAGTTGTAACTGTAATATCATTTGAAAGATTAACATTCTTTTTAACATTTTAACATTCTGTTTAAAATCGGGGGATACAAAATGTTTAGATAATCCCATATCCATAAAAATACTGAGGCAGCACCTAGCCAACCATGCAAGAGACAGGCTCATTACATACCATCTGTATTGCCCCGAAAAAAGGATAGTCCAAGTATACCTATTTACTGCCACCCAAAACAAAAAATTAACATTCTGCATAGTTTGAAATTACCATCATCATCTAAATATAAGCCGCACTGATGTATAAGCCGCACCCCCCAAAACCTGGATGGAAATGGTTGAAAAAGGCCTAACTCAATGTATAAGCCGCGGCCTCTTCTTAAGACTGGTCGCCATGTTGAATCTTCGGTTCCCGTGTGCCTCAGTAGCATTATTACTATCAAGGGAGGTAACTGAAACTGATAACTACATTGAAGTGAAGTACAGGGAGACTCTTTACTATCACAGAAATTCCTGAACAATCTTCATAATAAAACAAAAGTTGATGTAAATTATTCTTACCCTTAGTAACTCTTGCTCTTTAGATAATTTTTCCCTTAGAATTTCTGATTTTCTTTGTTCATCCGCATTGTCTATCCGGATGTTCTCTTTGTCATCTGACACTCTGTCTGTTGTCTGAAATTAGACAAACATAATCTTTTCCTTTTAACCCTTTCCTCCATATATATGCATTTTTACGCATGTGCAACCAGTGCGGATCCAGATCAGCCAGCACAACCATTCTGTCTGATGAGGATCTGCACTGGTCGCATTTTGGTCAGAAATAACCTAATGATTCAAAAAGCAAACACTTTAGATCCTGATCAGACGGCAGGGATTTGCCAGCTGATCTGGATCTAAACTTTTCGCCCTAGCATGAAAGGTGTATCTATGGAGGAAAGGGTTAACCATTTAACTTGATATATACAGGTTTTCATGTGTGTGAGACCAGTGTTGATCCAGATCAGCTGGTGCATTCATGCCATCTGATCTGAAGCTACAGTGGTCCCTTTTTGTGGTCTACAGTGGTCAGAAATAATAAAAAAATATAAAAGCAAACATTATATCCTAATCAAACAGCACAGATGTGCCAGCTTATCTGGATCTACATTGTTATACATGGGATAACAGCCATTGTACAGAGTAAATGGTTCATATATTTAGCTACTGAAAGGAATCCGGTAAAATTTAATGAAAATCATTTTTTATTAAAAGATTGTAACATGACACATGCACATCAACTGATTATGGTATTTAAAGTTTAACCCTTCCCTCCATATAAGCATTTTTACAAATTTGCAACCATTGTAGATCCAGATCAGCCAGCACATCCATGCCGTCTTATCAGGATCTGCAATGGTCGCTTTTTGGTCAGAAATAACCTAATAAATCGAATAGCGAACAGTGCAGATCCTGATCAGACAGCACAGGTGTGCTGGCTGATCTGGATCTACATTTTTCACCCATGCCATAAAGACATGTATATGGAGGAAAGGGTTGACAACATTATAAAATATCTGAATAGATAAATCCATTTCAAAGAATGTCCAAAGTAAATCTTCCACCACCAAAGCATTCATTTTCAACAAAACCGGCTTCCAAGATTTCTCTTCAATATTTAACATTATTTATCAAAGAGAATAATTCAGCATATAGGGGTCACATCAAAAGCTATTAATTAATAACTACTTGGTAGTTTTAAACCAAGGTACATTTTGTACCTGTTTTTGTGAAACCATAAAAAAATTTGAAGTCAAATCTGCATAGTCAGTCTGATCAGTGTCTACTATCCATTCAATCAGAAAACAGTTTTGATTTCTTTCTGACTGTTTAAGGGTCTACACTTATTGCAATGTCAATAAGCCATGTTTTCTCATTGTGTGTTGTCATGTCTAACATGACAATATACTTGTATATTTGTATTTAGCTCACTGTCAGCTCAATGTGACCCCAGAATGTAAGCTTAACATATAATATGATGGAAGCAGATGTATAAATCAGATTGCTAACAATAAAATAGTGCAGTAAAACAGAAGAAAACAGATATTAATTCTTCAATTTCAAAACCCCAAACTTCTGTTACACAAAAATAACTGTACACTTACAACAACTAAGTTCAAGAACATAACAATGCATTCATGTACAGATTTTGAAGAAATTTTCATGCATTTTAACTTCAATTAGTACATGAACAACAGAAAGTGCCAATATGCCAGTAAAAGTTTTATCAGCAATGTTAATTGATGAAATAATTCAATATAGTAAATGTGACCAAAATAACAACAGAAGAAACTTGCCACAGTAATTCATTGCATGACCTTGAACTTAAACATTGTAAAAAAGAAGTAATTCCACAACAGTGGGACTTGTACCATCATTCCCTGACAACAGGTCGCAATATACATTTACCACAAAAAACAACAACAGAGGCACCAGGTCATCAAAGAATCTATATTCCTTTACCAGTTAACTTTCACATTTATCAGATTTTTTTAATGTGGCCTATAATCAGGAAATGATGGTAATAAAGAGAGTTCACTCACTCTTCCAGTACTAAGCTGGTCTGCTACACTAGAGTTACTGTCTATGGTCAGTATGTCCAGAAAGCCAAGATCAAACGAGTATCGTCGTCTGTCAGAGTCACTGCCCATTCCACTCCCTAAAGCCCCTTGGTCAGTTAAGGTGGTCACTGTAGTAAGGGATGACCCTGAATCTTTAACAGGGGGAGACAGGCCCAAACCTGAAAAGCTTTGACGAGGCCCTGACCTTGGTGTCGAAGGGTCTCTTTGGTCCCTATGGGTGGTAAGGGGACTGGTGGGGGTAGAGGTTATTGTGGAAGACGTGTCAGTTACTGAGACAGCCCCTGAAGTATGAATGGCAGTACTTGGTTTGATTACCGATTTTGAAGGGTCACTTTTCACTGGAGAGAAATCAGTCAGAATAGGAGAAGCTGACTGTAAAGGTATGTCTGGCAGGGAAAATGAATCCAACTCTTTGCTAGGACTTAGATGCCTATCTCGGAGCCCTTCAGGACTCAGAAATGGATCCCTATTGCTAGGTGGGCTCCAACTTCTGTCCCTTTGTTTGGTGTACGATGATCTAAAGTGCTGGTCCCTTAATGAAGCTCTGCCAGCTCCCTGTCTCTGAAACGCTGAAGATGGCCTTGCACCCCGTACTTTTCCTGAGGGAGGGCTAACACTCAAATTTGTTTGCTTCAATCTGACCCCAGAACCCTTAACAGGGGAAGGAAGGGTCCTTGAACTGATATCAGGGCTCCCACTGGGCCAGCTGAGGTCACCATCTGCCCCTAGGGACTGGTCTGGGGCTGTCTGACCAGGTTCTACAAAACTTTGAGCTAAATCAGTATACTCTCTATGGGAAGTTGAATGGGATTTTAATTTTACAGGAAGGGCAGTGATTGGATATTGTCCTTTGTCACGTGACTTAGTCACCTGATGGTCATGTGATGCAGTCTGCTGAAAATGGAGGATAGAAAAAGAGAACTATAGACAAGTAAACAAGGAAGCTACCTCTATATAAAATGTTTGCTTTTTTAATCCATCAAAACTATATTAAGAAAACAGCGGGAGCAGAAATATTATTATTTAAAAAGTGAAAATAACTTCTTTTGGTGAAAATATCTTCTTTGAGAAGATCAGCCAAGGATGAAAAAAGCAAAAAAGTTCAAAGAAACTGAAAGAACATAATTAAATTCTAAATAAATCTATATTAAATACATTGGAATAAAATTTCTATGGATAAGAATTATTAAATGAACAACTCTGTATCTAACATATCTAATATCTATATCTAAAATATTTAGATTATCTATCTACAATAAAGTTTAAAACAATCAACAACAAAAATGCTAAACTCATCTAAACAGATTTCAATAACATAAAAATTCTATGGTAAGAGAAAAATATGCTGGAAAACAAAAATGACAGGGGATAAGGCATCATGCATAGTATTGGAATGTACTGTGCCCAAGATCATAAAACTAAACCTGGAGATCAGTCTCAAATCTCAAGCATCTGATTGGCTGAAATGGCGACAAGTCGCCATTTCAGAAAATCAGATCCTTGAGATTTGAGACTGATCTCAAAACTTAGTTTTATGATCTTGGGCCCTGGAAAATTTGGAACATGCTCTGTATTTTATGTGAAGCTTTACCATGGGATATGGTGACTATAGAATGGACACACGGTGTAGATTTAGATCAGCTGGAACATCAATAATGTCTGATCAGGATCTGCCCTGTTAGCTTTTGAATTTTATTTCTGACCAAAATGCAAAAAATGTAAATCCTGATCAGATGCCACAAATGTGCCAGTTGGATATATACTGGTCACACATGCAATAAAATGCATATAAATAGAGTAGAATTATAAAAATTTCGTTCAGAAATTCAGAATTCAGTTAACAGAGCAGAAGTTCAACCTTTAACTCCATGTGTACAGCCTGTATGGATATACAAGTTGCTCATCAAATACAAGTCATATCCATGAGAAAAGGAATGCAGAAACCCAGTCAACAAACCAGTAACATTGTCCAATAACATGCATGATCATGCAAAGAGACAAGAAAGATAACTCTGACATGCTAAAATCATCTAATTCTACATGTCAAAATAAAATCAGAAACACCAAGCACCTTAACAGGGGAGAATTGTTTACTATCGTCTTGGATACCAAAGTCTGTGCTTTGATTGGTCACATCTAACAAGCTGGAATCTGATTGGTCAGGAGTCTGTAAAATTTTATGATTGATGTCATGTGATGTAATACACAACAATCCACTGTTACTTTAAAATCCTATAGTTAATGATATGTTTTCCACCGCTTTGCAACAAAGCAAAATTTTGAAGGTTCAGTGTTTTCATTTTTAGTTTAATTAGACATTTTTTGAAATTCTGAAGTAGACTGTCCTACTCATGCAAAAACACTATGGGAAAATGTGTCTTTGATATTTGTAACACTTTCAGTTTTTGATATTCTCAGAAAAAACAAATTTTGTATTTGGTTTTTCTATTAACACTTTCCTCCATTAATACGCATTTTTACACATGTGCAACCAGTGTAGATCCAGATTAGCCAGAACAAATGTGCCATCTGATCAGGATCTGCATTAGTCACATTCTAGTCAGAAATAACCTAATAAATTAAATAGCAAACAGTTCACAACCTGATCAGATGGCACTGATGTGCCAGCTGATCTGGATCTACACTGTTCACCCATGCCATAAAGGTGTGTACATGGAATGATAGTGCCTCTAGCTGGGAGCCAACCAGCACCTGAGGAAAGGGTTAAACATGTATGTGATTTTGCTTAAAACTTTGCTGGCATTTGATATTTACATTAATTAACCAAAGACACATTTTCACATTACACAAGTCATTTAATGCCTTCCTATGTTAGGCAGCTACTTTAAATGAAAATACAACTAAAATTGCAATGCAAGTGAATTACTAAGTTAAATGAAATATGCAGGTGATGGAAGTACAATGAAAAATTTTAATACCATCAAATAAAAACAATAATTTGACATTAATGGTAGCCTTAAACTGTAGACCCTGATTAGAATGGTTAGATGATCAAGCATATTTGGGTCTACACTTGTCAAAAATGTGACAAAAGCTGTACTTCATGTTTAAAGTAAACAGGGCATGTAACAGTACAAGAAGAGAGTTGTGATATACCTTTTTGCTCCTTAGTCTGTTGAGTTCGTCTGTCAGTTTATTTGCTCTATTAAACTGATCCTCTGCTAAGGCCTGTAACTCTACGATCTGAGAACTGGAGCGTTTCTGCATTTGTTGGATTTCCTTAAATATTATTAAAAGACATTCCTGAATTGTACATCACAGCATATAAAAACCAGACATAACAGGATATAAAATAACTTTAGCATAGACATAACACAGAAAAAATATTGTACGTTATACTACATTTCACAATGCAAAAAAATTACAAACATCACCATTTTCGTTCTTGTTAAGTCTCGATCTTTAGGTGGGAGTCACCTGCATTTAAATACCACAATTTATGACTCGATGAGTGTTTTTACACAAAATATAGTATCTTCCACATTTATTGTGCCTTATTTATCAACACATATTTTAAAATCATCCACATTTTTCCCAGTAATTCTCAATTGGGCACCTGGTTTCCAAGTGTGTCCAAGTTTATTTCAATTTAGATTTCACAGTGTGTAAAATATATAAACATGAAAAACAATACATAAACATGAGAAACAATACATATACATGAGAAAATAATCAATGGTATGCTGTAAGTGCCCATTGGAATTCTATTTATTTGTATCGTACCTTTTTAGCATGCTCCAGCTGGTCCTGCATGTCTCTCAGTGTGTTCTCTAGTTGCATTCTCTCCATCGTTAATCTTTCTTGCTCCTACAAACAGAAATATAAACATTGTCAGTTAGTCCCCATTGGAGTTCTAATGATCTGACAGTATATGAACCAGTCTCTGAAAAATTATCCCTATCTCATTTATAAAACTGTGGTTGCTTAGAGCCCACTTTTCAACCTTTTTTAAAAAGCTTGTTTATTTTATTTAAATGATTACTGTTCTGATTATGTAAATAAAAGTTTACCTTAATGAGTTGATAGCAAGTTCCATTCTCAACTAAATTCTTTAATATTTACTGTTAAGGGGATGTAAAACAATTTATTTTAATGCGATCTAAGGGTCATTTTGTCAATGACTGATACTGGAAACAGGGTTAAATTTAAACAATCACAAGATTGATACTGGAAACAGAGTTAAATTTAACCAATCACCAGACTGATACTGTAAACAGGGTTAAATTTAACCAATCACCAGACTGATACTGGAAACAGGGTTAAATTTAACCAATCACCAGACTGATACTGGAAACAGGGTTAAATTTAACCAATCACCAGACTGATACTGGAAACAGGGTTAAATTTACCCAATCACCAGACTGATACTGGAAACAGGGTTTAATTTACCCAATCATCAGACTGATGCTGGGACTGATACTGGATACAGGGTTAAATTTACCCAATCATCAGACTGATACTGGATACAGGGTTAAATTTACCCAATCATCAGACTGATACTGGAAACAGGGTTAAATTTACCCAATCATCAGTCTGATACTGGAAACAGGGTTAAATTAAACCCATCACCAGACTGATTCTAGAGACTGCTTTTCACAGGTCCTTTATTACAAGTTTAAATGTTCATTACCTGTGCTGATTCTGTCCTCAGTTTCTGGAGCTCCTCATATGACCTGGTCAATGCCTTGGCCAGTTCATTTTTCTCCTCATTGCGGTCTGTAACCTCTTGTTCTGAAATACACAGACTCTATCCTTGAAAGCAAAGAACATGGATTTCTTTAATAAAAGTAGCTGGGTTTTTTCGAGTTTAAAGCGGCATTACTTCAATTTAAACTGTTCTTGTATGAAATATTACATGAATTTGGAACTATAGGCACAAATTTGCAGCATTATTTCGAGCTAATAAAATTTTAATTTACCAAAAATAAATTTGGTCCACGCGAAAGTAGGATTTCTGAAACGTCACGGAAATCGAGATCGCGCATGAAGTGGTCTTTTCGTCAAGATATCGGTGCTGAATATACCTCCATTATATTTAGCTTCTTAAAAGTTCGTTAACGATAATTTAACAATAATATTGAAAATCCTATCTATAAGAAAGAATTCTATCAGACCTTTTGTGTTCTGTTAGAGAGTTTATATATTGGAGTCTATAAGGACAAATATGATTTTTCAATAGTATATTCTTACTTAAGTTTAGGGCTGGGGCTTTAAGCATTGTTGTATTTTTATTTTTTATGTTTTTTTTTTTTTTTTTTGTGTATTCTGCACTAATGAAAGTGCACGATATTAAACCCCAGTAAAATCAAACAATATTTTATCTTATCTTATGAAAGTTTAAATCTGTGTGAATTTATCTCTGCATCTATGCTGTGGGATCAAGATCTGCACTGTTTGCTAGTTGTTCAGAAATAATCTGAATGAATCAATACGCAAACAGTTTAGATCCTAATCAGATGGCATGCTGATCTGGATCTACACTGTTTGCTATGGGAGATAAGCATTATTCTATGGAGAAAAGCATTAAAATGATCAGAATTCTACAAATACAACATGATTAGGGTCTCCATCATAACTGTCCAAGTATACATACTGAGGTCTCGAATCTGTTTTTCACACACAGACAACTTCTGTTCGTCTAGTTCCATCTTCTCTGCTTCTTTCTGTAACACAAACATTTATGCTACATGTAATCATGAACTGAGATATCATTTTTTTTCTTGTGGATTTAAGTTTTGCCTATTTAGGCCAAAGGCATTTGGGCAAAATTACCAGTAAATCCCAGAGAATTTTTACCATGTTATAATGTATCTTCATAGAACAATACAAATGCCTGAATTCATGCCTGCCCAAATATGCTGTGCAGTTATTCATCAAAAACTGTCCCCACAAAACTGAATGAAAACAGTCTTTAACTACAGTTGTATGATACTAAAATTGTACAATTTGACAGCACACACCCTGCTCTGTAATGAGACACAATAAAGTCATGTATTCTGATATTTCATTTACCAAGTACATTTATTATAACACTTAAATGGTTGACATCAGTTGACAATGAAAACAATGTCCAATAGTTTGAGAGAATTGATAAAAAAATTATAACATATGACATTGTTTTTTATTCCAAGATCAAATCTCAATATTGGGATTTGTCATGGGAATCGTTGTCTTCACGAAAGGATTAGTTGGCATCAGTTCTTTAACCCTTTCCTGTACAGACACACCTTAATTGCTAGTGCCGTCTGATCAGGATCTGCACTGGTCGCATTTTGGTCAGAAATAACATAAGGAATCAAGAAGCGAACAATTTAGATCCAGATCAGACGGCATGCATGTGCCGGCTGATCTGGATCTAAACTGTTCGCCCTGGCAATAAAGGTGTATCTGTACAGGAAAGGGTTAAATAACATTACCTAACTAAAGAAAAGACAATTAACCTAACTCTAGCTCAGGAAAATAAAATAAACCTTACTCTAGCTAAGGAAAAGTCAGTTTATCTAAATCTAGCTTGTTCAATCCCAAGGTTATAGAAATGAGACTAGAGAAAAGTCTCTGATTCAGCAATCTGAAACGGAGCACAGACTATGAATTATGAATAAAAAGCTTGACATCAGAATCCGCTTTCCATGCTCAGTTTTATAACCTTAGAGTTTTGTCTAAAGTGTTCATCAACTTAAAATTCATTTTGATGAACATTCCATGTATATTTTTATTTCAAACATATTTTTTCAATTTTAAAATTATGTTGATTTTTATATTCTACACCCACATAAGACAAGAATTCACTGAATGCGTGATATATCATGTATTTTAACATCAGGTTTAAAGTGCCAGTCATGTTTCAATATTCCATTGATTTTCATATTCTACATACTTATAACATAAAATTTCATTGAATGAGTAATATATCATGTATTTTAACCTACAGGTTTAAAATGCTAGTCATGTTAAAATTGTTAAAATAAGCATGACGAAGACTGCATCAACACTATATTGTATCACACTGTGTTACCTTCAAATTCATTATGTCAGCTGTAGCACGGGTAAGCTCACTCTGCTTTGTATTCAGGTCAGTACGAATATTGTCTAGTTCAAAATTGGCTGTCGAAACAAGCTGAAAAATGGGTGAGCCAGGGTTGTAATGAGAAATTAATACCGTCACCAATGGTGTCTAATGGTACCGTCATGACCTGATTATAGGCCGCACTTGTTACATGCTGCAATTTAGTACAGAACAAATTTACTAATTGTATGGTTGGTCATTTTTACCCACTACTCCATAGATATGGTTTTTATTGCATTAAAAGCAAACAGTGTAGATCAGCCAAGATATCCATGCCATCAGGATCTACACTGTTCACTTTTAGATTTCTTTACTTTAATTCAGATCAAGAAGTGTGTGGTGTAGATTTAGATTAGACAGCACAAAATGTGTCTGCTGATCTGGATCTACACTGGTTGTCCTTATGATAAAATCCTTACATTAGAATTATTGGGTTAAAATGTGCTGGAACCAAAACATTATATATGCATCCAGATATTTTTTTATCAAGCCAAACTGATCAAATCCAGCAAAAACTTTAGGTGTGACTTATAATGCTGCGACCTATAATCAGGGGATGACGGTATGTGGGTTGATACAATGAAGTAAAATCAAAGCACTGATTCTGATTAAAGCACGAACAAAATAAACTTACATAAATTATAGAGTTGTAATGATTTAGTAAGCAAGATTCTTAACAGACTTTAATTGATTTTGTTACAGTAACTGTACATGAATTTCGACATTGAATGGCCAAAGAGATTTTAATCATTATAATATCTGTTATTGTAAGCAAGCAAAATCATATCAAGTTTCAAATTTTAAAGGCTTGCATTTAAACAGCATAATACAAACGCAAAAAAAACCCCAACAAACTTAATGCCAGTTTATGCCATTTGTAAAGCATCAAACAACAAGAAATCCATTCTTTTGATATAGCAGTGTTCCGATTTTACAAGGGTTTTCATAGCACAGGGATGTTTTTACGGTGTTATGTTAATATTAATTGCTTGATAGCTCCAGCAATTTACCTTCTTTTGCTGTTATTAACAGAACAGAAAAATAGCTTTAACTTGCAAATCTAAGCGCATACTGTTAACTTAATAAAACTGTTAAATTTGAAAGAAACATGTTTTAAAAGAGAGAGAGAGGAAAAATAACATCTCAGTGACAAGTATTCTGTCCAAAATGTAATGATAAACCCTGCTTGAAAATATCCAAACTCTGTTCTGCTTTTTGTCTTTAGTTTTGGTCAATGAACATCTTAACCCTTTCCTCCATAGACAAACCTATATTGCGTGGGTGAACAGTTTAGATCCAGATCAGCCGGCAAATATGTGATGTCTGATCAGGATCTAAACTGTTTGCTTTTTGATTCATTAGGTTATTTCTGACCTAAATGCGAATAGTGCAGATCCTGATCAGATGGCACAGATGTGCCAGCTGATCTGGATCTACACTGGTCACACATGCGTAAAAATGTGTATTTATAGAGGGAAGGGTTAAATCAAATAATATGTATATTTTCAGAATGTTTTCATTTTGTGATGAAATGCAGTAAGAAAACTAGACTGTGTCCTTAGGACACTGATGCCCCCACTGCTGCAACAACATTTGTTACAAAATTTTGTACCAAGTATTAAGAACATGTGGTGATCATGATTAGTAAATGAGGAGTAAGTGCCACAAAATTTAATAACTAACATAAACGAAGGGCCATAACTCTGGTGAAAATTGTTGAAAGACAATGTCCTTTTCAACAATCTTCACATCATGTCTAATCATCTGTGCAAGTTTGAAAGAAATCAGCTAAATTGAAAATGTGGAGTTGATGCCACAAAATTTTGTAAGTGAAATAAACAAAGGGCCATAACTGTGGTAAAAATGGCAGCAGGAAAAAATCTTTTCTTTATGATCATCTACCCATCCAGCTTGATAATGTGTGCAAGTTATAAAGAAATCTGTCCAAAAGTAAATGTGGAGTTAATGCCACAAGATATTATTACTGAAAAAAACAATGGGCCATAACTCTGATAAAAATGGTCGCACGAAAAAATCCTTTCTTCACGATCATCTACACATCCTGCTTCATCATCTGTGCAAGTTTGCAAGAAATCCCCCTAGTAGTTTAGGAGGAGTTGACGCCACAAGATTTAATTACTGAAATTAACAAAGGGCCATAACTCTGGTTAAAATGGTTGCAGGAAAAAATCCTTTCTTCATGATCATCTACACATCCTGCTTGATCTTCTGTGCAAGTTTGAAAGAAATCTGCCTTATAGTTAAGGAAGGAGTTGACGCCACAAGATTTAACTACTGAAATTAACAAAGGGCCATAACTCTGGTAAAAATAGTCGGAGGAAAAAATCCTTTCTTCACGATCATCTACACATCCTGCTTGATCATCTGTGCAAGTTTGAAAGAAATCTGCCTTATAGTTTAGGAGGAGTTGATGCCACAAGATTTGGGGACGTACGGACATACGGACGGACAGATGGATGAGTGCAACTCTATATGCCTCCCACTTTGTGGGGGCATAAAAACATGATTGGACTGGGCACAATGGTCTGACTACGTGTAGTAGCATTACAGTGCAAGCCCCACAATGAAAAGTGTGCTGTTATTGACTCTGTCATCAACTTTGTGATTCCAACAGACAAGTCCAAATGTTTTCTATACCCTTATGAATGCAATAAAATATTGGTGCAATCCTTATTTGCAAAAAGCAATATTATCTCAAATTCTTCCCACAATTTTATTAAGAACTGATAATATTAATAAGTGTAAATATAACTGATCAACTGATGAAATATTTCATTACGTGGGATATCAACTAACTTCAGAGTTATTTTTGATGGATGTGCCCATTCAACATTTTAGCACCTTTTTTCCATGGAATTTGTGCCAAATTAAAGGACAAGAATAATTCATCAGGCAGAGTTGGAAATTTTACAGCAGGATGAGGTTTGTAGAGTCACCATCTAATCATGCATTCTTTTCTCTTGGGTAACAGGAAGTACAAATTCATATTTATATCATGTAGCTGCAAACTTGTTCTTACAAACACATTTGAGTTGCTTTTGTCAGCAAAGTGTGTAAAAATGTGTGTGCATGTTGCCTTTTTTTTAATTTTGAAATAAGTACAATAAAAATTCTTATCCAATTTTGAAAGAAATAATTACAACAAATTGGTGTCCTTTAATTCCCCTGAACGTACACAGCTACATGTATAATATCCCAGAAGCCAGCTTAACCCTTTCCTCCATAGACACACCTTTATTGCGAGGGCAAATAGTTTAGATCCAGATCAGCCAGAACATCAGTGCCGTCTGATCAGGATCTAAACTGTTTGATATTTTATTCATTAGGTTATTTGTGACCAAAATGTGACCAGTGCAGATCCTGATCAGACGGCACAGATGTGCCGGCTGATCTGGATAAACAATGGTTGCACATGCATAAAAATGCGTATATATGGACGAAAAGGTTAAAAATAATTTGGCATAGTTTCTGTTTTCACAAGGTTATGAATTTTACTTGTTCACTGATTGCATGACACAATTCAAATTGGCAAATTCAGTTGTTGAGCAGAGTTGATTCACATGTATTATTTAAGAAAAAAAGTCTTTCTTTTGCCAACAGATTACTCAATTTATATTTCCTTGAAACCCTAAAAAGGTTGTAAACATGCAAATGGTGCTCTTGTAATATTCATAATATGTGAAACAGAAAATTACCACATTTGTTCCTTATTTTAGCTTACCTTCTGTAACTTGCCCTCTTCTTTCTCAACCTCCTTTCTACATTTATTTAAAGCCTGAAATATCATAGGAAAATTTATAAATTCTGATGTACAACAAAATAATCAATTAGAAACATTGCAATGCAACAAAACCAGGTTTTCATTTCAAGTATTAATAGGGATCTGTATTGTTGTAAAGAAAATATCTGGTTGGTTGATAATTGTAGAAACTGACACTTAAACAAGAATCTGTGATGAAAAGTCTATAATTAAAAAAAAACAGTGTAAATTTTAAAAAAATAGATATAAAAAAATTCTTGTTTTGGAGGTTGAACGGGCAGAGTAAAATCACCAAACCCATGAAAAAACTTTTGTTGGTTTGAGCTTAGAAATTAAAGAAATAAAAAAGTAATGGTATGGTTAATCTGTATGGTTTATATAATTTATTAAGAATGAGCACTACAGCAATTAACCAGGCTAAGATTTCAAATTATCACTATTCTCCATATAAACCCCTTTTTAACTGTGTGTGACAGTGTACATCCAGATCTACACTGTTTGCCCATGCTACATTGTATCAAGGGGAATATCTGGAAGAAAGGTTTATGGGATACACCAAGGTTAAAGTGGCCAACCTTTCTAGTTTCCTGATATTCTATTTCTCTTTCATCCATGGTGCGTATCAGGTCCTGTAACTCTTCCTCACGTTGTCGTTGCTGTCGTATGCAGTCGTCATGAGTGATACGAGACTGTCGTATACCTTCATTCAAGCGCTCCATTTCTAACTTGGCTTCATCTCGCTGCAGACTGGTATCTCTTAATTGCTAAAAATAAATACATAAAATAACAGAGTTTTACTACATTTTGCTTCTCAGAAATAAGAATTCTAAAAGCGTAAGGGGTTCTAGCTTTCAATGCTTGTGAAAAGCATAATGAAATTGTTGAAACACTAATCACCAGTTTGAATAATGAAGAGTTCTAGCTTTCAATCCTCCTGTCTCATAAAAAGAAAAAAAGTAAAATGTTGAAACACTAATCACCAATATGAACAATAAATAAAATTGAGCTTGATATTTTCATCCATTTTCTGTACAAGAAATATGGTACTTAAAATGGAGTAGCTATCAATTTTTGAAAATGTTAGTACTAACTATGTTATTTTATGACCTTACTCTTCACTACATGAATACAACTTATATTTCATGTTCGAGCCATGCAGATCCACATCAGTCTGCATAAAAGTGCAGGCTGATCTGGATCTACACTGTTAGACTGTTTGCTTTTAGATTTCTTAGTGTTTTTTTTATTAACAAGCAAACAGTGTAGATCCAGATTAGACTACATGGGCATGCAGGCTGATCTAGATCTACACTGATTGCACATGAAATATCCATGGAGTACAATAGCCCCATTACATTAACAACTCATTACCAACCTGTTCTAAGGTTGCTATGCTCTTCTCTGCCTCCTTGATCTGTTCCTTGCAAAGCCGTACTTCATTCTTACCATCTGTGGAAAAAGAAAACTGGTTACAACATTTACCAATCAGTCATTTCACAAAACATATCTCAGTCTCATTTCTTCAAGTTCTATATGTCACTAACATCTCTATCAGTGGCATTTTGTGAGTGTAGGACAAAATCCCATTCAAAACACTAAAACCATCCTTGCAGTGTTGGACCATCACTACCAAGTACAGGGAAAACATTCATTGATTTATAGGATTTGATTTAAATTTAAACATATTTTATTGCATATCAAATACAATCAATTGCAAACACAAAGATAATATAATTTCAAAATCAAAACAAATAGCAAATGAGTCCGGCAACAAGTTCTGACAATGTTAATGATAGCTCTTTCCGAAGATTATATTATTATATATAGATATTATTATAATATTAAACTTACTTTCCTGATGTATATGATAAGTCTGCCTAACAATCCAAAAAGGGAATAAAGTACTGAAGATCTTAATGTTAAATCTGTGTATTTGTGTGTATTTGTTTATTCCAAGTGTTCATCATATAGAGATTGTACAAAAGATATTGTGTACCTTTAAGGTTGCTTTTCAGGTTGCCGAGTTCTTTCTGCATGTGTTCTTTCTCCCGGTTCATCACCTCCATCTCTCTCTCCCTCCGCTGCATCTCTCCCTCCAATGTCTCCAGTCTGCGAGACGTGCTGTCGATCTTCTCCTCCATCGTATTCTGAGTCCTAAAATATGAGATACATCCAAATTTAAAATAATTATGATACAACCAAATATTGAAGTCTTAGTATGTCAGTCCAAGAATTTAACATCAATCGTGTTGGGTGTTATCGTGTGTTACATAATGCTTTATAATGTATTTTCAAGAGCAATGTTCATAAACAGCATGTGATATAAGTGAAAAGCATTGTAATTTATCCTGATAGTAATTGCATGGTTTAGCCTTTCCTCCATAGACAAACCTTTATGTGCCGTCCGATCAGGATCTGCACTGTTCGCTTTATGATTTGTAAGGCTATTTCTAACCAAAATGTGACCAGTGCTGATCCTGATCAGACGGCAGCTGATCTGGATCCACACTGGTCGCACACACATAAAAATGCTTATGGAGGAAAGGGTTAAACTTGGTTATTTTGTACAATACTTTCATTTTCATTGCATTCATGTAGCTGCTCACCTTGGTGACCCATCTGACAGAAATTAACAGCCTTTCATAAATATTACATGACATTTAGCTTTGCATTTTGGTACACACAATACAACTGCTCAATCCTACAATTTGTTGGATATGCCTTTTACCACATGGCATCAGTGTCGATCCAGATCAGCAGCAACACCTGTGTCTGATCTGAATCTATACTCTTAGCTTCTTCATCTGAAATAACCAAATGAATCTAAGAATGAACAGTGTAGATCCTGATCCCTGCTGTCTCATCAGGATCTACACTGTTTGCTTTTAGATTCATTAGGATATTTCTGACCAAGTTGGGACCAGTGTAAATCCTGATTAGATGACATGAATGTACTGGCTGCTCTGGATCTACACTGGAAGAAAATGTGTACATGTGAATGAAGGGTTAAATACCAACATAACAAACCTTCTCATATGAGCCACTTTGGTATCGAGGGTTTTGAATGTTTCATCGAGCATTTCTTTCTCACGTGTCATGGTTGTAATTCGGTCTTCATATGACTGTTTCTCCATCGCCAATCTCTCCACGTCCTCCCGATCTCGTTCTATCAGACCTCGTAAACGTTCACATTCAGCTGACTTCTTGTTGACATCAGAACTAATTTGATCCAATGCATTCTTTTCCTAAAATGGAGACAAAGGTGCATGATCAGATGCAAGATTTCCAGAATACATTAAAATTTTGCAACATACTTAAGGTAATCACATGATAATTTACACCAAGAAAATCAAATTTTTCTTTTAAGCCCTCTTGATCTGCCCCTGAAGATGCCCTGTACTTACATTCAAGGTTGTAAATATAACAGGTCAGCTGGTCCTTATTAATGCAATCAATTGATTCAACCAATGATACATGTATTAATAATGGATTTATTTTAAGTGATTTTCCAATATTCAAAGTTACCATCTGGACAAGCTAAATTAGATTAAAAAGAAATTAATTGTTGCAAGCACTTTAATTATCTTAACTTGATAATTTAAACAATTGAAATTCTCAACCAAAGATAAATGGCACAATGTTTTACTTACATCTAACAGCTCACGCTGTGTTTTCTCCAGTTCAGCAAGTTTCTGAGCGTGCTGAGACTTGAGATTATCGAGTTCCGTCTGCTCCAATCTCTGCATTTCAAAGGTGTGCTTCAAATCTGACTTATGCTTGTTTACAGAGTTAACGAGTTTCTGGAAATGAACGAAAAAGAGAGATTAGTGAGAAAGTGAGTGTCGGACTGGTTTATGCTACGCTATCAGGATCTGACAAGTCAATAAAATTTTTTTATCAACAACCTTCCGAACCAATCAGATTGTTGCCTACATATCACATAATTGGTGTAACTGTCGAAGCATTCAGAACAATCATAATGTATATTATTGTATTCGTGTATATACAGTGTCATATTGTGGAAAGAGTCCAGACTCTGCATAAGGCATATTTCACTGCAGACATTGATTTCCACCATAATGACATCTACAGATATCATATAATTATCACTTTCCTCCATATCACTGCATTTTGACGCATGTGTGACTAGAGTAGATCAAGATCAGCTGGCACATTTGTGCCGTCTGATTAGGTTCTGCACTGGTCACATTTTGGTCAGAGTCAGAAAAAACCTAACAAATCAAAAAGCGAACAGTTTAGATCCTGATCAGATGGCACAATTGTGCCAGCTAATCAGGATCTAAACTGTTTGCCCATGCAATAAAGGTGTATCTATGGAGGAAAGGGTTTTTCCATAGTAGTTGAACTAAAAATAATCTTATAACATGTACCTGTAAGATTTCATCATCAGTATTAATTTCATCCTTGAGTTTTTGAAGATCTTGTCTCTTTAATTTGATCTGTGAACTAAGGTCCGATGACTGTACCTCCATGTTCCGCAGTAAATCTCGCTGTTCCTGTAACAGTAACAGAAATAACAAGTAAATGTGTGTCTCATAGTTTTTGATAAATGATCATCAACAATTTGTACTTAAACTCAGTTT
This sequence comes from Corbicula japonica, assembly GCA_038501625.1. Lineage (NCBI taxonomy): Eukaryota > Metazoa > Mollusca > Bivalvia > Venerida > Cyrenidae > Corbicula > Corbicula japonica. The sequence continues at coordinate 1,450,421 of JAZAYU010000088.1, forward strand.
CATTTATATCTGAATGCATAGTACATCTTTAAAAACAAAAGTTAAAGTAACTGATATACAGGTATTATTTAATTTAGCAGTTTATTAACAGATTTTCTTTTTAAAGAAACCATTTATGTGTCATGTGCAATATTCAGAGGTATATAAAAAAACGAATTATTATCAGGACCTAGGACATATACTTCAACATTTATTTCTCAACTGAAAAGTATTTTCTTTGTGCTCTCTTACAAATAAAAACAAATGTTTAAATTAAAATATTTTCACTAATGAACTGTAATACTGTTCAATGAAACTCTAGAAACAATGAACCTTTATTTCTCGTTTGTTTGCAGACAGCTCCGCCTCTGTATCTCGTATTAACTGATTTATTTCTGCCTGTTTACGATCAACACCTTCCGTCAAGAACTGTAACTCTGTTCTCTTCTTACCCATCTGGTGATCTAACTTCTCAAGCTCCTGCTTCTGCAGATCAATCTGGAAGACACGCGAAAAGTCAGCGGCAAACAGACGAGATATACTGCCAGAAGTCAGCGTCAAACAGACGAGATATACTGTAATAATATGGGGCACAAGATGGGAAAAGGTGACTTTGGTGTTGTTGTTTTTTTATTTTAGTTCTTACTGTATGTATTTTTATGAACAGTATTAAAAATGCGTATATAAGGAGTAAAGGATAAAGCATTTAAAATAATGATTTGTATATACAAGTGGGTCAATTCTCTTTTTTTGTACGAAAATAACAAACTTTGGCATTTGAATTACCTGACATGAAAAATGCTAATAAGTATTTTATGGGTTTTGAAGTTGTTCATTATTTAAAATAAATTTTCTTTTCAGAATGTTAATGATGAAGTTATCTAATGTGTTTTCTGGCAAAATATATTTATCAACAGCATCTGTAATTCAATATATTGTGTTCTTAAGTATATTTTTATTAGTTCTGTTTTTTATACAACAAGCAATGTGTTGATGTTAAGTATATGCCATAATGACATTTAGCTGTTTTATTACTGTTGTTGCTTGTTATTATTACAGCTTGCAAAGCCAAACTAGATATGTGAATTTACTTTCTTTAAAGCAGCCTTGAATATTATGTAGGCACATGAGTTAAAGGTATGTCCACATCAAACCACCAGGGAAATACATTGGCTCTGCCTCAAATGCAAAAATTAAACGTAAAGTTTTTTTGACCCAATAAACCTGAGAAAATGAATTTTAAAGAGATATATTTTGTGCTTTTTTTTTATTTTAACGACTAAGATATTTTTTTCATAATTAAAAAATGTGTTATTCCTTTGAAATAGCAATAAACCTTGACACCCATCTAAATAATCTGAAAATATCATCATCACTCATGTATAGCCACACACTTTTTTTTTTTACTCAATTTTACGATTCAGAAGTTGGGGATATGGCTAATACACAGGTAAAGTCTGAAACCGGACTTTATAGTGAATCTGAGCTCATTCTGGAGAGGTTTCTATACCCAGGTGTGGGCGATACATGAGTGGTTACTGTAACTCTGTGAAAGGAAAGCACCACCCAAAGGAACATTTATCTGTACATTGAATAAATTATATTCAGATTTAAAGAAACCACGAACAACAACCAGGGCACCAAACAAACCACAATGTTTTTTTTATGTGATTTGTTTACAAGCGAACATGACACAATAAATCTGGGTCAGTATAAAAGCTCGAAACAAACAATTTCTTGCTATATAATTTGAATGTTTCTAACCAATCCTTTTGACAAAACAAACACACATGACCAAGTGTTACCTTTTCCATAAACTAAGAAAAACAGACCCAGTAAAAGATAGAACAAATAAATAATTAGGGTTTTGTCTACTGTTTGACTATATCCAACATGCACTTCAAAATACACACAGGGTTGTAGAACTTTCTATTATTATCATGTTTAATCTATGAACAAACTCTTTTTATTTGTCTGATTTTGAACCATTCACAGTTAAAATAATTACTTAATTTATAACTTTATTAATTTGCAGTTCTTATTTTTTAAATAAGCCAAGCAAAAATGCTCTGTGCAGCATATTGCATAGCTGCGACCTATAACCAGATACATATGGTACAATGAAATAATGAACTTGCAAGCATAACAGAAAGTTCAGATACAATTGTTTGAATATACATAAAATACAGGGATTACAATTTTGCTGTAATCTATCAAGCATTTTAGAGTTCTGCTTTCAACTGAAGACAATTTTGTTCGCAACCATCAGGCAAAATTGAGTTCTAAAGCATGAAATTTACACTTGAAACTGCATGCAGAAGTTTTTTAATCGCGATATTATGTTTTATTTATAATTTACACTTGAAACTGCATGCAGATGTTTCTAAAGCTAGAAATGATGTTTTATTTATAATTTATGCTAGTATTAACGTCCATTTGCAGTTCAAACATTTACACAGATTCTGACTCTGACAACCATAAAATGCTTTCAGATTTTAACCCTTTCCTTGATATATACGCATTTTTATGCATTTTTGACCAGTTTAGATCCAGATCAGCCGGCATATCCGTGCCCTCTTCTGATCAGGCTCTGCACTGGTCGCTTTTTGGTCAGAAATAATCTAATGAATCAAAATGCGAATAGTGCAGATCCTGATCAGACGGCACGGATGTGCCGGCTGATCTGGATCTAAACTGTTCGCCCTAGAAATAAAGGTGTATCTATACAGGAAAGGGTTAAGCAAATGTCAATGAAAATAAATGTGCTAGCTTTAACCGTTTTCTTCACGGATAAGACTTTTATCACATGGGAATACACAGTAGATCCAGATCAGCTAGATCTACACTGATTGCACATGCAAGAAAACTCGTACATAATTACCGTATACCCCCGTTTTAACGCTCCCCCCTAATAAACGCCCCCTCCCCTTTTTCATTCTAAAATTTTTCAATCAGGGGCAGAAAGACATTTAAAATTGACAAAAAAGTACAAATAATTAAATTAGATCTTACCTTTTCTGACAATAATCCAGTATCATTCCAACACAAATCAATTGAAAACTGTTAAACACTTTTTATTATCACAACTTTAACAATAACGGTAAACTTGTAAGGTATTATTTTTTTCGCATAAAATGTTACGCCCCCGGGGGCGCTAAAACGGGGGTATACGGTATGGAGAAACAGGTTAAACAATAGCAAACCACAACATTTATTTTCATGAATACTTTTAGGAAGGTCAGTATTGTTGGTTTCTTGGATGACATACAGAATAAAATGAGTTTACAGTGAGCTTACCTTTTTCTTATACTGAATATGAATACAGAATGAAAGATGCATGAAATATGAATGGTTCCAATGAAAAATGTTTAATATGACTGATTTCTTTAACCCTGTACTCCGTATAAATGCCTTTATCACATGAAGGGAACAGTGTAGACACAGATCTGCTTGCACATCTGTGCTGTCAGATCAGAATCTAAACTCTTCACTTCTTGATTCAATAGGTTATTTGTGACAAATAAGCAAACAGTGTAGATCCTGATCAGATGGGATGGATGTGCTGGCTAATCTGGATCTACATTGTTGGAAAATGTGATAAAATGTTTATATATAGAGTAAAGAAATAATGCCAGCCATACATTCTTATGAATCCTAATAATGTCACAAGATATAATATGATGCACCACTGGGCTGAAGGTTATAAAACTGAGTTTGGAAACCAGTCTCAAATCTCAAGCATCTGATTGGCTGAAATGGCGACTGGTCGCCATTTCAGCCAAACAGATGCTTGAGATTTGAGACTGGTTTCCATGCTCAGTTTTATAACCTTGGGCACTGTTATATATTATTGTGGTATCATTCAGTTTCACAGATGCGAGTACTAAAGTCAACAAATGACAATTGTTTTATGTGAAAGGATAAGACATGTTTCATTAAAGATAAGTAGTAAAGTGTAAAAATAAAGTGTTTTTTTTATAACAAACAACCTACAAAGGTTATTATTACTTGAAAATCAGTTACAAGGTGTGTTTTTGCAGTTGCTCCCTAAAATGAGATATTTAAGTTGCAAAAAAAAAAAACAATCAGAAAATGAAAAAAAAAGAAAAAAAAGAAAATGATATTCATTATCAAACCATTGTATTTGCAGAAAGTACTTGGCTTTCCCACACAGCAAATCATGTGTTGTGCAACCATCGCATCAAAAACTGTGCTTTTATTTACCTTTATACATATCCATACCATTTTCTCAGAATAAAAGTTTGCATTATCTGCTGCTGTGTAAATATGTTAAGAAACTGTCTACAAATAAGGGAAATTGTTAGCGCACAAATAACATGCTTCCTTCAATAGCTCCTGCCTTGTAAAGTGACTTTTCATCTAATTTCATATAAAAGAATGAATAATGTGCATCTCAAAATCGCACAGTTTAGCCATGTTTCACTAACCCTTTCCTCCAAAGATACGCATTTTTACACATGCGCGATCAGTTTTGTTTCAGATTAGCTGGCACATCTGTGCCATCTGATCAGGATCTGCACTGGTCGCATTTTGGTCAGATATAACTTAATGGATCAAAAAGCCAACAGTTTAGATCCAGATCAGACGGCACAGATGTGCCGGCTGTTATGAATCTAAACTGTTCGCCCTTGCAAAAAAGGTGTATATATGAAGGAAAGGGTTAAATAATGTGCATCTTGTGCATCCAATAATTTTGCTTGGAGTATTCCATACCCAAAATTTAAAGAGTGGGTAGGTAGGTAGCATTTTTTTCCCACCTATTTATAAGAATAACAAGAATCTGAGTTTGAACCTCATAAACAAACAAACTGGTTGTGCACACAATAAAACCCTGTTTATATGGACAAAAGGGTTAAACAGGTCATTGCCGAATATGTTTTTGACACATCTGAAAAAAAATTAATGTCCGTTTGCATCATTTGTACAGGAAAAAGTGCATGTGCATGGAAAAAAACCCAAAAAATCCTATCTAGGTGACATTTAATTTATTAAGAAAAAGAAAACATAAGAAGGAAAATTTATTCACGTTTTTCTAATGTTTATAACAAATCACAAAAACATGATCACAGATCCCATTAAGTTGACACACTCAACAATCATTAAAATATCACACATTGTACAAGTTTTTTATTAAATGCTGAGTCTCATAAATCTGGCAGTAAAGCATACTTTTTAAGAACAATACTTTTTTTCATCAATATCAAGAATTAACCCCTTAACCCTTTCCTCCATATGAATGCCTTTATGACATTGGCCAACTGTGTAGATCCAGATCAGTCATCACATCTGTGCCATTTGATCAGGATCTGCACTGTTCGCTTTTTGATTTGTGAGGTTATTTCTGATCAAAAAGTGAAGATCCTGATCAGACAGCACAAATGTTCTGGATCACTGGTCACACATGCAATAATATGTGTATTTTGATATGGAGAAAAAGAATTAATTATTTTTATGCATGCGCATCAGTGTAGATCCAGATCAGCTGGCACATCCATGCCGTCTGATCAGAATTTGCACTGGTAACATTTTTGGTCGAAAACAACCTAACGATTTTAAAAGCAAACAGTGCAGATCCTGATCAGAGGTGCAGGCTTTCTGGATCTACACTGTTCTCCCATGCAGTAAAGATGTTTCTAAGGAGGAAAGACTTAAATAAGTAGACTTGCTTTTCTTTTAATGTCAGACATAAACATGAAAAGGGGTGTTTTAAAGCAAATTATTGACTTAACAGCCTAAGCCCTGCCTGATCAGAGTAAAAGTGGGTCATATATAAATAGCACTTTAAATTAAAGGTTAACAAATGTTCATTAATTAAAATGTTACATTTGTGCATACTAATTCTTTCTTGCAAAGATATCAGTAAGTGCTTTGTCTAGCCAATTAAACTTTTACAGAATTTCTGCAAGTTTTGAGAACAGTATCTTGAGTCAGGACTCAATCTAATCCTTTTATCCCTGGGATGTGGCAGTTATACCACGTGCTAACAGTGTAGATCCAGATCAGCCAACACATCTATGTCATCTGGACTGAAGGTTATAAAACTGAGTTTGGAAACTAGTCTGAAATCTCAAGCATCTGATTGGCTGAAATGGCGACTGGTCGCCATTTCAGCCAATCAGATGCTTGAGATTTGAGACTGGTTTCCATGCTCAGTTTTATAACCTTGGAGCCTAATCAAAATCTACACTGTCTGCTTTTAGATTCATTAGGTATTCTGATAAAGAAGGGACCAGTGTAGATCCAGATCAGCTGGCACATTGATACCAGCTTTAATCTGTAACTAAGCTGGAAGCACAAGCAATAAGACCCATATATATGAAGTGAAGAGTTAATAAACTTCAGGCCTGTTCTTTCTCAATACAAGCATGACTGACCACTAATCTACTACAGAAATTCTGCAAAAGGATAAAATGGATGATAAACCTATCCTGACTGAGTGAAGCACCAAGCCGTTTACAAGGGGTGTTACAACCACACTTCAGATTATTATAGTTGTTTCTATCAAACACAATCACACACCCATCTTTATGTAATGACCAAACATCTATGTCCAATGAAGAAATTTAAACTGTTTTATTAACTTAAGGAGTTAAAGGGAAAAAAAACATTTATCAAATAAATAGCACAACACTCATGTCTACAGATTAGCCATCTAAACTTTATATAAAAAACAACTAGCAAATCAACACAAACATGCATTCTGTAAAAAAAAACAAATCACAATCCTGAAGATTAATCCTTGAAAAAGGCTCCTTTATAAAAGTATGGTTTTACCCCTATGCTTGTACCAGTCCTCCTTATTTGCTTTCTGTTCAAAAGGCTATTATTATATAGCAAACACTATCTAAACACACTCTATTGGACATTCAGTAACACCAGTTTCTTTAGAGATTCTATACAAAATGCCTCATAACTATTAAGTTTGTACCATCAAATTTGTCATTCGATTCCTAGTAGAATAGTTTTCATCTACAAATGTTCACTTTTCCTTAGTCACATTTGAAACTTAACATAAAAGTTGGTTTATATAAATAACGCCATAAAATCCATCGCTACCACCAACTCCCGATAAAAATTAATGTTTCACACTCCTGATCAAAATTCATGTTTAAAACAGAGGCCACAGAGATTTGATTATTAGATAAAGATGGTATTATCTGTCCTAAATGTATAGATACGAGCGTCGACTTTTCCCTCTAGGGGCAGTAACTCTTTCAAGCTGCAACAAAAATACCCATTCATTTTATTTTGTTTCTTTTAGGATGACAGCTTTCTGCTTTTTGCATAATTTACCGTATGTAACGTATATTTTCAGACAAATGTCAACTTATAGCTGAGTTTGTATGGTAACAGTCCATATTCATCTTGGAAAAACCCAGTTTGTATAGATTTAAACATGCAAATGAACTTATAACTAGAATGTCGTGTTCCGCGGAACACGTGTCGCCTGCTGGCAAAAAGTTGAAATGTGGGCCTATAATAAAATGTTTTTATTCAAGTGGATTTCAATATTACACCACAGAACACATGAGTCACCTAAATTGCATTTGAAAGGGAATAACTAAAATAATGGTGAAACCCGAGTTATCATCCTTCACCAACTGGTTTGTGCATGCAGATGAAATAATCAAAGAATTATGTGAACTGAACAAGTACTTTCAATTTTACAGGCAACATTATGTTTCATGTTAAAATTGCACATGAAAGGGGCATAACTCATAAAATATTCAAAATGGAGTTTTCATTCTTTTTGTCATCAATGTCGTTCATGCAGATGATATGTATTAAGTGAATAGGACAAATACTTTCAAAGTTATATGCAACATTAGGTTGCATTTGAAAGGCACATAACTCAAAAATAGTTAAACAGGAGTAATGTTGTTGTATCCGATGTTGTTGTTCATGAAGATGAAATATTTCAAGTATTATGTAAATAACACAAGTACTTTAAAAAATATAGGCAAAATAAAGTTTCATGTTAAAGTTTCATGTGAAAGGGACATAAGTCATAAAAAGTCAAACAGAGGTTATCATTCTTGTTGTTAGTGATGACGATATTCATGAAGATGATATATTCTGAATATTAAGTGAACAGGACAAGTACTTTAAAAGTAAATGTCAATATCAAGTTCTGTATTAAAGTTGCATTTGAAAGGGGCATAACTAAAAAATATTCAAACAGAAGTTATGGCCCTTATTGTAACCGATGTTGTTGTTCCTGAAGAGGATATATTCCAAGTTTTAAGTGAAAAGTTATAGGCAACATTAAATTTCCTATTTAAAGTTTAATTTGAAAGGGGCACAACTCTTAAAATATTGAAGCTGGAGTTATCATTCTTGCTGTCACAGATAGGGTTGTTCATGCTGATGATATATTCAAAGTATGAAGTGAATAGGACAAGTACTTTCAAAGTTATAGGCAACATTAAGTTTCATGTTTAAGTTGCATGTGTAAGGGACATAACTCATAAAATATTCAAACAGAAGTTATGGCCCTTATTGTAACCGATGTTGTTGTTTTAAGTGAATAGGACAAGTACTTTCAAAGTTATAGGCAACATTAAGTTTCATATTAAAGTTTTATTTGAAAGGGGCATTAATAAAAAATTATTAAAACTGGAGTTATCATTCTTGTTGTCACAGATGGCGTTGTTTATGCTGATGATATATTTCAAGTATGAAGTGAATAGGACAAGTACTTTCAAAGTTATAGGCAACATTAAGTTTCATATTAAAGTTCCATACTAAAGTCATTTGAAAGGGGCATAACTCAAAAAATAATGAAACAGGAGTTATCATTCTTATTGATACAGATGGCATTGTTCATGCTGTTGATATATTCCAAGTATTAAGTTAATAGGACAAGTACTTTTAAAGTAATAGGCAACATTAAGTTTCATATTAAAGTTCCATATTAAAGACATTTGAAAGGGGCATAACTCAAAAAATACTGAAACAGGAGTTATCATTCTTGTTGTCACAGATGGCGTTGTTCATGCAGATGATATATTCCAAGTATTAAGTTAATAGGACAAGTACTTTCAAAGTTATTGGCAACATTAAGTTTCATATTAAAGTTGGGGGACTACCGGACGACGGAACTGCCGACGACGACAACGACGACGATGACGACGTCGCCGGACAATAGGATCCCTATGTGTCTACCTGCTATCGCAGGCGACACAAAAATCATTATAAAATAGTACAGCTATTTTTCTTTATATATGTTATGCATTAAGATTTTCAATATTGTTATAAACATTAGAAACTGTGCAACACTGTAACAATATTTATGTAAAAGCATTTCACTGTCTAAAATAAACAAACAATAGTGCATGTTTGAAATTATTTTACAGTCATTTTATTTAACTATTAAACTTTTCCCCTAAAACACATTACAAATAATAATTAAATTAACACTTTCCTTCATATACACACCTTTATGGCATGGGTGAACAGTGTAGATCCAGATCAGCCAGCACATCCATGCCATATGATCAGAATCTGCACTGTTCACTATTTGATTTATTAGGTTATTTCTGACCAAAGAGCAACCAGTGCAGATCCAGATCAGACGACATAGATGTGCCGGCTGTTCTGGATCTACACTGGTCGCACATGCGTAAAGATGCATAAATATGGAGGAAAGGGTTAACAAATACAGTACAACTAATAAAAAGAAAAGTTGGAAAAGAGGGAAAGATTGAAAAAATCTATAGATGTAAGCAATTGAAGCTTCTTCTAAGTAAACAATTGATTGTAAATCATGTTTGGCAAAGGAATTAATCACACATATTTACACAGCAGCAATTAATTAAACTAATGAAAATATTTATATTTTAAAAGATCTATACACATGAGAGAAAATATCAATTACTTATATATACAGTCATTTAATTTCTTTACTTTGTAGCAATACGAATCCTTGGTAACTCAAATGGATTAATACTTGAATCCCCAAATTTCACAAGCATAGAAGCATCTAGCAAGATGACAATTATACAAGAATATTCTTGGTGATACAGTCTTAGATTCTTCAGTATATTATTTATTTTAACATGAGCGAAGAACATGATAATTTATAACTGTATTATTTTGTAGATCAGATACTACTTAAATGCTTTTAAAACCAGACCTTTTTTTAAGATTCCTGAAGTCCTGATATATTTATGCTTATGACGTGATTTAATACCAGTCATATAATCTGTGATAATGTACCAGACAAAATAGTCATTTAAACATGACTTACAAGGTAATTTATGACAATGTTTATCGTATAAGATAACATGAGCTTTTGATGAACTTTAACCAAAAATTAACCATGGCTCTTATTGATTAATAAGTTGCAGCCAATAAAAAACTCTTTTTAAAAATGTTTACTATTCATTGTCCTCTTTTATCATTTAGTCATATATTTGTCCAGCTTGAAAATAAAAGGCAAATGCTAAAATGTCCTAAATATTATCTTCTTTTAAATCCCCACATTTCACATCCGCACAACATCTAACTGATCAAAACAAAACAGTAGCTCAGTTGTTCACAAGCCTATCAGAGATACATTATTATGGCATGTAGCTGAAATTCAAGCTCTCTTACCTGGTCTCTCATTCTAGCAATCTCGTTGCGTCGTTTGGCGAGTATGTCTTCAGAATCTCGTAAGGCTTGAACTGTTTCTCGCTCCTTTAGAGAAGCTGCAGTTAGTTCTGCTTGTAATTTGCTTAAACTGAAATATAACACAAAAAATGTAAGATTTATGGTTTACAAATATACTTAAAGAAATTAGAATGATAGTGCCTCTAGCTGGGAGCGAACCCGCACTGCCATGGTGACAGCGCCTAGCCCTGCAATTCCTGTGACGCAACCAATTGAGCTAATCGGGACAACCCAAAAAAAGGTTGATCGGATAGCCCTGATATACATAACAATCACTGCATGACATCGGTAACGGGTTATTTTACTAGCGAGAGCCCGGTAAATAACTGCAACTATCACATAATTCAGGAACAAAGGGGTTATTAGGGGTTCCATATGGAACATAAGTATTATCCAATTGTGTGAAAGGTTAAAAACAGATAACTTACTTTTGCTGAGTTACTCGGGATCTTCCATCTAAATCTTTAAATTCAGCATCTCTTTTTGATATTAACTGAAAAAATACATACCAAAGTTCATTCAAACAATACAATGCAGAACATGTATTCATTGGGAAATTACACAGTAAATGGAAATAACTGACAAAAATTTAACAAAGAATGCTTAATTCAATAAGGATTTTCATTTGTAATTTTCTGCCAATGATGTTTATTATGTATGCATTAAAACCATGAAATTTTGTCTTTTGATTCATGAATAGATTTAATAAATACACTAGTGTAATTTATTTCTTCTAAGATGAGGCATTTCTTTTGTGACTGAGCATATTTTCTTGCAGAATGTTTTGTTATTTTATGTTCTGGTAAAATATAAGGAAAATAAAAGAAGTCATTTGTCATTGTGAAAAGGCCTCAAACAAACAAACAAACAAACAAAATTTACCACCACATTCAGTCCTACTTCTGAACTGTCTCACAAATCTACTGAATAGCCAATAAGGAACCATCATATATGCTAAAATATTTACCTGAGATACATCTTTTAATAATCTCTCTTGTTTAGACCGCCTAGATTCACTGTCTTTTATTTCTCGTCTAATGGCACTTAACTTCTCCGTAGCTTTAATAAGTTCTATTCCTGCTATATTAGCTCGTTTTTCAAGTTCAGAAGTCTCCTTTACGGTAGTTTCAAGTCCTAAGGATGCTTTGTCATATTCTCTCACAGTTTCTCGAGCCTACAAAAGTAGAGGATTATCAAATTATTGCTTTGCTTCTGTGAATTATCAGTTTTTATTCATGAGCAAATACCAAAACTGATATCATTCCAGCAGAATTATACAATGTGGCATAAAAAATAACAACTCATACCGTAATTGTTTGAATATAAGCTGCACTTTTTCCCCAGAATTTGGAGGTAAAAAGTTGGGGGTGCGGCTAATACACAGGTTTGGCTGCTTATACACTTTGTTAAGCCATTTTCATCTGTTCTATCATGTTTGGGGGCGGTGCGGCTTATACATGAAACTCGTGCAGCTTATATTTGAACAATGACGGTATTTCACTGAAACAAACATAATTTGGTTCCATTTTATGTTCTGATCATGTTTATTTCAAATACAATCTTATTTTAAAAAGTTTACAATTTCATTCTACCACAAACATGTAAATAGAGAGCCAGAATTTAAAGTAGTTCTGGTAAAAACTGTGAAAATACAACAGTTTAATATGCTTGCTGGAAAAAAGTGAAAATACAATTAGATTCTAATAAGACTTACAGCAGAGAAAGATCATCATCTGAAATAGAAGATAAATTGCCATACCTCGTCTCTTGCACATTTCAGATCTGTGTTACATTCCTTCAACAACCTATCAGCCTCTCGAAGCTGGGCTTTTCGTTTAGCTAGTGTTTGTTCTAAGCACCGGATTTCATCTTTGAGCATCTTTTTACGCGAGTTTTCCATTCTTTCATCAAAACTGTCTTCATCATCAGGATATACCCTCGTTTTTCTGAAGAAGTAAATTATAATATTTCATAATTATTATGTTTAAATCAATGTTAACTTCCTCCCATCATCACAATCATCATCATCATCATCACCATTAACAAAAACAACAACAACATTAAAACAAATACCACCACCACCACCATTATCATCATCATTATCATATTCGTTTTCATCAAAATCCTCATAATCTTTATAATAGTCATCATCATCATCATCATCATCATCATCATCATCATCATCATCATATCACCATCACTATTAGCACCACCATCATTGTTATCAGCAATATCATTTTCAAGATTTGTTGCATAGAGCATCTCATTCGAAGGCAATCTAACCAATTATGATCTTACTTGCTTTATTTACCATTAACAATTGTTGGTATTCCAAATTCTGCAACATACGCCTTCAAAATTATGTCAAATGCAGATTATACAACTTGAAAGCAGGTGACGGAAGTGTTTAACAAAACAAATTTTAACACCTATTACAAGTCATCAACATGTTTTATTCATCAAGAGTTCAGAGAGCACAAAGTGTCTATAATTACTGAACAATGACAAAGTTAGCAATATAACTATGCCTAGCTGGAATTTACAATCCGTTTCCTTACATACTGGAACAATTAAAATTTACTTTATTCTCAGTTGGATCTCAATTGTCAAATGTTTAATTAAACTTTACCAAATATTTAAAAAAAAATTATGAATAAAACCATTGTGGAAATTATCCCTTGATATGAATACTTTTAAAATTTTCTTTCCAAGCATTTTTTAAAGCTTTTCTTCATATATTACAGATTTTGTCACAACAATTTTTTCTTAATTTGTTTAATACTGTTTTGTACTTGACTTGTGTCAGATCTTATATAGGGTGTGTCACTGGAAAAGCTACCTTCGGTCATATTTTTAGACTTTTTATTTGTTACTATATTTAGAATAAACTAACAACTGTCCGTTAATTTCACATAACTAAGAAGTGTTTTTTCATACAAATTTTGACAATAAAATAACATTATTAAACCAAAACACATTATAATAACAGTCATCTGCTCAACTTTATGACGTCATTTCAAGAATTGATGTCAACTGTCCAAAGATTCCTTTTCCTGTAGTGCCCCAGATATATCAAGTAATATGAATCTAGCACATGGGCATCTTACATTATATTGTTTCATATAGATTTATTTTTGTTTTGAGATTGTTTTGATACCTCACCACAAGTTTGCCATTCACACTAGGTGAACAATATGAACAAAACAAAGTTTGTAATATTTTAAGTATAAATGAGCAACGAACATATTTGCTATAAACGGAAATGTTATTGAGCAAGTAGATTGTTTTACCTACCTAGGTATTAAATTTCACTACACTGGAAATATGATTCACGCTACAAAAGCCCTATCAGATCAGGCATTAAAAGCTTATTACAGTTTATTATCCCTTTTCGAAAGAGTTAAGTTTGACATTAAAACCAAGTTATACCTTTTTGATTGCATGGTTGCACCAATCTTGCTATATGGATCAGAAGTTTGGGGAGTATATAATTTCAAAGACATTGAAAAAATACATATTAAGTTTTGTAAATCTTTGCTAGGTGTAAAAGCCCAAACCCCAAACTACGCAGTTTATGGTGAACTGGGAGGATTTCCACTTTATTTGGTAGCAAAAGAAAGGGCAATTAAATTTTGGCTAAAAATAAAAAAGAACGTTCACTCTCCTATTTGTAATATATATACTGATCAAGTAAACTCTAATTATAATAATTGGAGTAAAAGAATGTCTGATTTTGTGAACAACTTAGGATTCCCATTTTTACATAATGAATTTAACGTTCAAGCTAACTATTATCAAATACTAAAACAGCGCATTAGAGATCAGTTTATACAAAACTGGAATGAAGGTATCAATTCTATGTCAAAATTAGAATATTATAGATTGTATAAAACTGTATTTGGGTTTGAAGATTATCTTAGTATAGTTAAAAACGAAAGGTTGTGTAAATTAATGGCATGTTTCAGATTATGTTCACATACCCTTGCAATCGAAACTGGCAGGTATACTGGAACCACCAGAAATGAAAGAATTTGTCAGTTATGTACTCAAAATGTTGTTGAATCTGAATTTCATTTTCTTTTATGTTGTAACAGATATTCGGATATTAGGTCAAAATATTTTAAGGTAACGTCATGGCCCACCAAAAACAGATTTGTAACACTAATGTCATCTAAAAATAAGTGTACTATTCTAAACATATGTAAATTCTTAAGAGAGGCTTTTAAAACACGTTCTTGTATCCTTGAAATTGTGTAACTGTTTCTTGTATTGTAATTCACGATATTATATTGCTAAAATGTTTGTATATTGTATGTATGCATGTTGTTCGTGCTGCTATTTTGTGATAGTTTATGTGATTGCTGTATTTTGTATGACTGTTTCATGAGCCAAAGGCATAACTTTGCCGAGAGCTGAATAAAAACTTGCTATCACCAGCACCTTTTTCGTTTGGCATTCTGGTCCCTTAAGAATACCAGATCTTCTTTAGCAGCCTGTCTCTCAAAGTTGAGTTGTCTTTCCTCTGATTTTAGATTCTTTAGGTTCTTCTGCTGTCTCTCAATGGCCAGATCTAACCCTTCCAGTTCATCTCTCCGTTCCTGTAATCAACACATTCTTGTATACAAAACTTCAATGGAGTCAAAATAATGTTAGGGGTTTCAAGAAATTCAAGGAAATCTTACTTCCTGGTTCAAAGTGAAAGTAGAAAGTGAAAGTAGGAAGTAAGTTTTCCTTGATTTTCTTGAAAACCCTAACATTATTTTGACGAATTGGCACTAAACATTGTAGACCAGCATAATTATACTTATTTCAGGTATGAGTTGCTTTGGTATATTGTTCATGAATTTCAGAGTTCTCATGCAAATGGTTTTTCTTTTGTTTTAGTATGTGCTGGGTAATTAGAACATGAATTAGACTAAACTGAGCTTGCAAACATTTACTACATCCATAGCTAAATCCATTTATTTACTAAAATCTAGGTGCCAATAAGTATTTCCCCCAAAATTCATTTTTTGAAATTTTAGCCTGTCTTCGCCATTAGTAATGCTTGTGATACCTTAACTATTATGAAAATATGTAACAATAATACCTAATTAAATTGTAAGTTCTTACAAAAGTATAAAAAACAAAAAAAAAATGTCAAAAATATCACCAAACACACATTTTCACATAGCACAGCTGAAATATTCTGTCATATTTAAAGTGCCATTTGTTATATTTTATTAACTGATGGATATCTATTGGAAAAAAATTACTTCCAAATTGCCATGGTTGAGCAGTAAGTGTTCTGTACAAAGAAGTAATTACTGTGCTCAGTCAGACACAATAACACAATTTTATCTAAGTATTTTGTAATATAAACTCTATTTCTCTTTTGAAACATGTTTAAAGCCGATTTTACCTTAAAGTTTGTTGCAGTCTGACAGTACATCAGTAGAATCTTAATTTCTTTTACAACTATTCACTTTTTGATACTGGTATATATTACTAAACATGTTTACCAATATGATATTGAAATAATGAAAAATGTAATCATATTTTGATTGATTGATTTATTCGTGCATATATATGTCATATCGATTACAATTTTAAAGAAATTACATACAGATTCAGATATCACAGATTAGTATCAACAATTAAGATTTTAACATCACTAGATGCTATTTAACCAAAAAAATAATAAATTTGATCTCGAGACATATATACAACACAGGATGACCCATGAAAGTTTTTCAACTTATTTCCAATGGGGTCCCTGTGAATAAATGTCAAGGTTCAAAATGATGGTCACATTCGCAGACTAGATTTTAAAAATAATAAAATTGAGAATGTGTAGTATTCTTGAGATCAAATTAAAGCACATATTATTGTCACAAAAGCTATTTATGACAAATATCACAGTATTCTGACTATTAATGCAATAGAGACTAACGGCAATACAGACATATATGTTGCAAAATCAATCATATAAAACAAAAAGTTTTAAAACTTAGACTCACGGCAATACAGACATATATATTGCAAAACCAATCATATAAAAAAGTTTTAAAACTTAGACAATTAATAAAAAATAAAATCAGCTTCTTCCTTAAATTTCATATTTTCTACAAGTACAGATTTTACCTTACTTTTAAATTCAAACTTATTTCTCACATTCTTAACACATGGTGGAAGACTATTCCAGTCCTGAATTGCTTGATAATAAAAAGTATCTATAGTAAAATTGTTCACTGACTGTACATAGAAATTGGACTTACTATATCTGCTATTATGAGAATGAATGTCAGAGACTAACTGAAAATTGTCATACATATAAGATGGACATTTTTTATTATAAATCTTGTGAACATGATTGAGTCTCAACTGCTTGACTCTATTTTCAACATTTAACCAACCAATGCTTTTAAAATCATTTACAGTTAATGAAGTCATAAAGTCATATCCATGAATAAACCTAATAACTTTATTCTGAGCAGCTTGTAATCTCTGTTTTAATTGTTTAGTAATACCACTGTACCATGAAGAACTGGCATAATCAAAATAGCACTGTATCAAAGAATTGCACAATAACTTTTTCATGTCAATATTTAAAAAATGTTTCTGTCTATACAAAAATCTTACTCTAGAATTAACCTTTTTCACAATATTATTAACAATAGATGTAGCTGAGAGATCATTGTCTAATATAGAACCAAGATACTTAACAGATGGTTGTGAATTAATAGTATGATTATTGCACTCCACATTATAATTTTTGATTTTCGACAATTTCCTTTTAGAACTGAATAATATACATTCTGTTTTTCCAAGGTGTAAAGATAGCTTGTTATCAACTAACCACTTACTACAATTTTTTAATTCCTTGCCTAGAACAGTACTAATAACCTTAAATTTGGTTGAGAAATAAGTAAATGTATAAGTTAAAAAAAAGTCCTCAATAAACTTTCGGAAAGTTTACCAATACATTTTATCTGCTTAAAAATGCAAATAAAATGAAAACAAGTGTATTAATAAGATTGGTAAACAAAAATGGGACATTATCGTTACAGAAATATTGATTTTCATGTTATCTCCCTTGTAACATATTCAAAAAAAGAAAGACAGAGGAAGTTAAATAAATGGAAAACATAAAAAGGAAACCTTAAAAATATTCTTTTGAATGCCACTTTTAAAAAGCAGGTTAGTTCAATTTCTTATGTAAATTAATCAAAAAGAAAGAAAAATTACTACTTAAAACTAACTTGGAAGACATAAACTTATAATGAATTGTTTTGTTTAGAATGTGTTAAGACACCAGAATGAGCAATACATGTATTTAACCCTTTTCTTGATATATACACATTTTAACACATGTGTGACCAGTAGAGATCTAGATCAGCCAGCACATCCATGTCATCTGATCTGGATCTGCACTGGTCACATTTTGGTCAGAAATAACCTAATGAATCAAAAAGCGGACAGTTTAGATCCTGATCAGATGGCACAAATGTGCCAGCTGATCTGGATCTAAACTGTTCGCCCTAGCGAAAAGGGTGTATTTATACAGCAAAGGGGTAATATCATGATCCATTTTGTATATATTTTTTTAGAATGTCCCAGCCACCAGAAGATAATCACAACCTGTCCATGATGCTGTCTGAAGTTCTACAGGACATAGGAGTGACAGAGACCATGGTGAAGAAGACAAGGAGGATGAGGATGATAATGGAGGGCATGTTCAACACAACACATCTGTTACTGGATGAAAAGTCTACATCTCATATCTTAGGCAGTCAATCAGAAGCATCAACAACATCAGGCATGAATTCTGACGTAGATAAGCTAACATATCTACGTGAAGTCCAGGTGATACAGGACCTGTCTCAGTGGCGGCCTGACATTACACTGTATCTGATGGTACAGGATGAGACAGTATCTCCAGGCTACTGTCTGCTACAGCGGCTGAGACGAGATGCTCCACTTCCAGCAAATGATATCAAGGATAAATACCATAGCACAGATAGCAAGGGCAGAGTGCTGCTGAGGCATTCTGTCTGTTTAGAACATTTCATAGGGTTCGCTAGACATGGCCCTGCTAAATCATTCAGAACACCTGGTGGTTATGACAATGACCATGTTGTGGGTTTATACTGTCCATCCTGGCCAAAAGAAGCTATTCCCTGGTTGCAGCAACAGAATATTAGTGGCTGGCCAACTGAACATATGAAAAGATATTCAGCAGATCAAGGATGTCTTGTGGTTCCTGTTGGCAGCAAGGGAGGTTTGTACCAGGATCTGGAATGGAGAATATCCACCTCCATGGCCGAAAGATGCTTAATGTACAACCTAAATATGACACAAATAAGGTGCTACATTCTCATGAAGATGGTAATTAAAACATTTCTGAAGCCTAAATGTGGAGAAGCTGTCTCCAGTTTTATGTGCAAGAATATTTTATTCTACCGTATAGCAGGTTCAGAAGTCAACAGTACATGGAATGAGGGCAGTTTATTGACACAGTTAAATCAGTGTTTGCAAGATCTACTTCACTGCATAAAGACAGAGAACTGTCCACATTTTGTGATACCAAGGAATAATCTTCTTGCTGGAAAATTGTCTGCAGATATGAAATGTCAGCTTGCAGATGTCATGTGCACAATAACTGGGAATATAGAACAATCACTGTTGGGTATACAGATGGATGATCTTGGCCATCTTCTCCGTGAAAAATTAGTTGGTAAAAGACGAATGTATCACAACAAAGACAAAACACAGATTTACTCAGCAGCAGATTATTTTGCCTTTATTACAGCAAGTAGACTCATTTATGATGCATCAGTAGCTCTGCTATATAACATAAAATGTATTAACGACAAAATATCTCAAAATGGTGATGTAAATGCCCGATTTCTTAAACATATCTCCAAATGGGGTCAGGTATGCGGATAGAGACAAGTGATTCAGAGAAAGTAGCAGTTAGTCTTATGAAACCATTTCTCTATACCACCATAGGATCCATTAAAGCATCAGCAGATATTCAGCATTCTAGGAATATATCTCCTGATGCTCTAGAATGGTTTTCTCGGGGCTTGAACTCAGATGTCTCTTATAGCAGACTGAAACTGGCATCAGCACAGTACTGTTCTGGTGATTTGAAAAGTTGTGAAATGATCCTGGAAGTTGTGTCACAAAAAATGACAAACTCAGCAGTTCAGTTTACATGTAGTTGTTGCAGCTATCTAGTTGTACATTCAGCAGACTTTGGAAAACTATGCTATATTAACAATGAAGATGCAATCAAATACAACACGGCTGCCTGTGTGACATATATGCACTGTGAGATTAACTGTATTCCTGTTGAGCTTAAATACGAAATGTTCCGCTCTATAAAAGAAGACCGTCCATACAGACATCCCTTTTATGAAAACTGGATGGACTGGGCTGTGGTAGACTCCAAACCATACCTGTATTTCCTGCAATACAAGGTGTACAGCCAGCTTCACAGACCTGCATATCAACGCAGAGCTCTTGACAACCTGGCCAGAACAATAATTACCGACCGGAGCCTTGGTCACAGAGAGACAGCTCTCAATCTACTGGGACAATGTATGGAACAGAAGAATTGGCTACAATTAGCCTTATATTGCTACAAGATGTCACTTACCTTAAGGGGACGAAACAATGCAGCAAACTGGCATCTGTGTAGGCTGCTAGCACGTTTTGTTCGCAATATGCCAAAATGACTTGAAGATTCAGAAAGTCTTTAATGAACACCTGCACCATGGTGACACTTTTTTTTGATAACTCAAAAAAAAAATCAATCTGACTTTAGGGCCCTCCCCAGACAGTTACAGCAAACCGTTGCCAGAGTCAGTGTTCCAATTTCCTTATTTTAGGACATGTAGGCTGATCTGGATCTACATTTTTGTACATATTATGTAGTAAAGGTTTTAAAATTTGATCTTACATTAACTCTTTCCTCCACAGAAACACCTTTATTGCATGGGCGAACAGTTTAGATCCAGATTAGCCCACACATCCTTGCTGTCTGATCAGGATCTAAACTGTTCGCTTTTTGATTCGTTAGGTTTAATCTGACCAAAATGCGACCAGTGCAGATCCTGATCAGATGGCAAAGATGTGCCAGCTGATCTGGATCTACACTGGTCGCACACGCATAAAAAGGCGCATATATGGAGAAAAGGGTTAAAGCCAGATTGACACACAGAGTGTACTTACAGCTAGTTCTCCTTGCAGTCTCTTGATCAGGCTGTACTCATTGTTCTCCTGAATCTCTGCTTGTAATTCCTGAAACAGTAAGAGAGAGTTTATAAGTATTTTACGAGGTGAAGATGGAAAAATCTGTCACTGTAGGTGAAATGCTAAAACAGTTCCCATGAATTGACCGATTGTTCCATCTTAACAGAATGTCTCATGCAAGTTACTTTTTCTTGCATACGTTTTCTTGTTTATAACATTTTGTGTTTATGTATACTTGTTAAATATTGTTTCCATATGCTAAAACATCTAGATTTGCATACTGTATTTTATAAATTATGTCACTAACTTAAATACATAAGATCATTGGTCAGAAGTTATGCAATGAAATAAATAGTGAAAAAATGATTTTGACTGACAGTCATAGAATCTAGGTAAACTATTACAATATGATGGACATTTTGCACCAAGAACCCTACAACCTACAGTACATTGTACATACATTGTAACGCTGTGTATTTATCACTTTAAGTGGATGGCCTTATAAGTGAGTATGTACGGTATTAATCACTATAACAAGAGCTGTTTGTATACTTTTAAAGTTATAAGACATGTATATCGCTAACCATACCACTTGTTCATTCTTTAAAACAGCTTAAATCCCACGAGGAACATGTACAGATCCAGATACATGCATGCCTATGCTGGTTTACTTTTCACATATTTTGCACTCGGGAATGTGAACAAAATCAAAGCCCTGTGAAATTTAACCATGTATTAGCCTAACCTATGACAATTATATAACTTTGTGAGTTTTTGACTTCTGCTCAAAAATATGTCAACACGCAAACCTTTACCCTATATAAACATCTTTATTAAATGGGGCGCGTCGCGGGAGAAGTTACCTTTGGGCAGTTGACGTCAATCCTTGAAATGACGTCATAAAGTTTAGCAGACGACATTAATTATTATGCTTTTCACGGTAAAAAAATTATTGTAT
Source organism: Corbicula japonica (assembly GCA_038501625.1). Classification (NCBI taxonomy): domain Eukaryota; kingdom Metazoa; phylum Mollusca; class Bivalvia; order Venerida; family Cyrenidae; genus Corbicula; species Corbicula japonica. Next base: position 1,472,271 of record JAZAYU010000088.1, read on the forward strand.
AATCAAAATAAGTAAGAAAATCACTTCTTAGTCATGAGAAACTAAAAGATAGTTGTAATTTCTTTTCAAGTATAGTAATAACTAAAATGTATCAAATTATGACCAAGTGTACCTTTTCCCGTGACGCGCCCCAAATGATCAAACAGTACAGATCCTGATCAGCCAGCACATCCATGCCATCTGATCAGGATCTACACTGTTCGCTTCTTGGACAGAAATAACATAATAACTCTAAGATTGAACAGTGCAGATCCTGATCAGATGGCACAGATGGAGTAAAGGATTAACAATAATGCAGTAACTTGCTGCATGTCAAAAAGAACGTACCTTTTCATTAGCAATCCTAGCTCGTAACTTTTTCAACTTTTCTTGTAGTTCTGCGATATAGTCCTCCTGAAAAGATAAAATACAATTAATTATCTAGCCATTCAGCATATACAATCACTGAACTCCTGTGATGTTGCATATTACAGTTGTCTGTGTTATAAGAAACATCATAACCATGTGACTAGGTTGAGTATTCTGTAATTTTCTGGTACTCTTCAGCATGTCCCAAACTTCAAAACAGAACATTCCTGTTACTGTTCTACAACCATTATGATGTTCTTATGCCATTAATAAATTTAGTATTGCATTTCAATTGTTATTACTTCTATTTTGTTAACTTAGTTGTTGACTGAAAATTTTTTGTTTAGTGTATTTAAATTTGTTTTTAGAAGGAGGTGTATATCATTATAAAAATAAAATAATAAATAATGCATTCTGTAGGTTTGTTGCATTTGTAAATAAATTTATACCAGAACACCAATTTCTAATAAAGTAATGTGATTATCTGTCAATAAGGTGCCATTAACACAAGTGTTTAAGATGTCTAAATTATTTATGACAAACAGTATTCAATATTGAAGTCAAAGCAAGGAATCACATTACGGGTTCTTTAACACAGAAAATCCATCTGGTATCTTATATTGCCATATGTAATCAAAACTCATACAATTAGAACTGTTTACATATATAAAATGTTTTAGACAGTATGAAGAGGTGTATGATTAATTAACTGAAACCTGCTAAATCAGTTAATGTTAATTTCCAATTCAATCAATTGTACTTATTCAGTGTAAAAGATATAGAACACCTGATCTGTTACACAAATGAAAATGATGTCCTTGCATATTTGACAGACTTATAGCAAATACTTTATTAAAATCACTTGTTCTTTCAATTTTAAATAAAATTTAAGGGTATTCTTAACCATATAATTATGTGGTTTTTGTGGGCATGAGCAACCATTGTAGATCCAGATCAGCTGGAACATCTGTGTCATCTGATCTGGATCTGCAATGGTTGCTTCTTGATCATGCATAACATTATGAAACTAAAGTGAACAGTGTAGATCCTGATCAAACAGCTTGGATGTGCCCGCTGATCTGGATCTGCAATGGTTGCTTCTTGATCATGCATAACATTATGAAACTAAAGTGAACAGTGTAGATCCTGATCAAACAGCTTGGATGTGCCCGCTGATCTGGATCTGCAATGGTTGCTTCTTGATCATGGATAACATTATGAAACTAAAGCGAACAGTGTAGATCCTGATCAAACAGCTTGGATGTGCCCGCTGATCTGGATCTGCAATGGTTGCTTCTTGATCATGGATAACATTATGAAACTAAAGTGAACAGTGTAGATCCTGATCAAACAGCTTGGATGTGCCCGCTGATCTGGATCTGCAATGGTTGCTTCTTGATCATGCATAACATTATGAAACTAAAGTGAACAGTGTAGATCCTGATCAAACAGCTTGGATGTGCCCGCTGATCTGGATCTGCAATGGTTGCTTCTTGATCATGCATAACATTATGAAACTAAAGTGAACAGTGTAGATCCTGATCAAACAGCTTGGATGTGCCCGCTGATCTGGATCTGCAATGGTTGCTTCTTGATCATGGATAACATTATGAAACTAAAGTGAACAGTTTAGATCCTGATCAAACAGCTTGGATGTGCCCGCTGATCTGAATCTATGCTGTTTGTCCTTGCAATATAGTTGTTTCTTTGATGTAAAGGTTTAAAATCAATCAATATTAATTATTCGCAGTAAAATATTATTTAACACATGACCTATTAAACAAATAAAAATGATGTCCTTGCATATTTTTCAGACTTTTTATACATTTTTAGCAATTGATAAATACACATGAACAGAATAGGTTATTCTTAATTTGAAATGAAATCAATTTTACGTGACTGACTTTTAAAACAGATATTTAACGTTTAACCTGTTTAAACATTCAATGTCAATGCACGTCTTAACTTCAATAATGATTTCAAATATGTATAAGCAGGCAAAAAAATGCTCTACCCGATATATATTCAAATGTTTGTTTGTTTGGAATGAATGTTCAATCTGAGAAGGATCTTTGATAATGTAAATCAATATACATGCATACTTGTCATCTACATAACAGGAAAATAAAGGCAAATCAACCAGTTGCTGAGTTTGCATTTTACTTTAATAGAAAATAAATCCTGTTTTAGTTTTATTTAACAGCAGAAATATATTTCAAATGTAAGCATCTAGAATGTTTGCTCAAAATGGAAGTTTTAAAATGTCATTTTTTTTCAATTTGGGTGGATTTATGTTTGAACAAGAGCCGTCAGAGACGGGTTATGCTCCCCAACGCCGCTTTGTCACAAATACTTTTTTGTTAGAACAGGAAGAATTTGTAAGAAAGATATTGTATTTGAAAGTTTCCTTTACGATTCAAACAGAAAGCATTTTACAATATTGTACAAAAATAAGACAAAAAAAAATGAGAAATTTCAAAGGGCACTAACTCAAAAATGAATAAAGCAAGAGTTATGGTTCTTGTGCATTGCACTGCTCCGCATTGAGATCATTCTACTTATGAAGTTTCAAGTTCAGAAACTTTTATACTTTGTGAGATATGCACCAGATAAAACTAAGTCAGAGAAATTTCAAAGGGAAATAAATAAAAAATCAATAAAGCAAGATTTATGGTTCTTGTGCACTGCACTGCTCCTCTTTGAGATCTATCTACTTATGAAGTTTCAACTTCCTAACTCTTATACTTTGTGAGATATGCCCCGGACAAAAAGTAAGTATGGTAAATTTCAAAGGGCATTAACTCTATAATGAATAAAGCAAGAGTTATGGTTCTTGTGTGCTGCACTGCTCCTCAACGAATTCATTCTACTTATGAAGGTTCAACTTCATAACTCTTATACTTTGTGTGATATGCCCTGGACAAAAAATAAGTAAGAGAAATTTCAAAGGGCAATAAATCAAAAATCAATAAAAGCAAGAGTTATGGTTCTTATGCACTGCACTGCTCATCATTGAGATCTATCTACTTATGAAGTTTAAACTTCATAACTCTTATACTTTGTGAGATATGCCCCGGACAAAAAGGAAGTATGAAAAATTTCAAAGGGCAATAACTCAAAAATGAATAAAGCAAGAGTTATGGTTCTTGTGCACTGCACTGCTCCTCCCTGAGATCTATCTAGTTATGAAGGTTCAACTTCATAACTCTTATACTTTGTGAGATATGCCCCAGACAAAAAGTAAGTATGAGAAATTTGAAAGGGCAATAACTCAAAAATGAATAAAGCAAGAGTTATGGTTCTTATGCACTGCACTGCTCCTCATTGAGATCTATCTACTTATGAAGTTTCAACTTCATAACTCTTATACTTTGTGAAATATGCCCCGGACAAAAAGTAAGTATGAGAAATTTCAAAGGGCAATAACTCAAAAATGAATAAAGCAAGAGTTATGGTTCTTGTGCACTGCACTGCTCCTCATTGAGATCTATCTACTTATGAAGTTTCAACTTCATAACTCTTATACTTTGTGAGATATGCCCCGGACAAAAAGTAAGTATGAGAAATTTCAAAGGGCAATAACTCAAAAATGAATAAAGCAAGAGTTATGGTTCTTGTGCACTGCACTGCTCCTCATTGAGATCTATCTACTTATGAAGTTTCAACTTCATAACTCTTAGACTTTGGGAGATATGCCCTGGACAAAAAGTAAGTATGAGAAATTTCAAAGGGCAATAACTCAAAAATGAATAAAGCAAGAGTTATAGTTCTTGTGCACTGCACTGCTCCTCAACGAGATCTAACTACCTATGAAGTTTAGTCTTGATACCTCTCATAGTTTTTGTGTAATTGTCCGGACAATATTATGACGGACGGACGGACGGACGGACGGACGAACGGACGGACGAACGGGACGGACGGACGGACAAAGCGACAACTATATGCTCCCCCGAATTTCGGGGGG